>JAAALK010000085.1:27145895-27181585 GCA_019279435.1 Zizania palustris | reverse complement strand
ACCCCTCCGACGTACACTCCGCTGCAACGCGCAGCAGCAACACCGAACACACTCCGGTGAAAACACCTCCGAACACCCTTCGGAGGTACCCTTCGAACAGAGGGTAATAAACCTGTCAATCACTCATCACATACACCGAAACCACCCCTGGTTTCTCAATCTCCCCCTTGATGAGTGCATTGACAACCAAATCCAAGTTCAAGAAAATTTAAAAAACTTTCAGCACACAAGTGACCATAAAAACTCAAAAGAGCCAAAGCATGTCACTTGATAAAGAATTTTTCTCCCCCTTTGTAAAAGAGTAAAGGCCCCTTCGGCAAAACTCCCTTTGGATAAAAACTCCCCCTGAGTTGAGCAAATTTTTCTCCCCCTTTATGTCAAAAATCTCTCCCCCTTTAGAAATAATGCCTTCTTGCAGCAGAGAACATAGCAAAATCTCTCCCCCTTTGGCAATGCAAGCATCAAGGAGCATTCAAAAGATGCAAAGCTGCGAAATGAATAGAATTGCAAAGACATATAATGCAAAAATATGCCAAAATTAACACAAATGATCATGTGCTCAGCTCAATTTAACAATCTGTGAAACAAGATGATGGCATGTGATTTTGTCATTTTGAAGTAAAAGCATCACCACTTAATCACAGTAGTTAGACATGAGAGGGCAAGGACTGCGCAAAGCTAACAAATTCTACCCTAGACAGACAAGTCTTGTTCAAAAGGAGCTGTGAAAGCAAACTTGATGATCAATTAATTTTGTTGTTCTTTTTCTTAATGCCAGGGGTTATTTGTTTGTCTACCTTATACTTTCCAATCAGGCCAAGCCTAGGCATGAAATCCATCTGAAGCTTGAGGCGGTGATTTTGGCATACACTACACTATTCCAGTTCAGACCAAAGTGCAATGGTAAGCAGTCTAGAATAGAGTAGTGCGACAAACAAACCCTCCTGGATCTTTTCATTTAAACCAGGCAAATCATGGATTTTTGATTTTGATTCAGATGAATGAAATATTTTGATGAATATCCATGAATAAAGAACACAATTTTGCAAATTTTAGCATCCAAGGAACAGTTTCTTGCTGTCAAGTAGATAAAAGATAGCTAAAGGCAGTCCAGCCTAAACAAGCTAGATACAAGATTGTGCGGTGAGCAAGTTTTGATTTTAGAAAATAAAACATCATGCACAATCAATGTTCCAGACATATTTCACAGAGCTGAGCTGTCATGATTTCTTTGAATTAAAAGCAGGCATATAATAGCAAAATATGTAAATGCAATTTCACCCATAAAGAGCATATGCAAGACAATTAAAATCAGCTCCCCCTCACAAAATGCCATAGGGATGACAAATACCAAGTTCCCCACGCAAGTAAGCAAATCGAGAAGCATCGAGGGGTTTTGTAAAAATATCGGCAAGCTGGTGTTGGGTATCAACATATTGAAGTTCAATATCACCCTTCTCATTGTGATCTCTGAGAAAATGATACCGTACATCAATGTGTTTGGTTCTGGAGTGCTGAACCGGGTTGTTTGCAATACAAATAGCACTAGTGTTATCACAGAAAAGTGGAACACTCTTATAATCTAACCCGAAATCCCGCAAAGTGGAAACCATCCACAAAATCTGAGAGCAACAGCTAGCTGCAGCAACATATTCGGCCTCAGCCGTCGATTGTGCAACACTAGACTGTTTGCGGGAAGACCAGCAAACCAGAGATGTACCCAGAAAGTGACAAGTACCAGAGGTACTCTTCCTATCAATTCTACACCCAGCAAAATCCGCATCGGAATAACCTCTAAGACATAAAGATGAAGACGATGAATACCATATGCCAAATTCAAGGGTGTGTTTGAGATACCTTAAGATGCGCTTAACCGCTTGGCGGTGCGAAGCTCGTGGTGAAGCCTGAAAACGAGCGCACAGACACACAGCGAAGTGTATGTCCGGCCTCGTGGCAGTCAAGTAGAGGAGGGAGCCGATCATGCTCCGGAACTCCTTCTGATCTACGGCTTCTCCATCTTCATCAGGGTCCAATGCTACAGATGTAGCCATTGGAGTGGCGAGAGGCTTCGCATCGGACATGTCGAACTTCTTGAGCAGGTCCTTGGTGTACTTTGTCTGGTGGACAAAAGTACCTTGTTTGCTTTGCTTGATTTGCAAACCAAGGAAGAAGGTGAGTTCACCCATCATTGACATTTCAAACTCCCTGCTCATGGTATCTGCAAACTCGGCAACTAAAGCATGAGAAGAGCCACCAAAGATGATATCATCCACATAAATCTGCACTAGAAGGAAATCTTTGCCATGCTTGAGAGTAAACAAAGTTTTATCAACAGAGCCCATCAAATACCCTCGCTCAAGCAGAAAAGACTTAAGTCTATCATACCACGCCCGAGGGGCCTGCTTGAGTCCATAAAGAGCCTATGAAGTTTAAGGACTTTATATGGGTATTTGGGGTTTTCAAAACCTGGGGGTTGTTTTACATAAACATCTTCACCTATGAAGCCATTAAGAAAAGCACTTTTGACATCCATTTGATAGAGTTTGAATCCCCGGGATGTCGCAAAGGCAAGCAAAATCCTAATGGCCTCAAGGCGAGCAACAGGTGCAAAAGTTTCAGTAAAATCAATCCCTTCTAGTTGAGAAAAGCCCTGAGCTACAAGTCTAGCCTTATTTCTAACAATTGTTCCATCCTCCCCTTGTTTATTTTTGAAAATCCATTTTGTTCCTATGAAATGAACATTTGGTGGAGGATCAACTAAAGTCCAGACTTGGTTTCTTTCAAAATTCTCAAGCTCTTCATGCATGGCATTGATCCAACTAGAATCAGAAAGTGCATGACTAACATCTAAAGGCTCGAAAGAAGCAACAAAAGCAGCATTAGTGAAATGAGCGTGAGAACGTGTTACCCTTTGATCAAGCTCACCAATGATCTGCTCGGGAGGGTGCATCCTTTGAACATGATGTGGAGCCTCGCGGCGGGATGCAGTCTCCCCCTCAACTTGTGCGTTGGAGTGGTCCAAGATGACCGATGTTGAGGTAGTCGCTTCGGGACCTCGTGCCGAAGTAGTAGAAGCGGGGTCTGCTTCGGGGGTTGATGTCGCGCCCCGATTTAATAAATCAGGACTTTATTGAAATTCCATAGAAAATCAATAAAACAAGACGTTCATCACACGACCACGTACAATACGGGCAATCATTCACGGTTCGTAGACCGCATTAATACAAAAGTGAATAAAGATGAAGAGAAACTAATAAAACAAGGGTCCTAGATGAACGCCTCCTTCCAGTCTCGCCTTGACTGGGTTGCTACTCCAGACCTTCATCCTCCTCGTGGTAGACGGGCTCTGATGTTGTAAGTCAACGGGGTGAGTACTGATGTACTCAACAAGCCACCGAATGCAAATATAATGCAAGGTAATAACAAGGGAGATAGTGGCTAATTTTGCGGAAGCAGCATAATTGTAAAGCTTTAAATGAGAGCAATTTTATTAGTAGGGAAAAGTAAACATGTGCATGTGTATCATCATCTTCTAACTCGAGGGGTACAGTCACCCCACCTCGCTCAACAGTCCTTACGTGCCATGAATAATCCGAGCATTCACACAATTGTAAACTAACTGCGAGTAGTCACACAACCCGCCCTTGACCGTGGGCTCGGCTTTTCGAAAAGATTAAATTACTCTGATCAGAGATGTACCACTGTACCCACAAGGCACGCACTCATCACCTACACCGAAGTGTAACGAGATGACCATCACACGGGAACTCGTGCCAAAACCTTCCATATGGTTCCCTCCGACTCCACAACACCCTCTTATGGGTTTCGTATCGTGTCTCGACTTGTCGAGTGCTCACCATACCCCCCCTTGAGCCTTCTTTGGTACAAGTCGCCCGCAGGCTAGCCCCTTGTACCCCTCCACTATGGTGCATAGAGCCGAAGAGTTCCACACTTCCAGTTAGGACTTACCCATTAGACTTGTGGTTGGTACGGAAGTGTTTTGCAACAGATCCCGCAGACCGGTCCTTATAGTGCCCCGGGTGCGACAAACCAGTGCCCGAGCTTGCACCCGGAACCCACCATACTTATAACCTAGCCAACTCCAACAGTGTCCAGAGACGAGAATAACAGGGAAATACATATACAGAATCCAGCTATCTACGACTCGTTCTTTTTAACCTATAGCAGTTGTGCCGGTACATTGGGCACTAGCTAATATTTTAATAGTAGAGTGACAAGGAGTTAAGGCTCAATAAGCATGGCTTGGGCTTGCACACAAGGACAGGGATCTAATAAATATAAGTGTAAGGTTTGAATATTTGACTAATGCAATATTAACCTATGGGTTATAGCGATAAGTTATTAAAACATGGGCTCAATATGATCAACTGTTTCCACAGAGATGGTCGATGACTTGCCTTGATCAGTAAATGGGGATGGAGGAACCTCGGGGTAGAACTCCTGCTCCTCGACGAACTCGTAGTCTTCTCGATACGGAAAATAAACAATACATTCAATAAACAGATAAAATTCACCAAATATTAAACATACATATTTGTGGGTGTTTTATGTGAAGTAGTATTTTAATATTCTGAGTTTTTATATAAAACAGTAAAGTATAATATTTTAGGGTTTTTCCCAATTTATTTTCTGTATTATTCATTTTAATCATAAGGGATTTTTATTCATTTATTTATTAATAATATTTTGGGAAACAGAAACATACTGTTTTTATTGTATTAATGTGTAGAGAATATTATTCTGGTCTTAACAAAATTTGAATGGTGAAATTTGGAGTTAAAATGAGCAAGATATGAATTTTTGAAGTTTAAACTATTTTCTGAATTATTTTTAAACCAGAAAACAGTCTCTGGTCCACGGTGAACTGGGTTCACCGTGAACCGACGACTATGCGCGTGAGCCGGGGTGATCAGGACCGTAGGATCAAGATCCAACGGTCGCTAGCAGAGCGGGGCGTTTAAATGAGATTGGAGGGCTCAGATTGCCTGATACCGGTCAACATCGGTCAAAGCAATCTGGGCCCTCGATCTCGGGTTCTAATCGTGGCCGTTCAGTCCGGATCGAACGGCAGGGGCGCCGTCCGGCACGCGCGCGGCACGGGGGAAGCCGAGGGCTTCGTCCCCAGCGCCGGCCGAACAACGGCGAGCGGCCACCGACGGCGGCGATGGCCTAAGACCCTAATTTCTGGCCAAAACGGAGAGAGGGGAGGATGGGGAGTACGACCATACCGGAGGTGATAGTGAACGGTGGCCGAGGGCGATCGGCGGCGAGGCGATGGCGGTGGAGGCTTTCGGCTCGACGGCGGCGAGGCAATCTAGCGACGATCTGGCCCACCAGAGGTGGGGCCGAGGTGGAGGGCGCTACGACGGTCCCGGCGGTGGCGACGGCGAGGACGGCGGTGGCCCGGAGCGCCGGTGAAGCCTTGCCGGAGCACGAACCGGGGGAACGGTGCTAAAGAGCACTGGTGGCGCTCGGGAAGGGGAGGGCTTGAGCGATTGGCTTGGGCAACCTGCGGTGAGGGTGGGGGTCCTTTATAGGGGCTCGCCGGCGAGAAGAAGGCAAGGAATCCGAAGGAAACCGAAGGAGCTTTCCATCGCCGGTGAGGTTTCCCTAGGGTTCGGCTTCTTGCCATATACGGCGGGAAGCGCGTGGGAAAAGGGGGAAAGAGGTCGCCGGAGGATGGGGGGTCGAGATCCGGCTCGATTCGGTGACCCGAGGCGTCCGGCAGCGAAATAGGGCCAGGGGGGCCGGCGGGAATGGAAGGGGGAGATCCCCTTCCATCGGGGAAGAAAGACCTGACAGGTGGGGGCCACCTGTCAGTGGGTGGGCGAAAAAGAAAAGGGGCTGACAAGTGGGCCGATGGTGACAGAGGCTGAGGGGAGCGCGGGGGAGGCCGACGGGTGGGACCGACACGAGCGCGGGTGGGAGAGAGGGGGGGGACGCGGTGCCGACAGGCGGGCCCCACTGGTCAGTGACTGGTGGATGGACTGGGCCGGGCTGAGAGCAGTTTCAGGGTTGAGGCCCAATAAGGATTTAAATACCTTTTTCGATTTAAAATAATTCCAGTAATTCATTTATTTGATTAAGGGTTGAATTACTGTTGGTAAAAATTTGTAAAAATTCCTAAAATTATATTTTGGCCTCTAGTTCATCTCATAAAATTTTCAAGTCCAGGTTTTGAGAACTTCTCCCTGTTTGGCTTTATTTGGGTTTTTTTTGTGATTTTTCCTTTAATAATAAATTCAGAAATGATTTAAATAATATTTTTCTTTTATTTTATTTGTTTTTATTTCTTGGGGTGTTACAATCCTATCCCCCTTACAGAGAATCTCGTCCTCGAGATTCGGATCAATCCTCGAATAGCTCAGGATGCTGTGCCTTGAGTTCATCTTCTTTTTCCCATGTAGCCTCTTCTACCGGATGATTGCTCCACTGCACTTTACAGAAGCGAATGACCCTACTCCTGGTGGTCCTTTCTTTGACTTCTAATATCTTGACCGGCTTTTCCACATAGGTCAGATCCTCTTGGACATCTAACTGCTGAAGATCCACTTGCTCTGTGGGGACGCGGAGACATTTCTTGAGTTGAGATACATGAAACACGTCATGCACTCCAGCCAACGAGGGCGGTAATTCCAACTGATATGCAACTTCGCCTTGGCGTCGAACAACGGGAAATGGTCCAACATATCGAGGGGCCAACTTTCCTCTCATGTTAAACCGTTGAGTTCCACGGAGAGGCGTGACTCGTAGGTAGACATGATCTCCTTCTTCAAAGGCTAGGTCTCGACGGCGATTGTCTGCGTAGCTCTTCTGCCGTGATTGGGCTGTCTTGAGTCGATCTCTGATGATCCGTACCTTCTCTTCTGCTTCACGAAGAATGTCTGTTCCGAATACTTGGGATTCACCGGTCTGGTCCCAAAGTAGAGGCGTCCTGCACTTACGTCCATATAGGGCCTCAAAAGGGGACATCTGAAGACTGGCTTGATAGCTATTGTTGTATGAGAATTCTGCATATGGCAAGCTCTTGTCCCAAGTGGCTCCAAAATCCAAAACGCATGCTCGAAGCATATCCTCTAGTATCTGATTTACCCTTTCTGTTTGTCCATCTGTCTGAGGATGGTAGGCGGTACTGAAATTTAATCTCGTGCCCATCTCCTCTTGGAGGTTCTTCCAAAAGCGAGAGGTGAACTGACTCCCTCGGTCAGACACTATCTTCTTGGGCACTCCATGAAGACATACTATCCGGGCCATATATAGCTCTGCTAGCTTAGGGCCACTGAAGGTCGTCTTGACGGCTATGAAGTGAGCTACTTTTGTAAGCCGATCAATGATCACCCATATAGAATCATACCCCAGTTGGGTCTTTGGTAATCCGGTGATAAAATCCATACCGATCTCTTCCCACTTCCATTCCGGCACTTTAAGTGGCTGCAACAATCCTGCAGGTCTCTGATGTTCAGCTTTTACTCTTCTGCAGGTGTCACATTCGGCGACGAACTGGGCAATCTCTCTCTTCATGCTAACCCACCAGTAGCGTTCCTTCAGATCCTGGTACATCTTGGTACTGCCGGGATGAATAGAGTACAATGTATCATGGGCTTCTCTTAGGATAAGAGTCTTTATTTCAGGTTTGTCCGGCACACATATCCGAGTTCCAAACCATATGGTGCCATTCTCGTCCTCGGAAAATCCGGGGGCTTTTCCTTGTCTCATGTTCTTCTTAATGGCTGCTATATCCGGGTCCTCTGATTGAGCTTCACGAATCTGCTCAAACAAGACAGGTTGGGTCTCCAAGGTGGCTAGATATGCTCTGGTGGTCAATCCGAGATTTAAGTTTTCCATCTCCTTACATAACAAGGGTGCGTGTTCTTGAATCATCATGGCCGTGCAATATCCTTTGCGACTCAAGGCATCAGCTACCACATTAGCTTTTCCGGGGTGGTAGTGAATACCTAAGTCATAGTCTTTAATCAATTCCAGCCATCGTCTTTGCCTCAAGTTCAGATCTGGCTGTGTGAAGATATACTTCAAGCTCTTGTGATCCGTAAAGATCTCACAACGATTCCCAACCAAATAGTGCCTCCAAATCTTAAGGGCGTGCACTACGGCGGCTAATTCCAAATCATGGGTCGGATAATTCAACTCATGAGGTCTCAATTGACGGGAGGCATAAGAGATAACCTTCCCATCCTGCATAAGAACACATCCCAATCCTTGGCGAGATGCGTCGCAATAGACATGGAAGTCTTTGCGGATATCCGGTAGGGTCAGTATAGGTGCAGACACCAAACGAGTCTTGAGGGTGCGGAAACTTTCCTCGCATTCAGGAGTCCATTCAAACTTCTCTCCTTTCTGCAATAACTTGGTCATAGGCTTGGCTATCTTGGAAAAATTCTCAATAAATCTCCGATAATATCCGGCCAATCCCAGAAAACTCCGTATCTCAGATACGTTCGTGGGTGGCAACCAATCCGTAACTGCTTCTACGGTGGCAGGGTCTACTGCGATTCCTTGCGCAGAGATGATGTGTCCAAGGAACTTTACTTCTGCCGTCCAAAACTTGCATTTGCTGTACTTGGCATACAGTTGGTGTTCCCTTAACTTTCCTAAGGTTAACCGGAGGTGAGTCTCGTGCTCCTTCTGGTCCTTGGAATAAATGAGGATGTCGTCTATGAAAACCACTATGAACTTATCCAAATACTCCATGAACACTTTATTCATCATATTCATGAAGAATGCAGGGGCGTTGGTCAATCCAAAGGACATAACCGTGCACTCATATAATCCATAACGGGTAGTGAAGGCCGTCTTGGGTATATCTTCTTCTCGAATTCTTAACTGATGGTAACCAGACCGCAGGTCGATCTTTGAGAATACCGTAGCTCCCTTAAGCTGGTCGAAGAGATCGTCGATCCGAGGCAACGGGTACTTATTCTTGATGGTTACCTCATTCAAGGCGCGATAATCCACACACATACGCTTTGCCTTGTCTTCTTTCTTCTCGACGAAGATGACGGGAGCACCCCATGGCGACGTACTTGGTCTGATATAACCTTTCTTCTCAAGATCCTCCAACTGTTGCTTCATCTCAGCTAATTCGTTGGCGGCCATCCGGTATGGTCGCTTGTAGATAGGGGTGGTTCCTGGCACCAAGTCAATCCTGAACTCGATGTCCCTCTTGGGTGGCATCCCTGGTAGATCCTCTGGGAATACGTCCGGGTATTCACTGACTACTGGTATCTCTTCCAAGGTAATCTGATGTAGTCTTGGTCTTCTGATCTTCAATCTTGGCATCTGAAATGTGATGGCAATACCTTCTTCGCTGGTCACAGTCACTTTTCTTTGGGCACACTCTATCACTCCTTGGTATTTATTTAACCAATCCATTCCTAGAATGAGATCCAGGCCTTGGCATTCTATTAGGATGGGGTCGGCCCAAAATACGGTGCCGTGGATATCTATCCATACCTTTGGGCTATAGGTTAGGGCTAGAGTTTGTTTACCCGGGGTGACTATTTGTACGGCTCTGGGTAGTTCTTCTGTGCTTAGATTGTTCTTTTCCACAAATTCAGTTGAGATGAAGGAGTGTGTAGCTCCGGTGTCAAACAAAACTATTGCAATTGCTGAATTTACCATGAACTTACCCATCACGATCTCTGGTGCAGCCTGGGCTTCTTCGGCGGAGACGTGGTTCACTTTGGCGCGGACGGCGGGGTTGGAGGTGACTCCTTGAGCTCTCTTGGGGTGGGGGCACTGGTGGGAGTAGTGTCCCTCTTGGCGGCAGTTGAAGCATACCACAGGCTTGCCATGCCTGTCTCTCAAGACCTCCGGCTTCTTGGCCGGGGCGACTGGGGCGGTAGGTGCGACTGGAGCGGTGCGAGGTTGACTGGCTCCGGCGTTGGCAGCTGGTGGCGCCGGGCGATACACTGGTCGGGGGTGGTACTGTGGTGCTGGTGGAGGTGGAGCAAAGCGGGGTCTTTGGGCCATTCCTTGATTCTGCCTGAAGGCAATCATGCGCTTCTTCTTCAGGTCGACCTTATTTTGCTGGGTCTCCTGCATGATAGCCTTATTCACCAACTTCTGGAAGTTGGCGAAGTCTCCGGAGATAAGCTGTAGAGACAGCTCATCCTTCAGTCCCCGGAGGAACTTAGCCTGTCTGGCCGCATCCGTACGAACCTCTTCAGGTGCGTACCTGGCCAATCTGTTGAACTCGTGCAGATATTCAGTTACGGACCTGCTCCCCTGCTGCAGGTCCCTAAACTCCTGTTGCTTCTGAGCTACAATGTCGTCGGGGATGTGGGCGGCACGGAAGGCAGCTGAGAACTCTGCCCAAGTGTGGGCGTGGCCCTCGGGTAGAGTCTCGCGGTGGTTGTCCCACCACTCAGCGGCGGGACCATGTAGCTGGTGGGTGGCGAAGGCCACCCTCTCCTGCTCAGTGCAGGTCAGGAGATCGAGTTTCTTCTCGATCGCCCGCAACCAATCCCCAGCCTCCATGGGGTTGGTGGTGCTTGAGAAAGTCGGTGGGCGGACTCGGAGGAACTCCGAGAGCTGGGTTGCGGGAGCGGGAGCTGGTGTGGCGGGTCGGGGCAGCTCGGGCTGTTGGTAGAGGCGGAAGAAGTGAGCCTGCTGCTCTTGCATTTGCTGCTGCTGCTGCTGCATCTGGTGTAGGAGGGCTGAGACCAGCTGGTTTTGGGTGGCCATCATTTCAGCCACGGTGGGGTGGTTGGCGACCGGGGCCTGCCTCTGCCCGGTGGCTCCCCATTGTGGCAGGTTGCCACTCTCCCCTCCGTTCTGAGGAGCGTCTGATCCCTGGATGTTGGTCATCCTGGAATTTCCAATGTACACATATTTATTTTGGGTGAACTTCTTTATATTTATTTCAAAAGAATACCGTTCTTGCGGTTACATTTATTTATTCTCTCATTCATGCCTTATATTTTGACATGAATGCTAAATACAAGCAATCAAAATAAAAAGATAAACAATCAATCGTAATACTACGTCTAAGGCAGCTCGGGGGACGGCTCGATCTCGGGCTCGTGGGAGACGGGTGGGGTCGAGGAACTGGACGGTCCGGCGGGTGGTGCACTGCGGGAGATCCTCTTGGGCCTCACTGTGGGAGTCTGGATGGGTTTCTTCCGGCGAGGTGGAAGAGGTGCGATCTCCTCTATGTCCTTCTTCAACTCTCTGAGCTGCTGACGAAGCTGGGTATGGACCATGGCGCCCTGGCGCAGAAGCTCGTTCTGACGTCTCAACTCCTCTACCTCAAGGGTCAACAGCGGGTTCTGCTCTAGCTGTCGACGGAGCTCGGCGTTCTCCCTGGTCAGGTTCTCCGAAGTGTGGCGGTAGAAGTCGATGGTGTCGTGCTGGCTGTCTGCGTCGAGGACTGCCTCTGTGTGGAGGTTATCCATGGCCTCCAAAAGTCTCATCGTGCGGGTGATGGCGGAGCTGCTCTGGGTGAGGGGGCTGATGTAGATGCTGCGGTGACTCCCGGGTGTGCGCATGGGCATGAAGCGGTAGACGGTGTCGCGGAGGTGGCAGTCGTAGACCAGTCGAAGCTCGGCGAGAGACTGGAGAGCGGCTCGCTGGCTGGCTACCACGAATGAAGGTCCTCCAACTCCATGGGTGTAGAAGGGGGGCTGCGTGGAAGAGGGGCGGATCACAACCGTGACCTCGCAGTAGCTCTCGTTCGCATCGGGAAAAATCCCGTGGAACGCAGGCTCATGGGGAAACCCCAAAAAGTCGACGAGCACGCGAAGCTCGCGGATGAATCCGGCCTCGTCACGAAGAGTCCCGCTCATGGTGTGAACCGGCATCTACAAAAGAGAGAAAATTTTGTGAAAATCTCAGGAGATGAGAGGATAAGTAATCTTTTGTAAAATATAGTGAATATATATAGGTCCTAAGGTCAGGTCTGTTTGGCTTCCTACAGTCAAGTCGGCTCTGATACCATCTTGTCGCGCCCCGATTTAATAAATCAGGACTTTATTGAAATTCCATAGAAAATCAATAAAACAAGACGTTCATCACACGACCACGTACAATACGGGCAATCATTCACGGTTCGTAGACCGCATTAATACAAAAGTGAATAAAGATGAAGAGAAACTAATAAAACAAGGGTCCTAGATGAACGCCTCCTTCCAGTCTCGCCTTGACTGGGTTGCTACTCCAGACCTTCATCCTCCTCGTGGTAGACGGGCTCTGATGTTGTAAGTCAACGGGGTGAGTACTGATGTACTCAACAAGCCACCGAATGCAAATATAATGCAAGGTAATAACAAGGGAGATAGTGGCTAATTTTGCGGAAGCAGCATAATTGTAAAGCTTTAAATGAGAGCAATTTTATTAGTAGGGAAAAGTAAACATGTGCATGTGTATCATCATCTTCTAACTCGAGGGGTACAGTCACCCCACCTCGCTCAACAGTCCTTACGTGCCATGAATAATCCGAGCATTCACACAATTGTAAACTAACTGCGAGTAGTCACACAACCCGCCCTTGACCGTGGGCTCGGCTTTTCGAAAAGATTAAATTACTCTGATCAGAGATGTACCACTGTACCCACAAGGCACGCACTCATCACCTACACCGAAGTGTAACGAGATGACCCATCACACGGGAACTCGTGCCAAAACCTTCCATATGGTTCCCTCCGACTCCACAACACCCTCTTATGGGTTTCGTATCGTGTCTCGACTTGTCGAGTGCTCACCATACCCCCCCTTGAGCCTTCTTTGGTACAAGTCGCCCGCAGGCTAGCCCCTTGTACCCCTCCACTATGGTGCATAGAGCCGAAGAGTTCCACACTTCCAGTTAGGACTTACCCATTAGACTTGTGGTTGGTACGGAAGTGTTTTGCAACAGATCCCGCAGACCGGTCCTTATAGTGCCCCGGGTGCGACAAACCAGTGCCCGAGCTTGCACCCGGAACCCACCATACTTATAACCTAGCCAACTCCAACAGTGTCCAGAGACGAGAATAACAGGGAAATACATATACAGAATCCAGCTATCTACGACTCGTTCTTTTTAACCTATAGCAGTTGTGCCGGTACATTGGGCACTAGCTAATATTTTAATAGTAGAGTGACAAGGAGTTAAGGCTCAATAAGCATGGCTTGGGCTTGCACACAAGGACAGGGATCTAATAAATATAAGTGTAAGGTTTGAATATTTGACTAATGCAATATTAACCTATGGGTTATAGCGATAAGTTATTAAAACATGGGCTCAATATGATCAACTGTTTCCACAGAGATGGTCGATGACTTGCCTTGATCAGTAAATGGGGATGGAGGAACCTCGGGGTAGAACTCCTGCTCCTCGACGAACTCGTAGTCTTCTCGATACGGAAAATAAACAATACATTCAATAAACAGATAAAATTCACCAAATATTAAACATACATATTTGTGGGTGTTTTATGTGAAGTAGTATTTTAATATTCTGAGTTTTTATATAAAACAGTAAAGTATAATATTTTAGGGTTTTTCCCAATTTATTTTCTGTATTATTCATTTTAATCATAAGGGATTTTTATTCATTTATTTATTAATAATATTTTGGGAAACAGAAACATACTGTTTTTATTGTATTAATGTGTAGAGAATATTATTCTGGTCTTAACAAAATTTGAATGGTGAAATTTGGAGTTAAAATGAGCAAGATATGAATTTTTGAAGTTTAAACTATTTTCTGAATTATTTTTAAACCAGAAAACAGTCTCTGGTCCACGGTGAACTGGGTTCACCGTGAACCGACGACTATGCGCGTGAGCCGGGGTGATCAGGACCGTAGGATCAAGATCCAACGGTCGCTAGCAGAGCGGGGCGTTTAAATGAGATTGGAGGGCTCAGATTGCCTGATACCGGTCAACATCGGTCAAAGCAATCTGGGCCCTCGATCTCGGGTTCTAATCGTGGCCGTTCAGTCCGGATCGAACGGCAGGGGCGCCGTCCGGCATGCGCGCGGCACGGGGGAAGCCGAGGGCTTCGTCCCCAGCGCCGGCCGAACAACGGCGAGCGGCCACCGACGGCGGCGATGGCCTAAGACCCTAATTTCTGGCCAAAACGGAGAGAGGGGAGGATGGGGAGTACGACCATACCGGAGGTGATAGTGAACGGTGGCCGAGGGCGATCGGCGGCGAGGCGATGGCGGTGGAGGCTTTCGGCTCGACGGCGGCGAGGCAATCTAGCGACGATCTGGCCCACCAGAGGTGGGGCCGAGGTGGAGGGCGCTACGACGGTCCCGGCGGTGGCGACGGCGAGGACGGCGGTGGCCCGGAGCGCCGGTGAAGCCTTGCCGGAGCACGAACCGGGGGAACGGTGCTAAAGAGCACTGGTGGCGCTCGGGAAGGGGAGGGCTTGAGCGATTGGCTTGGGCAACCTGCGGTGAGGGTGGGGGTCCTTTATAGGGGCTCGCCGGCGAGAAGAAGGCAAGGAATCCGAAGGAAACCGAAGGAGCTTTCCATCGCCGGTGAGGTTTCCCTAGGGTTCGGCTTCTTGCCATATACGGCGGGAAGCGCGTGGGAAAAGGGGGAAAGAGGTCGCCGGAGGATGGGGGGTCGAGATCCGGCTCGATTCGGTGACCCGAGGCGTCCGGCAGCGAAATAGGGCCAGGGGGGCCGGCGGGAATGGAAGGGGGAGATCCCCTTCCATCGGGGAAGAAAGACCTGACAGGTGGGGGCCACCTGTCAGTGGGTGGGCGAAAAAGAAAAGGGGCTGACAAGTGGGCCGATGGTGACAGAGGCTGAGGGGAGCGCGGGGGAGGCCGACGGGTGGGACCGACACGAGCGCGGGTGGGAGAGAGGGGGGGACGCGGTGCCGACAGGCGGGCCCCACTGGTCAGTGACTGGTGGATGGACTGGGCCGGGCTGAGAGCAGTTTCAGGGTTGAGGCCCAATAAGGATTTAAATACCTTTTTCGATTTAAAATAATTCCAGTAATTCATTTATTTGATTAAGGGTTGAATTACTGTTGGTAAAAATTTGTAAAAATTCCTAAAATTATATTTTGGCCTCTAGTTCATCTCATAAAATTTTCAAGTCCAGGTTTTGAGAACTTCTCCCTGTTTGGCTTTATTTGGGTTTTTTTTGTGATTTTTCCTTTAATAATAAATTCAGAAATGATTTAAATAATATTTTTCTTTTATTTTATTTGTTTTTATTTCTTGGGGTGTTACAGTTGATGACGAGGGTAGTAGGGGATCATCCTCGAATTCTCCGGGATCTTCGTCTTCGAATAAAGTCTGTTCCATGTCGTGTTCATTTGCCTGTTCAAAAGCAGAACTAACAGAGGGGGTTGATTCATCAAAAGTCACATCACATGACTCGATGACTGTTAGTTTCCAAGTTATAAACACGATAGGAATGACCATGAGTAGTATAGCCCAAAAAGATCCCGTCAGAAGATCGCGACTCAAATTTATCCAAATTTCCACGTTTTAGGATGAAGCAGCGACAGCCAAAAACTCGAAGATGAGTAACCTTGGGCTGTCTCCCAAAACGCAGCTCATAAGATGTCAAGTTTAAAATTGAGCGCAAGAAAATTCGGTTTGAGATGTAGCAAGCAGTGTTCATGGCCTCAGCCCAGAATTTTCTAGGAGTCCTATGCTCATCAAGCATCGTCCTAGCCATCTCAACCAAAGTGCGGTTTTTCCTCTCAACAACACCGTTCTGTTGAGGAACCCGCGGAGCAGAGAATTGATGTTCTATGCCATGCTCCATGCAAAAGTCAACAAAGAGACTATTTTTGAACTCGGTGCCATTATCGCTTCGAATGAATTTTAATGCACCCGGGAGTTCAGTGAAAAGTCTCAAAGCCAAGCTCCGAAAGTGTGAAAACACTTCATCCTTGCTGGCAAGAAAGAAGACCCAAGAGTAGCGAGAGAAATCGTCGACAATAACAAGTACATACCACTTGCCGCCTAAAGAACTAACCCGAGAAGGACCTACAGTGTCCATATGGAGAAGTTCTCCGGGCTGTTCAGTCATCACTGTGGTGACTGGCGAATGCGAAGCGGCAATCATTTTACCATGTCGACAAGGAGCGCAAACTAAATTCTTCTCAAACTTGAGCTTGGGCAATCCTCGGATCAAACCTAGGGCGCTCAGACGAGCGAGCAACTCAAAGCTCATATGCCCTAGTCTCCTATGCCACTTCCAAAGCTCAGAAGTCGAATGTGCAACAAGACAATGAGAAGAACCAGACGACTCTGAAAAATCAGCTCCAAAAACTCTTCCAACTCTAAAGATCTTACACACCACAACGCCATCAGAATTGAGCACTTGCGAAGTATCGCGATGAAATCGCACTTCGAAGCCCTCATCAAGCAACTGAGATACAGACAGTAAATTGTATCCCAGGTTTTCAACCAAAGCAACATCTTTGAGAGTGAAGTTCGTGTTAATCCTTACCACACCTTTACCTTTCACTCTACTCCTTCGATTGTTTCCGAAGGTGATATGTTCCCTTTGCTTGGTTGTTGTGAGGCTGGAGAACCAATTTACATCTCCGGTCATGTGGCGCGAACAACCGGAGTCCATGATCCACGTGCCCTCCAAGCCTCGACCTGTCGCCTACACATGATGAGAACGCCTCGATCGCTCAGTGCTGGGGTGAGTAAAATAATGACGAGGCATCCAGCACTGAGTGACACGAGTAGTAGGCACAGTAAAAGCAGACGGTCTACGCACATAATAATCAGAATGATGCAAAGTGCGAGGTCTACCTACATGCTGTGAAAGAACAACATGTCGAGGTCTCCTACTCTGACGAGGTACAAATCTGCTAACCCGAGGTCTACCACCATATGGAACATGGTGAACACCTCGAGGAGCAAAACCTCTCTGAGAAGCACGAGGAGCCTCGAAAACAGGACGAGAGTAAAACTCAGACTCATGCATACCTAAAGATGGGTAATGCATGTCCTGATAGCTCATCGCCTGAGCACGTCGCTCATCCTTGATGCGACGGAAACAGAAACCAATCAAATGACCCGCCCGCTGACAATAAGAACAATGAAACACTCTCCTGGGGGCATTCTCATGGGTCATAGGAGCAACTCTCACAGGCTCCTTGGGTTTCTTTTGAGTGGTTTTCTTGGGAGGATTTTTCTTGGTAGGAGGAGTGGTTTTCTTTGGTGGATGGGTAGGCTTTTTGGCTGATGGGGTGTCCAACAGAGCTCTCTCTTTCTCTAGGGTGGTGGGAGAGGTGAAAACAGTTTTGGTTTTACTATCTGAAGCTATCCTCTCAAAACCCAAACCTAGAGCTACCCCGGCTCTGTCAGCACACAATTTGGTCTTGGCCAAGAGCAAATCCATTCTACCCTTCCCTTCAGTGCATTTATTCACCACAGAAAGAAGGTATTCATTTTCTGACATGAGGTTCTCAGCTCGCTCTCTGACAGTGCCTAGCTGGTCCTTAAGGGTGATGCAAGTGTCACAAACAGGTTGCACATCCTTAGAACTACCGGCCCTTTCCAATCTAGCCTCTAAATCATGAACATGTTTATCACGTAAATTAATGCTCTCGCGCAATAAAGAACAGTTCATGCATTCAATAATATCATGAGGTCTAGAATCCACCTCCAAAAGCTGCTTCTGTGCAGTCTCAAGCTCGGAAAGAGTTTGAGCATGAACAGAACGCAACTGAGCAAGCTCACTCATGACAACAGAACATGATTCACATTCAGCATCATCAAACTTAGACTTAAGCATGGCATATTCAGTAGATACATTTTCTAGCCTAAGTCTAAGGTCTTTTCGTTCTCTAGCGGCTTGCACAAGTAATCTATCCTGACCAAGCACAACCTCATTCAGCTCATCTAATTTAATTAGAAGCTGGTCAGAAGATAGGTTTACCTCAGATGAGTCAAGCTCATTGCCGCTGTGATCGCTGTCGGCCATGAAGCAAAGGCCGGTGAAGTCACGTCCCTTCTTGTCCTTTTTGTCCTCCTTCCTTGGGGACTCCTCCTCCTCAGAGCTCGACTCCTCAGTTGAGGATGTGTCGATGTCGCTGAGAGCAGCAACAAAAGCTCTGGAAGCGGCCTTGGCTACTTTCTTAGCCATCTTGCCGCGCTTGCCCTTCACAAAGGGTTTCCTCTCCTTCTTGTGGTATTTAGGGCGGTCACTCTCATCTCTCTTCTTGACCTTGGGGCAATTTGCCTTAATGTGAGAGGTGTCGCCACATTCATAGCAGCCACTAAAACCACTTCTCCGCTGATCCCGTCTCTCATGATGAAAGCGGGTGAACCTCCGGGCAATGAGAGCAAGCTCATCATCAGCTAGAGTGTCCACCTGCTCCTTTGTGACGGAGACCAGGGAGGACAAAGCAAAACCATCTGCAAGAACACAAGTGCCTGATGTGCTTGGTTCTGCAGTGGTGCCACGGCTAGTGCTAGAAACCAATGCCAATGGCTGTGGCAAAGAGCTTCTGTGCACTGCAAGAGATGCCTTGGCAATCTCTGTGGACTTCAGCTTGCTAAAGAGTTCATCACAGGTTAGAGTGTCATAGCCTGTGGACTCCTCAATGCTGGATATCTTCACCTCCCATATGCTACGGTCAAGAGCATAGAGAAGCTTGATAGCCCTATCGTGATCACTGTAAGCAAGCGTCCCGTTGGATCGCAAGTTACTCACTATCGCGTCAAAGCGAGAAAACATGGCATCTACAGATTCACCAGGTGCCTGCACAAACAGCTGATACTGTTGATTGTAGGTGCTTTGGCGCCTGGCCTTGATCTGAGCAGAGCCCTCATGAAAGACAGTGAGTGTTGTCCAAATTTCCCTAGCAGTCCTAAGGTGCTGCACCCTATCAAACTCACTCCGACTCAAACCAATGAACAATATGTTCCTTGCCTTCGAGTTGGCAATGTACTGATCTTTTTCGGTTTGAGTGGTGCGGGTATCAGGGATGGAGTATTGTGAGTCCACAATCTCCCAAATTGCATTTCCTTGGCTTAACAAGTAAGCCTCCATGCGCACCTTCCAGTACGCAAAATCTGTCCCATCGAACAGAGGAATTTTACTGCCTCTATCCATGTCGCCAACAGATCACAAAACCGGTTAAGGTCAACTGGTGATCTTAACCCGCTCTGATACCAATTGTTGGACCGGAAACGGCGACCAGAGGGGGGGTGAATGGGAGCTTTTAAAATTTCTGGCTAAAAACTTAGCCTACGGTTCGGTTCTGTCTTCTGCGGAACAGGCTTCGAACACAACCTTCGAAGGTCTGGTTCGGAGGTACTTCGACACCTTCGAACACAGGCTTCGGAGGAGCAAAAGTTCGAAGCCAAGAAGACTTCGCTCCACTAACAACCCTCGAAAATCTACTCTGCTAAGTCAGTGCAGGCTCCGCACACGAGGTGCTTCGAGCAGGCTTCGCACTTCACCCTTCGCAAGAGTGGACAGCCCTCTGAGGACTTCGACCAAGTACTTGGCGACAGCAACGGGTGCTGGGCTTCGTACCCGAAGGTCTACACGCACACGCAAATGGACTATGCTAAGGGCTTCGACACAAGAAGCACTACGGGAACAGAACAGGGCTTCGCTAGTAAGCAGCGAGGTCTTGCCTCGTGTTACACAGAGCGACAGCACACTGTAAAACACACTTCGCGATAAAAACACCCTTCGCCAAAACAAGCTTCGGTGCACAAGACTAGCGAGGTATGCAATACGAGCTCAAGCAAAAGCACACAGAAGCAGGGCTTCGCCGCTTGAACAAGGAACACAAAATAAATTGAACTCAGAATGAATACAGTGAGGTCTGTCTACAGGAGCTCAACAGTAAATGCTCAAAGTGTTAAATGTTACCTACCGAGCCCCCATATTTATAGCCCACGGCTTCATCCTAAGGAAGTGACTACTTTACCCCTAGGGTTTACAACAGATTTGTCTCTACAGAACTAAGGGGTACAAAAGGTAGTCCACCTTTATTTTGGAGGCTTCTCTGTCAGCTGCAGAGGGGACAGTGTCAGCCTTTTTTCAGAACAGACAGTGTCAGCCTTTACAGAGTTGACTTCTGGAACCTCCCAACGCACGCGAAGGTGCGGTAGCTTCGGCGAGAAGCCTGCAGCCTGATGGCCTTCGCTCCGCCGAAGAAGTCCTTCGATACAGTGACGGTTTTGAGCCGAAGCCGTCAAAGCCCTTGGGCCTTCGCACCACCACCTCCGGAGTGGATCACCACGGCTTCGCAGCTACTCCAAGCTCGAACACCGTCCGTCCGTGTACCGAAGCCATGCATGGCCGAAGCACCTCAAGTCATCCTCACTCCGAAGCCTCACCTTCGGAGTACCACCCTTCGAAGTCCCTCCTTCGTCCAAGGCCTCCGCATGAAGCATTCCATGAGCACTCCGTCGCAGTGCCTCTTCCCGAGCACACTCCTCGACGAGCCTCACCCGGACCATGCCTTCGATGCGCCTCGACTTCTGAGACCTTCGTCGGGCCACCTTCGAGTGTCTCCCTCCGGAGCACACTTCGAACACCTTGCCTCCGCAGAGGACTTGATCCACCAACTCCGAAGTCACTCCATTCGGAGTACCTTCGAAGTGCCTCACCTCCGAGGACTTTGTCTCGGAGCACCTTCAGCCGGAGCCACGCTCCGCACTCTCTGCCTTCACCTGGCACGCCTCGACCCGAGGACCGACCTGGACCACCTTCGCAGCCACCGTGACGGAGCTCCCCGCTCCCCTGGCATCAAGCCACCCGCTTGACCCAGGTTCACCCGGCTCGAACCCTGTCCGTCGCCTCCGAAATCCCTGCGCACCACCGACAAGCAAACAAGTGTATCCAGTACTCCAGAGACCTCTCCGGGTTAGCAACCTCCGGCACACACTCCGGTGTACCGCCCAAAGTACCGAAGCCTTCGGTACAAACCCAGTCATCGTGTACTGTCGGACCCCTCCGACGAGTACACTCCGCTGCAACCGCTGCAGCAAGCAAACACCGAACACACTCCGGTGAAACACCTCCGAACACCCTTCGGAGGTACCCTTCGAACAGAGGGTAAATAAACCTGTCAATCACTCATCACATACACCGAAACCACCCCTGGTTTCTCAGGGTGCATCCTCCCGAGCAGATCATTGGTGAGCTAGATCAAAGGGTAACTCGTTCTCATGCTCATTTCATTGATTCTGCTTTTGTTGCTTCTTTTGAGCCCTTAGAGGTTAGTCATGCACTTTCTGACTCTAGTTGGATCAATGCCAGACATGAAGAACTTGAAAATTTTGAGAGAAACCAAGTTTGGACTTTAGTTGATCCTCCACCAAATGTTCATTTCATTGGAACAAAATGGATTTTCAAAAACAAACAAGGGGAGGATGGGACTGTAGTTAGAAACAAGGCTAGACTTGTAGCTTAGGGTTATTCTCAATTAGAAGGGATTGATTTTACTGAAACTTTTGCACTAGTGGCTCGTCTAGAGGGCATTAGGATTTTGCTTGCCTTTGCGACATCCCTGGGATTCAAACTGTATCAAATGGATGTCAAAAGTGCATTTCTTAATGGCTTCATAGGCGAAGATGTTTATGTAAAACAACCACCTAGCTTTGAAAACCCCAAATACCCACATAATGTCCTTAAACTTCATAAGGATCTTTATGGACTCAAGCAGGCCCCTCGGGCATGGTATGATAGAATTAAGTCTTTTCTGCTTGAGCGAGGGTATTTGATGGGATCAGTTGACAAAACCCTTTTCACTCTCAAGCATTGCAAAGAATTCCTCCTAGTCCAGATTTATATAGATGATATCATCTTTTGTGGCTCTTCTCATACTTTGGTTTCTATGTTTGCAGATGCCATGAGCAGGGAATTCGAGATGTCCATGATGGGCGAACTCACATTTTTCCTTGGTTTGCAAATCGAGCAAATCAAACAAGGTACATTCATCCACCAGATGAAGTACACTAAGGACCTGCTCAAGAAGTTTGACATAGCTGATGCAAATCCCCTTGCCACTCCAATGGCTACATTTGTAGCATTGGATGCGGACGAAGATGGAGAAGTCGTAGATCAGAAGGAGTTCCGAAGCATGATCGGCTCCCTCCTCTACTTGACTTCTACGAGACCGAACATATACTTTGCAGTGTGTTTGTGCGCTCGTTTGTAGGCTTCGACACGAGCTTCGCACCGCCAAGCGGTAAAGCACATTCTCAGGTATCTCAAGCATACCCTCGAATTTGGCATTTGGTATTCAGTGTCTTCCTCTTTGTGTCTTCAAGGTTATTCTGATGCGGATTTTGCTGGGTGTATGATTGATAGGAAAAGTACCTCCGGTACTTGTCATTTTCTGGGTACTTCATTGATTTGCTGGTCTTCCCACAAACAGTCTAGTGTTGCACAATCGATGGTTGAGTCCGAATATGTTGCTACAGCTAGCTGTTGCTCTTAGATTTTGTGGATGGTTTCCACTTTGCGGGATTATGGGTTAGATTATAAGAGTGTTCCACTTTTCTGTGATAACACTAGTGCTATTTGTATTGCAAACAACCCTGTTCAGTATTCTAGAACCAAACACATTGATGTGCGATATCATTTTCGCCAAGATCACAATGAGAAGGGTGATATTGAACTTCAATATGTTGATACCCAACACCAGCTGGCCGATATTTTCACAAAACCCCTCGATGCTTCTCGTTTCGCCTACTTGCGTGGGAAACTTGGTGTTTGTCACCCTTACGGCATTCGTTGAGGGGGAGCACATTTTCACTGATATGCATAATGCTCATTGTGTGTGAAATTGCATTTACATGTTTTGCACTAATATGCCTTATTTTAATTCATGTAATCATGTCAACTCAGCTCTATTTAATATGTCTGATACATTCTGTGCATGATTTTTCTTTCCAAAATCAAATCATGCTCACTTCTTTGTCTTGAATCTAACATGTTTAGGCAGGACTGCTTTAGCTATCTTTTATCTACTTGATAGCAAGAATCCTTTTCTCTGGATGCTAAAAATTGCAACTTGAAAAATCATATTACTTACTCATGGATATTCTTCAAATACTAAATAAATTGTCCACTTATCAAAAAATACAAAATCCATGATTTGAATGCTCAAAATGAAAAGATCTAGGTGGGTTTGTTTGTCGCACTAATTTATTCTAGACTGCTTACCTTGCACTTTGGTATGAACTGGGATAATTTAGTGTGTGCCAAAATCACTACCTTAAGCTTGTGATAGATTTCGTGCCTAGGCTTGGCTTGATTGGAAAGTATAAGGTAGACGATCAAATAACCCCTGGCATTATGAAAAGAACAGCAAATTCATTGTCCAACAAGTTTGCTTTCAATACTCCACTTGAACTGGACTTGTCTGTCTATAGTAGAAATTGTCTAGCTTTATGCAGTCCTACTTTTACTTGTCTAGTTACCTTTATTGAGTGGTGATGCTTTTATTTAAAAATGATGAAATCACATGTTGTCATCATGTTTTTTAGATCATGTTAAATTGAGCTGAGCACATGAAAACTGGCATTAAGTTTGGCATATTTTTGCTTTATATGTCTTTACAATTCTACCCATTTTGACGCTTTGCATCTTATAAATGCTCCTTGATGCTTGCATTGCCAAATGAGGAGAAATTTTTGAGTTCTCTACAGTAAGGGGGAAAATAACTCAGGGGTAGTTTTTATTATGCAAAGAAAAAGATGTGCTGAAGGGACTTTGACTCTTTTGAAAAGGGGAGAGAAATTCTTTTTTCAAGTGACATGATTTGGCTCTTTTCGGAGTTTTTATGGTCACTTGTGTGCCAAAATGTTTCAAATTTTCTTGAACTTGAATTTGGTTGTCAATGCACTCATCAAGGGGGGGATTGAGAAACCAAGGGTTGGTTTCGGAGATCCTGATTGACAGATTTTATCCTCTGGTTTCGAAGGGGTACCTCCGATGGGGTTCGGAGGTTGTTTCACTGAAGGGTTCGGTGGGTTCGATTGCTGCAGCTGTTGTAGCGGAGTGTGACTGCCAGAGGGGTCCGACAGTACCCAATGATCTGGGTGTACCGAAGGGTTCGGTACTTTGGGCGGTACACCAGAGTGTGTACCGAGGTTGTTTACCCGAAAAGGTCTCTGGAGTACTAGATACACTTGTCTGTTTGTCCTTGGTGCGCAAGTGACTTTGGAGGCGACGGACGGTTCGCAGCAAGTGAACCTGGGTCAAGAGAGAGGCTTGATGCCAGGCGAGCGGGGAGCTCGGTCACGAAGGCTGCGTGGGGTCGAGGTTGGTCCTTAGGTAAAGGTGCACCAGGCGAAGGCAGAGAGTGCGGAGCATGGCTCCGGCAAAAGTTACCCCAAGACGAAGTCCTCGGAGGCGAGGCACTTCGAAGGGTACTCCGCAAGGAGTGACTTCGGAGTATGGTGGACAAAATCCTAAGCAATGAGGAAAGACGTGCGAAGTGTGCTCCGAATGGAGGCACTTGAAGGTTCACCCAACGGAGGTCTCAGAAGTCGAGATGCATCGAAGGCATGGTCCGGGTGTGGTTCGTCGAGTAGTGTGCTCGAGGAGAGACACCTCGACGAAGTGCTCATGGAATGCTTCATGCGGAGGTCTTGGATGAAGGAGGGACGTCGAAGGGTGGTACTCCGAAGGTGAGGCTTCGGAGTGTGGTTGTCATGATGTACTTCGTCCATGCATGGCTTAGTTTCACGGACTGACGGAGTTCAAGCTGGGAGTAGCTGTGAAGCCATGGTGGTCCACTCCGGAGGTGATGGCGCGAAGGCTCAAGGGCTTTGACGGCTTTGGCTCAAAACCGTCACTGTATAGAAAGCTGACTTCGGTGAAGTGAAGGCCATCAGGATCAAGGCTTCTCACTGAAGCTACCACACCCCTCGCATGCGAAGGGGGGCTTCAGAAGAATCCAAAACTGCAAAGGCTGATCGTGTCTGCTCTGCAAAAGTTGATGTTGTCTCCTCTACGAAGCTAACAAAAGAAGCCTCCAAATAAAGTAACTACCATCTGTACCCCCTGTTCTGATGAGACAAAATCAGTGTAAACCCTATCGGTAAAGTAGTCTATTCACAAGGTTGAATAGTGCCTATAAATAGTGGAGGCTAGCTAGGCAACAATAGCACTTTGGGTAGCCATTTTTAGAACTCATGTGCTAAGTCGTCACACTCATGTATTCAGACTTGTGAGTTCATTTTGGGTTCCCTGTTCCTGCAATGAAGTTTTGATTCTGTTCTTCTTTCATTGCTTGAACTTGTATTTTGTGTTACACTGCATGCTTTGATTCATTTGTGCACCATTGCCTTCTGGGTTGAGTTTGTGATCTGGTTCTCTTCTGGAGGCATGTGTAAGAGGTCTGTGCGTGTGAAGTGTGTTTTACAGTGTGTTCGCTCTGTGTAAACTGAGGTAACGCCTCACCATTTACTAGCGAAGCACTGAGTGGTCCGTAGTCGAAGTCCGTTTCTTCCCTTGTCGAAGTCCTTAGCGCAGAGTGCTCTGTGTGAGTTTAGTTCTTCGGAATACGAAGCCTCGTACTAGTTGCTAGTGCAGAGTATTTGGTCGAAGTCCTCAGAGGGAACCATCTCTTGCGAAGGGTGAAGTGCGAAGTCTGCTCGAAGCCACCTAGTGTGCGGAGCCTGCACTGATTTAGTAGAGTTGAGTTTTTGGTGTATGGGTGGAGCGACGTTTTCTTGACTTCGAACTTTTGCTCCTTGCGAAGTCTGGTTTTGGAGCTGTGAAATACCTCCGAACCAGAACTTCGAAGGGTGTGTTCGAAGCCTGTTCCGCAGAAGACAGAATTAAAACAGAAGGCTATTTTTAGCCCGAAATTTTAAAAGCTCCCATTCACCCCCCCCCCCTCTGGTCGCCGATTCTGGTCCAACACTTTTGATAGTGATCATTGGATTGCACTTATGATATACCCGAAGAACTTAAGGGTTTATGAGCTCGACTCTCTCGACAAACCCAAAAAAGAATATCAAGATATATTAAATGTTATTCAGAGTGCATACGAATATTACGTGGAAAGGTTAGGTGGCCCACATGATCCACATAGGCCGAAAGATATGCATATCAGAACCAACTATCCGGTAATATTATATTTTGAAATTTCTTAATTCAATTGATAAAGCCAAACTATATATTGTTCTAACTTTGTCTATTTTGAAGTGTAACAAACAATCTCCTGGTTCGGTGCATTGCGGGTATTATACTTATGATTTCATGAGCAATGACTTAGGAAAGTTTGCACGGATAGTATCTGAGGATACTAAAGAAGTAAGTTGATTTATTGTGTGTTAATCTAATATAACTTGCAACGTATGTACTTATATGTTACGTATGCAGGCGTCAGGTCCATCAACCGTTGCCAAGAAGAGCCAACTCTCAGAATCACAAATGTATTCCATCGTATCAAGGATGTGCCGCTTCACAATGCATGAAGTTCTTCATGAGCTTGGAGTATTCTTCGATCCCGAGGGTGAAGTAGCCAAGCATCCAACTAATCGATAAGAATTTTAAAGCTGAGAAGCAAAAAAAAGATGCGCAAGATGTGAGTTGGCCTTCCGAGAAGAAACATTAAACAAAATAATTATGTATACTGTTGTGGATGGCTGTGTGGAGTTGTGATTATAAATTGTGAATCTTGAGGGTGAACAATTGTAAATTTTGAAGTTCCGATGATGAGATGTAAACTTTGTAAATTTGATTTGTGATAAACGTGAACTTTGTAAATTTGTAAATTGATGTTGTTGTGTTGATGTTGTTGCTGCTGTGGATGGCTATGTGGAGCTGTGAATACATTGTGGTTTTGTTATATTGTGTTACTGCTATGGAGCTGTGAATTTTTGAATATATATTCTAGAGACTATTTGAATTAAGGTTTATATAACATTTCTATAAAATGGGGAAAACACAGTAGTGGCGGGCAGGCTGACGTCATCTGCCCGCCACTAATGTTAGCCATAGCAGTGGCGGGAAGATGACATCAGTGTGCCCGTCACTGCTATTGACACAGTGGTGGCAGGCGCGCTGATGTAATCTGCCCGCCACTACTATTAGCCATAGTAGTGGCGGGCAGATTACGTCAGCGCGCCCGCCACCACTATTGACACGGTGGTGGCAGGCAATCTGCTCGCCACTGCTAACTAGGGTTAGCAGTGGCAGACTGGTTGCCCGCCACTACAGTACATTTTTTCCCGCCGCTACAGTGTCACTTTGTAGTAGTGGTCACTTCTAACAACCGTTGTGGACGGTTTGAGGTGTGATTCAAACATTCCTCGGTGATGGCCCCACCTATCATTGATGGGTTTGTTGCCTGAAAAAGAATATTAATAGTCGCCCTGGGCGTACAGTGCAAGCCACCCTCCTTCTTATAAATGGGGAGAAAAGCGATTTTGAAGGTACGAAGCCTTCCGCCTTTTACACTCCTGACGCTCGAGCTCTCTGTCTTCGTAATCTTTTCCTCCATTCTTCATCTTCAGCCTCATCGCCTCCTTACTGATGGCCACGACTAGTGCTAAAGTGCCCACTATGGGCTCATTGCTGATTCAGCAATAGGCGATAGCGGCGACAGCAACAGCGGCAACGGCGGTGGAGGTTCCGAGAAACCCTTTTTCTTACGGACCTCGGTACCTCCAGTCGCCCTCGAGCAAGTTCCCAGACCAAACCTTCACTCTGGGGAGGACCACCTGCACCAACAAGAATATGAGCAACGTCGTCTGTGGATGGCTAGGGTCTGAGGTCAAAGTGAGGATCCCGGGGTCCGAGACCATCCCGGTGCCGCGAGATGGAGAGGTGGTGGTCTTCAAAGACTTTTTCGATGCGGGGCTCGGGCTTCCTTCCTCAGAGCTTCTAGTGGAGTTCCTCCAACTGTACCACGTGATGCTCCCGCAGCTCACCCCAAACATCATTGCTCATTTGGCCATCTTTGAATGGGCCATGTGGGTCGAGGGGGACAAAGGGGAGCGGAGATCTTCGCAGTGATGCACGAGGCTAGCTGCCAGCCGAAGAAGCACTACGGCCCCAATAGCTCGCCGATGCTGGTGGCCTTCGGATGTATCAACTTCCAGCTTTGGAAGAAATTTTAGAACAACTTCCCAGCGAAGGCTACCAATGACCGTTTGTATTCGGACTGGATCCTACGCTGGTTCTAGGCCGAAGTGGGAGTGGACTCCGGCCTAGTGGGTCCTTTGGAAGAGATCTCGTACTGGAGGGAGGCGGCGATTAATGCAGACGTGAGCGGCCTCTGGGTGCGGCTCTAGCTCCTGGACACCATAGACCAGTGCATGAGCATGCGCTACTTGGTGGAGGAATTCATTGCTCTCCATATCTCCCCTCTCATGGCCATCTAGCCCATTTCCTTTCAACAGACTACAAAGGGGGAGCTCCACGAAATCCCTTCAGACTCTGTAGGTATGCTTTTCGCCTTGCCCTACATTCTATTATTTGCATATACATTTTTTCATTTATTCTTAATAAAGTGGTACTTAGCCATACCTAGGTCTATGAGTGGCGGTGACTGCGGACCAGATAGTCTAGGTTGCGGAGAAGTTCGTCAGAGCCCCCACCGCTGTGGAGAGAGAGCGGAGGCTCGAGCTAGTTGGATCCAGGGATAGATTCAACAGCGTATGGTGTGCGCTCGGAATTGAGCCCCATCCTCTCCCAAATTTCAACGTAGCCGAATCGGTACCGAGGAAGAGGAAGGCCGAGGTGGGGACCTCCAGCATTTTGAAAACCCCATCGAAGAAGGTGGCTCGCAAGCCGAAGTCCTTGGCCCATTTGAAGTCTCCTTCTCCTCTCCACAATCTCATCCCGTCGCTGGAGCTGTCTGAAGCGTAGCGGGCATCATACGAGGCCTTGGCAGAGGAGATCAAGGCCTTGGTGGTATGGGACGATAAGGGGCACTCTATAGCGGAGATCAAATCCCCTGCCCAAGATGGTGCCGAACTGGTGCCGATGGAGGAGACGGAGGCTCCCGGACAGGTGGATGTTGCATGTGCTTCGCCAACAGAGCCAGAGGCCGTTTCCCCGGTCGGGGCCAAAGGAGTTCGGGCTCTGGAGCCTGAGGGACCAAACCTGGATGATGCTAGAATGATCCAAATGTCGGAGCCAGAGGGCCCAACACCGCCGGAGTCAAGAGCGGTCATAGTGGATGAGGGGGTCCCTGTGGCCATTTCGTCGCTTCGATCAACGGCATACTCCGACGAAGATTATTTCGTATTGTTCTAGCACCCGGATAGATTGGAGGTTGTTCAGCGGGGAAGCGGAGGAGGTAAGTCCTTACTCACCGAGCTTCGAATTCTCCACCTTCCTACATTATTTGAGTAATTGTGTGTACCTTGAGTTTTAGATTTACCGGCAAAGGGAAAAGGCAAGTCCTGGCCAGCGCCGATGATGAGGACCGACCCGAAGGGGAAGGCCCCTACAGTGGTGGTGGCTGTGTCAGAGTCAACCGAAGGGGCTTAATCCATGGAGGCTTCGGAGGAGGCCCCCCATCATTCGGGATCCTCCCCTATGGACGATGACCGGAGCGCCCTGACAAGGCTTCCTCTACTAGCTCAGTTCCTAGCGGGGAGGATAGGTCTCCGGGCCATGCTGGAGCCTTTTTCTCAGGTCTGCCGGGAGGTGGGCAAGACCGAACTGGTCACCGAGGTGAGCCAGTCTGAAGGGATGGAGTTAGGCATCGCCCTAGAGAGAGCCACATACTAGGTATGAAAGACCGCTACATGTGTTAGTTTATTGAAGATATATTCCATGCTTACCTCCTTTTTTGTAGTACATCATCCTTGCTCGCTCGTCCATGACCTCCCACGACCACGAGCACAGCCGACTCAAAGAAAAGGTTGTGGATCTCCGGCATCGCCTTGCCGATTTCTAAGGTAGGGCTTCGGGCTTGGAGGACACACTCCGAGAGGAGTGGAAGCAGAAGGCGGCCTTCGAGGTCGAGGTCGAGAAGCTTTGGGATGTGCAGAGCGCCTTGGCCGGTGATGTGTAGCTACTGCTTGCTCAGAAGACAGTGTACGTGATGAGGGTAAATTGTGACAGAGTAGCCTCCAAAACCATGGAAATCCTGTGGGGCGTTGTGGAGCACTTTGTCACATCTTGCCCTTCGTCCTCCGCTATGGCGAATGAGCCCCTGGCCCGACGGTTGAAGCTGATCCAGGTGGCAGCAAAGACGATGGGGACTACCACAGCTAGGTATGGAGAGATCTCTGGATGAGTGTCTATGCTCGGGTTCCTCCATCACTTCAAAGATGTTGGGGGCTCCATTTCACCGGACCCGGGGGTGGCGCCCGTCAAATTCGGGGGGAGCACCTGCTGTCCCCTTCGCCCGGAGCTGCGATGGCTTGGGAAGCTTTCCATGCGGCCTGGAAGATCGACGGTCGGGAGGCAGCCAAGGCTTGGATCAACTAAGCACATCGGCAGAGGCTAGCGTGGTCGTAGGCTCCGTCAATAGCTTTGCCAAGCCTTCGTCCTTCGGACCCAAAGGTTTAGCTTCTTTTTAGGACCCTGCATGTATAAGTCTTGTGTAGTTCCCAGTTTTTATCAATGAAAAACTATTATTTGTCGAGGTGTTTTGAATTCAGGGCTTGTCTTTCATTCTGCTTAATGACCTCGATGTGCTAGAAGCTAATGAAGGGCTCTGCCATCAGTGGGCTATTTTCGATGCCCTAAGATCCAATAAGCGCCCTCAGTTTTCTATTCCTCGTGGAGATCACAGGCAAATCTCCCCTGATGTGCTTAATGAATTAATTTCTTTTATTAAATAAGAGTAATAAAGGGGGGAAGTCGTGGAACTATCTTCTTCGCCATTGGAGGATGTGAACTAGTCCGATGTAGAGTAGTCTGATGATGAGTGAGGGTCGGTCTTAGTGGGGCCTAACCCCGAAAGGATTCAGAGTTGGGCTGAACTCCAACAAGAGCAGAAGGATTGGAGGGCTTCGTAGAAGGGAAAGCGGACCTAGACCAAATCTACCAAAGGAGCTAGGAGGAAGGCAGCCGAGCCAGGGGCTTCGAACTCTGGAGGAAGGCAGCCGTCGAACTCAGGAGGGAGGCATCCTAACCTTTGAAAACAAACGGGCCTCCGATTTTATCATGGTTTGGACACCAATTTTCATAGTGCCCGAGTTATTGTGCCTGAATATTTTCTGGAGTAATACTATTTTGATTATGTAATTTATACTTTGACATCGATCATGTAATGTAATTTCTAAGAACATATTTGATTATTCCTTTACCCCTCGCCCCTCGTTGCGGGCAAGTGGATATTTAGTTATGAAAAAGTCAGTCGCACGCAATGCTTGGTACGTTTAGAAGTATGCTTCATAGATTGCATGCCCGATGACAATGAAGTAGGTCCTCGTTTTTTGTAAATGGGATGCTTTGAACCAATGGCTCGGAATCCCTCAGTTTGGTTGTGGTGCCCCAATTTATCGAAATCAGAACATTATTGAATTTCCAAAGAAAAACAATAATACAAGAGGTTCATCATGCGACAACGTACATACGACAGCATTCATGGTACGCAGACAATTAAAATAAGCAAATAAAAGCATGGCGAACGCCCTCTTTAGGATCTTCTTCTTGACTGGGCCGCTACTCCAGACCATCTTCCTCGTAGTAGGCATCCTCTAAATGGTGTGTCCAACGGGTATGAGTACAAAAAGTACTCAACAAGCCACCGCAAATGCAATAGTAATGCAAGCTAATAGCAAAGGAAGGATAATGGCTAAAAGTGCGGAAACATACATTTTTCAATTATTGCATTTAGTGTAGTCAAATTTTATCATGCGGACTAATAAACATGAACATCATAATAACATCTAACTCGAGGAGTACGTTTTCCCTCCTCGCACAATAGTCCTTAAATGTCAAATCATCATGCTCACTCATTAAAAGTACACTAACTGTGGGATGTCACGCAACCCGCCCTTCACCGTGGGCTCAGCTTTTCGAAAAGATTTATGACTCTGATCAGAGGTGTACCACTGTACCCACAAGGCACGCACTCATCCCATACACCAAAGTGTAACGAGATGACCCATACCACGGGAACTCGTGCCAAAACCTCAGCATGAAATGCTCCAAGCGATAACCACCCGCTCTAGGTTTCGCCGGCTCGCCGGGCCGCATCCCGGCTAATGTCGCACCCCCTTTTGCGCCACATCGATACAAGCCACCCGTAGGTGCTGCTTGACCCATCTCCAAGTGGTGGCCTCGGTTTGGAACACTCCATACCTTAGTTAGGACTTACCCACTAGACTTGTGGTTAGTACGGAAGTGTATTGCAACGGATCCCGCAGACCGATCCTTATAGTGCCCCAGGTGCCACCGACCAATGCCCTAGCTTGCACCCGGAACCCACCATGCATACACTCACAACCAAAACTCTATCACCAACAGCATTCCAGAGATGAGAATAACGGGGATCATATAATAGATTCCAATCGCTACGACTCATTTTTAATCCTATAGCAATTGTGCCAATACGTTGGACACTAGCTAATAATACTAATCGTATTGTGACAAGGAGTTTAGGCTAGAAAGCATGGCTTGGGTTGCACATCAAGGCCGGGGGATCCTAAATAAATATATTGTAAGGGTTTCATTTGACTAATGCATGTATATCCGATGTGTTTTAGCGATAGTTTAATAAAACATGGGTTCAATATGCTCAAAAGATTGGTTTGGTGACTTGCCTTGTTCAGCAAAAGGCGACGGGGGAACCTCCGGGTAATATTTTGGCTCCTCGGCGGCGTCATAGTCTTCTCAATATAAATAAAATAAATACGACATTCAATTAAACAATTCAAAATCACATAACAAGCATGTAAGATTTGATTGGGTTTATTTAGAGAAAATAAGGTTGTTAAGTTTCTGAAATTTATTTTATGAACATTTTAAAATGATCTATAATGAAAGGTTGACCTTTATAAAAGAGATGATAATGTGAACAAAACTCATTTTAAGTTTTCTAACTAATTTAAAATAAGTGGTTCAGAGTAAACTTAGTGGTTTCATTGTATTAACAGGAAAAGAATAAAAGATAAATTTTGTTGAGATTGAAATGAATCAATTTGAAATTTACCCTAAAGAGCATTTGAATACTTTATTAAATAAGAATGAAATATTCAAAGTAAACATACTTTTTATTGTATTGACATGTAGAGGATAAAATTATAAATTTTCTGGAATTGAAATGATAATTTTTGGAGTTAAAATGCGCCAAATATGAATTTTACAAGTTTAAAACAGTTTCTGGAATTAAATTTAAATCAAAAACAGCTTCGGGTCCATGGTGAACCGGGCTCACGGTGAACCCGCGCACTGTACGCGTGCGCCAGATTGAGATCCACCGTTGGATCGCGATCGGGCGGCCACGGGTGAGAAACCATGTTGAAGAATATGGTTTTGATACTCTAGATGTGATGAGTGATTGTCAACGGAAGTCAAATGAGAAGAGAAATGAAGACCTGCCGAGTCTGAGGCCGTGTGTGACTCAGGTACACGGGCAGCGAGCGACGGCCGGGTAGAGGAGCCACGGAGTCGGGCTAGCCCAATCCGGGTACATGGGCTAGGAGCGGCAGATGATCCACTGGTCTGTTGACTAGGTTTGACTCAGGTACACGGGCAGCGAGCGATTGCAGGGCTGAGGAAGCTGTAGGGTCGGGTCGGCCCAATCCGGGTACCTAGTGCGAAGACGGTTGACGCTTTGTCAGTTTTGGCGCAAAACTGACAACCTATGATTATCTTGTTTTTAGGATATTAATATTTAGTTTTAAGTTTAGAATATTTTTATTTGAGTCAGATGATTTTTCTAAGAATATTTTAGTAATTTTCGGAATTTATTCTAGAGTCAGTGTTAATTTACCCTAGGGGTAAATTAGTCTTTTCATGTATTAGCAGTCGCCTATAAATAGGCCCCTATCCCCCTGGGGATAGATGACTGTTATTTTTCCCGAAATTATTCCTCAGTCCACGGGGTAGTTTTTCATCTACTATTTTTCTGCATCACCGTTTTCCTTTTAGACGCATTCTTCTGGCCGGCGAGGCGACGTTACCATCTACGGAAGCCGAAGTTTTCTCCCCGCCATGGTGACCGAGGCATGCACACGGTTGCCTGCTTCTTTCTATTTCCCGGCGGGCCCCACGAGCAGACCTTTGGCTTGGCACGGTGCACGGCGTTCAAGGGCGGGTCCACGGCGAACTGGCAGCAAAGCGTCAGCAGCTCTCCACGGTGGCGGATCCCACTGCAGCTTGCTTCCGGCGTGAACATCTTGCGCACATGAAACGAGGCCACGGAAAAAGCGTTTCCCCACGCCGGCGTGAAGACAGAGGCTCCCAGGCATTGCTTCGGTTGGCTACGTTGGCACGGCTGCATCACAGGCGTCAGCGCGCATCGGGAACAGCCGCCAGAGCTCCTCGCGAGAAAGTAGAAAATTTCTGGCGCAGACAGCACGACAGCACGCTGTTCAAGTTTTGCCGCAGCGATTGCTCCGGCCGGGGTGCACACGGGACGATGAGCAGCAGTTGTTTTTTGGTGGAGGATTTTCTGTGCGACATGCAGGTAAGTAGATTTAATCTCCTATTTTTTAGTAGATCTGTTTTAGAGATCATCATCTATTAATCAATTAGCTGAAAATTTGTTTAGAAATATCGTGGGTAATTTAATCTGTCAAAATATTTTTAGTACTCGATTATTTTAATATACTCGTATAAAAAGAAGTTTTTAGTTTTAGTCGCAGTAGTATTTTTAATTCTAGTCTTTACCTGAAATAATTTTTTGGTTATTTCTGAATTAATTTTTGGATGATCTATATTTTATTCAGTTAATTAGTATTTTATTTCTAGACTGCAATCTGAACATTTTATTAAGATATTTAGTGTTTTTTATTACGTCATTAAATATTTCTAGTATCCATTTGTATTTACTGAAGTGATTCTTTTTAGTTTAGCTTTAATATCATTTTAATGAGGATACCAGTAATTTTTAGGCTAGACAACTTTAATTCTAAAAATTTGCCTTGCTAATATTATTTCTCTGGTTAAGTTCTGTTGGGTGTTGGGATTAGGTCATAGTTTAGTAAGAAATTTTTAGGCGCCCATTCACCTCCCCTCTGGTCGCTACTTTCGGTCCTACATGTGGTATCAGAGCAAGGTTAGGGTATTCTCATATCTTAACCGATTCTAAACCTAGGTAGTGACCATGACGTCTCCTGGCAAAATCCCGTCCCTAGAGGCTTTTGGCTACACTTATTGGAAGACTCGCATGCGAGCATACCTTATGAGCCAGAGCTCGGACATATGGGAGATTTGTGTTCATCCTACTTTCACCATAAGGACTATTGCTATGGATACTGCTGCAGATGTAGTTACACAGCATCAAAATAATAGTAAAGCGGTGAACATTTTATTTTCTGGTCTAGGTCCTAGTGAGTTTGAGCATGTTAGCCATCTCACCACTACCCGAGAAATCTGGGCTACCCTCCAGGCACATCATGAGGGGACAACTTAGGTCAAGGCTAGGCTCTACCAGACCTACCGGCGTGAGTATGAAAATTTCTCACAGAAGCCGGGTGAGACTGTTGAGGCCTTGTTTGGTCGTTTTCAATCGATCATTAACAAGCTTCACGTCAACAAGGCCGGGCGTGATCAGCTAGTCTCGGATCATGAACAGGCGCTTAAGGTACTCCATACCTTGGACCCTAAGATCTGGGAGAT
>JAAALK010000085.1:27026095-27144895 GCA_019279435.1 Zizania palustris | reverse complement strand
GCACGTGAGACTTTTGGAGGCCATGGATAAACCTCCACACAGAGGCAGTCCTCGACGCAGACAGCCAGCACGACACCATCGACTTCTACCGCCACACTTCGGAGAACCTGACCAGGGAGAACGCCGAGCTCCGTCGACAGCTAGAGCAGAACCCGCTGTTGACCCTTGAGGTAGAGGAGTTGAGACGTCAGAACGAGCTTCTGCGCCAGGGCGCCATGGTCCATACCCAGCTTCGTCAGCAGCTCAGAGAGTTGAAGAAGGACATAGAGGAGATCGCACCCTCTTCCACCTCGCCGGAAGAAACCCATCCAGACTCCCACAGTGAGGCCCAAGAGGGATCTCCCGCAGTGCACCACCCGCCGGACCGTCCAGTTCCTCGACCCCACCCGTCTCCCACGAGCCCGAGATCGAGCCGTCCCCCGAGTGCCTTAGACGTAGTATTACGATTTGATTGTTTATCTTTTATTTTGATTGCTTGTATTTAGCATTCATGTCAAAATATAGGCATGAATGAGAGAATAAATAATGTAACCGCAAAGAACGGTATTCTTTTGAAATAAATATAAAGAAGTTCACCCAAAATAAATATGTGTACATTGGAAATTCCAGGATGACCAACATCCAGGGATCAGACGCTCCTCAGAACGGAGGGGAGAGTGGCAACCTGCCACAATGGGGAGCCACCGGGCAGAGGCAGGCCCCGGTCGCCAACCACCCCACCGTGGCTGAAATGATGGCCACCCAAAACCAGCTGGTCTCAGCCCTCCTACACCAGATGCAGCAGCAGCAGCAGCAAATGCAAGAGCAGCAGGCTCACTTCTTCCGCCCTACCAACAGCCCGAGCTGCCCCGACCCGCCACACCAGCTCCCGCTCCCGCAACCCAGCTCTCGGAGTTCCTCCGAGTCCGCCCACCGACTTTCTCAAGCACCACCAACCCATGGAGGCTGGGGATTGGTTGCGGGCGATCGAGAAGAAACTCGATCTCCTGACCTGCACTGAGCAGGAGAGGGTGGCCTTCGCCACCCACCAGCTACATGGTCCCGCCGCTGAGTGGTGGGACAACCACCGCGAGGACTCTACCCGAGGGCCACGCCCACACTTGGGCAGAGTTCTCAGCTGCCTTCCGTGCCGCCCACAATCCCCGACGACATTGTAGCTCAGAAGCAACAGGAGTTTAGGGACCTGCAGCAGGGGAGCAGGTCCGTAACTGAATATCTGCACGAGTTCAACAGATTGGCCAGGTACGCACTGAAGAGGTTCGTACGGATGCGGCCAGACAGGGCTAAGTTTCCTCCGGGGACTGAAGGATGAGCTGTCTCTACAGCTTATCTCCGGAGACTTCGCCAACTTCCAGAAGTTGGTGACTAAGGCTATCATGCAGGAGACCCAGCAAAATAAGGTCGACCTGAAGAAGAAGCGCATGATTGCCTTCAGGCAGAATCAAGGAATGGCCCAAAGACCCCGCTTTGCTCCACCTCCACCAGCACCACAGTACCACCCCCGACCAGTGTATCGCCCGGCGCCACCAGCTGCCAACGCCGGAGCCAGTCAACCTCGCACCGCTCCAGTCGACCTACCCGCCCCAGTCGCCCCGGCCAAGAAGCCGGAGGTCTTGAGAGACAGGCATGGCAAGCCTGTGGTATGCTTCAACTGCCGCCAAGAGGGACACTACTCCCACCAGTGCCCCCACCCCAAGAGAGCTCAAGGAGTCACCTCCAACCCCGCCGTCCGCGCCAAAGTGAACCACGTCTCCGCCGAAGAAGCCCAGGCTGCACCAGAGATCGTGATGGGTAAGTTCATGGTAATTCAGCAATTGCAATAGTTTTGTTTGACACCGGAGCTACACACTCCTTCATCTCAACTGAATTTGTGGAACAGAACAATCTAAGCACAGAAGAACTACCCAGAGCCGTACAAATAGTCACCCCGGGTAAACAAACTCTAGCCCTAACCTATAGCCCAAAGGTATGGATAGATATCCACGGCACCGTATTTTGGGCCGACCCCATCCTAATAGAATGCCAAGGCCTGGATCTCATTCTAGGAATGGATTGGTTAAATAATACCAAGGAGTGATAGAGTGTGCCCAAAGAAAAGTGACTGTGACCAGCGAAGAAGGTATTGCCATCACATTTCAGATGCCAAGATTGAAGATCAGAAGACCAAGACTACATCAGATTACCTTGGAAGAGATACCAGTAGTCAGTGAATACCCGGACGTATTCCCAGAGGATCTACCAGGGATGCCACCCAAGAGGGACATCGAGTTCAGGATTGACTTGGTGCCAGGAACCACCCCTATCTACAAGCGACCATACCGGATGGCCGCCAACGAATTAGCTGAGATGAAGCAACAGTTGGAGGATCTTGAGAAGAAAGGTTATATCAGACCAAGTACGTCGCCATGGGGTGCTCCCGTCATCTTCGTCGAGAAGAAAGAAGACAAGGCAAAGCGTATGTGTGTGGATTATCGCGCCTTGAATGAGGTAACCATCAAGAATAAGTACCCGTTGCCTCGGATCGACGATCTCTTCGACCAGCTTAAGGAGCTACGGTATTCTCAAAGATCGACCTGCGGTCTGGTTACCATCAGTTAAGAATTCGAGAAGAAGATATACCCAAGACGGCCTTCACTACCCGTTATGGATTATATGAGTGCACGGTTATGTCCTTTGGATTGACCAACGCCCCTGCATCTTCATGAATATGATGAATAAAGTGTTCATGGAGTATGTGGATAAGTTCATAGTGGTTTTCATAGACGACATCCTCATTTATTCCAAGGACCAGAAGGAGCACGAGACTCACCTCCGGTTAACCTTAGGAAAGTTAAGGGAACACCAACTGTATGCCAAGTACAGCAAATGCAAGTTTTGGACGGCAGAAGTAAAGTTCCTTGGACACATCATCTCTGCGCAAGGAATCGCAGTAGACCCTGCCACCGTAGAAGCAGTTACGGATTGGTTGCCACCCACGAACGTATCTGAGATACGGAGTTTTCTGGGATTGGCCGGATATTATCGGAGATTTATTGAGAATTTTTCCAAGATAGCCAAGCCTATGACCAAGTTATTGCAGAAAGGAGAGAAGTTTGAATGGACTCCTGAATGCGAGGAAAGTTTCCGCACCCTCAAGACTCGTTTGGTGTCTGCACCTATACTGACCCTACCGGATATCCGCAAAGACTTCCATGTCTATTGCGACGCATCTCGCCAAGGATTGGGATGTGTTCTTATGCAGGATGGGAAGGTTATCTCTTATGCCTCCCGTCAATTGAGACCTCATGAGTTGAATTATCCGACCCATGATTTGGAATTAGCCGCCGTAGTGCACGCCCTTAAGATTTGGAGGCACTATTTGGTTGGGAATCGTTGTGAGATCTTTACGGATCACAAGAGCTTGAAGTATATCTTCACACAGCCAGATCTGAACTTGAGGGCAAAGACGATGGCTGGAATTGATTAAAGACTATGACTTAGGTATTCACTACCACCCCGGAAAAGCTAATGTGGTAGCTGATGCCTTGAGTCGCAAGGATATTGCACGGCCATGATGATTCAAGAACACGCACCCTTGTTATGTAAGGAGATGGAAAACTTAAATCTCGGATTGACCACCAGAGCATATCTAGCCACCTTGGAGACCCAACTGTCTTGTTTGAGCAGATTCGTGAAGCTCAATCAGAGGACCCGGATATAGCAGCCATTAAGAAGAACATGAGACAAGGAAAAGCCCCCGGATTTTCCGAGGACGAGAATGGCACCATATGGTTTGGAACTCGGATATGTGTGCCGGACAAACCTGAAATAAGACTCTTATCCTAAGAGAAGCCCATGATACATTGTACTCTATTCATCCCGGCAGTACCAAGATGTACCAGGATCTGAAGGAACGCTACTGGTGGGTTAGCATGAAGAGAGAGATTGCCCAGTTCGTCGCCCGAATGTGACACCTGCAGAAGAGTAAAAGCTGAACATCAGAGACCTGCAGGATTGTTGCAGCCACTTAAAGTGCCGGAATGGAAGTGGGAAGAGATCGGTATGGATTTTATCACCGGATTACCAAAGACCCAACTGGGGTATGATTCTATATGGGTGATCATTGATCGGCTTACAAAAGTAGCTCACTTCATAGCCGTCAAGACGACCTTCAGTGGCCTAAGCTAGCAGAGCTATATATGGCCCGGATAGTATGTCTTCATGGAGTGCCCAAGAAGATAGTGTCTGACCGAGGGAGTCAGTTCACCTCTCGCTTTTGGAAGAACCTCCAAGAGGAGATGGGCACGAGATTAAATTTCAGTACCGCCTACCATCCTCAGACAGATGGACAAACAGAAAGGGTAAATCAGATACTAGAGGATATGCTTCGAGCATGCGTTTTGGATTTGGAGCCACTTGGGACAAGAGCTTGCCATATGCAGAATTCTCATACAACAATAGCTATCAAGCCAGTCTTCAGATGTCCCCTTTTGAGGCCCTATATGGACGTAAGTGCAGGACGCCTCTACTTTGGGACCAGACCGGTGAATCCCAAGTATTCGGAACAGACATTCTTCGTGAAGCAGAAGAGAAGGTACGGATCATCAGAGATCGACTCAAGACAGCCCAATCACGGCAGAAGAGCTACGCAGACAATCGCCGTCGAGACCTAGCCTTTGAAGAAGGAGATCATGTCTACCTACGAGTCACGCCTCTCCGTGGAACTCAACGGTTTAACATGAGAGGAAAGTTGGCCCCATCGATATGTTGGACCATTTCCCGTTGTTCGACGCCAAGGCGAAGTTGCATATCAGTTGGAATTACCGCCCTCGTTGGCTGGAGTGCATGACGTGTTTCATGTATCTCAACTCAAGAAATGTCTCCGCGTCCCCACAGAGCAAGTGGATCTTCAGCAGTTAGATGTCCAAGAGGATCTGACCTATGTGGAAAAGCCGGTCAAGATATTAGAAGTCAAAGAAAGGACCACCAGGAGTAGGGTCATTCGCTTCTGTAAAGTGCAGTGGAGCAATCATCCGGTAGAAGAGGCTACATGGGAAAAAGAAGATGAACTCAAGGCACAGCATCCTGAGCTATTCGAGGATTGATCCGAATCTCGAGGACGAGATTCTCTGTAAGGGGGATAGGATTGTAACACCCCAAGAAATAAAAACAAATAAAATAAAAGAAAAATATTATTTAAATCATTTCTGAATTTATTATTAAAGGAAAAATCACAAAAAAACCCAAATAAAGCCAAACAGGGAGAAGTTCTCAAAACCTGGACTTGAAAATTTTATGAGATGAACTAGAGGCCAAAATATAATTTTAGGAATTTTTACAAATTTTTACCAACAGTAATTCAACCCTTAATCAAATAAATGAATTACTGGAATTATTTTAAATCGAAAAGGTATTTAAATCCTTATTGGGCCTCAACCCTGAAACTGCTCTCAGCCCGGCCCAGTCCATCCACCAGTCACTGACCAGTGGGGCCCGCCTGTCGGCACCGCGTCCCCCCCCTCTCTCCCACCCGCGCTCGTGTCGGTCCCACCCGTCGGCCTCCCCCGCGCTCCCCTCAGCCTCTGTCACCATCGGCCCACTTGTCAGCCCCTTTTCTTTTTCGCCAACCCACTGACAGGTGGCCCCCACCTGTCAGGTCTTTCTTCCCCGATGGAAGGGGATCTCCCCCTTCCATTCCCGCCGGCCCCCCTGGCCCTATTTCGCTGCCGGACGCCTCGGGTCACCGAATCGAGCCGGATCTCGACCCCCCATCCTCCGGCGACCTCTTTCCCCCTTTTCCCACGCGCTTCCCGCCGTATATGGCAAGAAGCCGAACCCTAGGGAAACCTCACCGGCGATGGAAAGCTCCTTCGGTTTCCTTCGGATTCCTTGCCTTCTTCTCGCCGGCGAGCCCCTATAAAGGACCCCCACCCTCACCGCAGGTTGCCCAAGCCAATCGCTCAAGCCCTCCCCTTCCCGAGCGCCACCAGTGCTCTTTAGCACCGTTCCCCCGGTTCGTGCTCCGGCAAGGCTTCACCGGCGCTCCGGGCCACCGCCGTCCTCGCCGTCGCCACCGCCGGGACCGTCGTAGCGCCCTCCACCTCGGACCCACCTCTGGTGGGCCAGATCGTCGCTAGATTGCCTCGCCGCCGTCGAGCCGAAAGCCTCCACCGCCATCGCCTCGCCGCCGATCGCCCTCGGCCACCGTTCACTATCACCTCCGGTATGGTCGTACTCCCCATCCTCCCCTCTCTCCGTTTTGGCCAGAAATTAGGGTCTTAGGCCATCGCCGCCGTCGGTGGCCGCTCGCCGTTGTTCGGCCGGCGCTGGGGACGAAGCCCTCGGCTTCCCCCGTGCCGCGCGCGTGCGGACGGCGCCCCTGCCGTTCGATCGGACTGAACGGCCACGATTAGAAACCCGAGATCGAGGGCCCAGATTGCTTTGACCGATGTTGACCGGTATCAGGCAATCTGAGCCCTCCAATCTCATTTAAAAGCCCCGCTCTGCTAGCGACGTTGGATCTTGATCCTACGGTCCTGATCACCCCGGCTCACGCGCATAGTCGTCGGTTCACGGTGAACCCAGTTCACCGTGGACCAGAGACTGTTTTCTGGTTTAAAAATAATTCAGAAAATAGTTTAAACTTCAAAAATTCATATCTTGCTCATTTAACTCCAAATTTCACCATTCAAATTTTGTTAAGACCAGAATAATATTCTCTACACATTAATACAATAAAAACAGTATGTTTCTGTTTCCCAAAATATTATTAATAAATAAATGAATAAAATCCCTTATGATTAAAATGAATAATACAGAAAATAAATTGGGAAAAACCCTAAAATATTATACTTTACTGTTTATATAAAAACTCAGAATATTAAAATACTACTTCACATAAAACACCCACAAATATGTATGTTTAATATTTGGTGAATTTTATCTGTTTATTGAATGTATTGTTTATTTTCCGTATCGAGAAGACTACGAGTTCGTCGAGGAGCAGGAGTTCTACCCGAGGTTCCTCCATCCCCATTTACTGATCAAGGCAAGTCATCGACCATCTCTGTGGAAACAGTTGATCATATTGAGCCCATGTTTTAATAACTTATCGCTATAACCCATAGGTTAATATTGCATTAGTCAAATATTCAAACCTTACACTTATATTTATTAGATCCCTGTCCTTGTGTGCAAGCCCAAGCCATGCTTATTGAGCCTTAACTCCTTGTCACTCTACTATTAAAATATTAGCTAGTGCCCAATGTACCGGCACAACTGCTATAGGTTAAAAAGAACGAGTCGTAGATAGCTGGATTCTGTATATGTATTCCCTGTTATTCTCGTCTCTGGACACTGTTGGAGTTGGCTAGGTTATAAGTATGGTGGGTTCCGGGTGCAAGCTCGGGCACTGGTTTGTCGCACCCGGGGCACTATAAGGACCGGTCTGCGGGATCTGTTGCAAAACACTTCCGTACCAACCACAAGTCTAATGGGTAAGTCCTAACTGGAAGTGTGGAACTCTTCGGCTCTATGCACCATAGTGGAGGGGTACAAGGGGCTAGCCTGCGGGCGACTTGTACCAAAGAAGGCTCAAGGGGGGGTATGGTGAGCACTCGACAAGTCGAGACACGATACGAAACCCATAAGAGGGTGTTGTGGAGTCGGAGGGAACCATATGGAAGGTTTTGGCACGAGTTCCCGTGTGATGGGTCATCTCGTTACACTTCGGTGTAGGTGATGAGTGCGTGCCTTGTGGGTACAGTGGTACATCTCTGATCAGAGTAATTTAATCTTTTCGAAAAGCCGAGCCCACGGTCAAGGGCGGGTTGTGTGACTACTCGCAGTTAGTTTACAATTGTGTGAATGCTCGGATTATTCATGGCACGTAAGGACTGTTGAGCGAGGTGGGGTGACTGTACCCCTCGAGTTAGAAGATGATGATACACATGCACATGTTTACTTTTCCCTACTAATAAAATTGCTCTCATTTAAAGCTTTACAATTATGCTGCTTCCGCAAAATTAGCCACTATCTCCCTTGTTATTACCTTGCATTATATTGCATTCGGTGGCTTGTTGAGTACATCAGTACTCACCCCGTTGACTTACAACATCAGAGCCCGTCTACCACGAGGAGGATGAAGGTCTGGAGTAGCACCCAGTCAAGGCGAGACTGGAAGGAGGCGTTCATCTAGGACCCTTGTTTATTAGTTCTCTTCATCTTTATTCACTTTTGTATTAATGCGGTCTACGAACCGTGAATGATTGCCCGTATTGTACGTGGTCGTGTGATGAACGTCTTGTTTTATTGATTTTCTATGGAATTTCAATAAAGTCCTGATTTATTAAATCGGGGCGCGACATCAACCCCCGAAGCAGACCCGCTTCTACTACTTCGGCACGAGGTCCCGAAGCGACTACCTCAACATCGGTCATCTTGGACCACTCCAACGCACAAGTTGAGGGGGAGACTGCATCCCGCCGCGAGGCTCCACATCATGTTCAAAGGATGCACCCTCCCGAGCAGATCATTGGTGAGCTTGATCAAAGGGTAACACGTTCTCACGCTCATTTCACTAATGCTGCTTTTGTTGCTTCTTTCGAGCCTTTAGATGTTAGTCATGCACTTTCTGATTCTAGTTGGATCAATGCCATGCATGAAGAGCTTGAGAATTTTGAAAGAAACCAAGTCTGGACTTTAGTTGATCCTCCACCAAATGTTCATTTCATAGGAACAAAATGGATTTTCAAAAATAAACAAGGGGAGGATGGAACAATTGTTAGAAATAAGGCTAGACTTGTAGCTCAGGGCTTTTCTCAACTAGAAGGGATTGATTTTACTGAAACTTTTGCACCTGTTGCTCGCCTTGAGGCCATTAGGATTTTGCTTGCCTTTGCGACATCCCGGGGATTCAAACTCTATCAAATGGATGTCAAAAGTGCTTTTCTTAATGGCTTCATAGGTGAAGATGTTTATGTAAAACAACCCCCAGGTTTTGAAAACCCCAAATACCCATATAAAGTCCTTAAACTTCATAAGGCTCTTTATGGACTCAAGCAGGCCCCTCGGGCGTGGTATGATAGACTTAAGTCTTTTCTGCTTGAGCGAGGGTATTTGATGGGCTCTGTTGATAAAACTTTGTTTACTCTCAAGCATGGCAAAGATTTCCTTCTAGTGCAGATTTATGTGGATGATATCATCTTTGGTGGCTCTTCTCATGCTTTAGTTGCCGAGTTTGCAGATACCATGAGCAGGGAGTTTGAAATGTCAATGATGGGTGAACTCACCTTCTTCCTTGGTTTGCAAATCAAGCAAAGCAAACAAGGTACTTTTGTCCACCAGACAAAGTACACCAAGGACCTGCTCAAGAAGTTCGACATGTCCGATGCGAAGCCTCTCGCCACTCCAATGGCTACATCTGTAGCATTGGACCCTGATGAAGATGGAGAAGCCGTAGATCAGAAGGAGTTCCGGAGCATGATCGGCTCCCTCCTCTACTTGACTGCCACGAGGCCGGACATACACTTCGCTGTGTGTCTGTGCGCTCGTTTTCAGGCTTCACCACGAGCTTCGCACCGCCAAGCGGTTAAGCGCATCTTAAGGTATCTCAAACACACCCTTGAATTTGGCATATGGTATTCATCGTCTTCATCTTTATGTCTTAGAGGTTATTCCGATGCGGATTTTGCTGGGTGTAGAATTGATAGGAAGAGTACCTCTGGTACTTGTCACTTTCTGGGTACATCTCTGGTTTGCTGGTCTTCCCGCAAACAGTCTAGTGTTGCACAATCGACGGCTGAGGCCGAATATGTTGCTGCAGCTAGCTGTTGCTCTCAGATTTTGTGGATGGTTTCCACTTTGCGGGATTTCGGGTTAGATTATAAGAGTGTTCCACTTTTCTGTGATAACACTAGTGCTATTTGTATTGCAAACAACCCGGTTCAGCACTCCAGAACCAAACACATTGATGTACGGTATCATTTTCTCAGAGATCACAATGAGAAGGGTGATATTGAACTTCAATATGTTGATACCCAACACCAGCTTGCCGATATTTTTACAAAACCCCTCGATGCTTCTCGATTTGCTTACTTGCGTGGGGAACTTGGTATTTGTCATCCCTATGGCATTTTGTGAGGGGGAGCTGATTTTAATTGTCTTGCATATGCTCTTTATGGGTGAAATTGCATTTACATATTTTGCTATTATATGCCTGCTTTTAATTCAAAGAAATCATGACAGCTCAGCTCTGTGAAATATGTCTGGAACATTGATTGTGCATGATGTTTTATTTTCTAAAATCAAAACTTGCTCACCGCACAATCTTGTATCTAGCTTGTTTAGGCTGGACTGCCTTTAGCTATCTTTTATCTACTTGACAGCAAGAAACTGTTCCTTGGATGCTAAAATTTGCAAAATTGTGTTCTTTATTCATGGATATTCATCAAAATATTTCATTCATCTGAATCAAAATCAAAAATCCATGATTTGCCTGGTTTAAATGAAAAGATCCAGGAGGGTTTGTTTGTCGCACTACTCTATTCTAGACTGCTTACCATTGCACTTTGGTCTGAACTGGAATAGTGTAGTGTATGCCAAAATCACCGCCTCAAGCTTCAGATGGATTTCATGCCTAGGCTTGGCCTGATTGGAAAGTATAAGGTAGACAAACAAATAACCCCTGGCATTAAGAAAAAGAACAACAAAATTAATTGATCATCAAGTTTGCTTTCACAGCTCCTTTTGAACAAGACTTGTCTGTCTAGGGTAGAATTTGTTAGCTTTGCGCAGTCCTTGCCCTCTCATGTCTAACTACTGTGATTAAGTGGTGATGCTTTTACTTCAAAATGACAAAATCACATGCCATCATCTTGTTTCACAGATTGTTAAATTGAGCTGAGCACATGATCATTTGTGTTAATTTTGGCATATTTTTGCATTATATGTCTTTGCAATTCTATTCATTTCGCAGCTTTGCATCTTTTGAATGCTCCTTGATGCTTGCATTGCCAAAGGGGGAGAGATTTTGCTATGTTCTCTGCTGCAAGAAGGCATTATTTCTAAAGGGGGAGAGATTTTTGACATAAAGGGGGAGAAAAATTTGCTCAACTCAGGGGGAGTTTTTATCCAAAGGGAGTTTTGCCGAAGGGGCCTTTACTCTTTTACAAAGGGGGAGAAAAATTCTTTTATCAAGTGACATGCTTTGGCTCTTTTTGAGTTTTTATGGTCACTTGTGTGCTGAAAGTTTTTTAAATTTTCTTGAACTTGGATTTGGTTGTCAATGCACTCATCAAGGGGGAGATTGAGAAACCAGGGGTGGTTTCGGTGTATGTGATGAGTGATTGACAGGTTTATTTACCCTCTGTTCGAAGGGTACCTCCGAAGGGTGTTCGGAGGTGTTTCACCGGAGTGTGTTCGGTGTTTGCTTGCTGCAGCGGTTGCAGCGGAGTGTACTCGTCGGAGGGGTCCGACAGTACACGATGACTGGGTTTGTACCGAAGGCTTCGGTACTTTGGGCGGTACACCGGAGTGTGTGCCGGAGGTTGCTAACCCGGAGAGGTCTCCGGAGTACTGGATACACTTGTTTGCTTGTCGGTGGTGCGCAGGGATTTCGGAGGCGACGGACAGGGTTCGAGCCGGGTGAACCTGGGTCAAGCGGGTGGCTTGATGCCAGGGGAGCGGGGAGCTCCGTCACGGTGGCTGCGAAGGTGGTCCAGGTCGGTCCTTGGGTCGAGGCGTGCCAGGTGAAGGCAGAGAGTGCGGAGCGTGGCTCCGGCTGAAGGTGCTCCGAGACAAAGTCCTCGGAGGTGAGGCACTTCGAAGGTACTCCGAATGGAGTGACTTCGGAGTTGGTGGATCAAGTCCTCTGCGGAGGCAAGGTGTTCGAAGTGTGCTCCGGAGGGAGACACTCGAAGGTGGCCCGACGAAGGTCTCAGAAGTCGAGGCGCATCGAAGGCATGGTCCGGGTGAGGCTCGTCGAGGAGTGTGCTCGGGAAGAGGCACTGCGACGGAGTGCTCATGGAATGCTTCATGCGGAGGCCTTGGACGAAGGAGGGACTTCGAAGGGTGGTACTCCGAAGGTGAGGCTTCGGAGTGAGGATGACTTGAGGTGCTTCGGCCATGCATGGCTTCGGTACACGGACGGACGGTGTTCGAGCTTGGAGTAGCTGCGAAGCCGTGGTGATCCACTCCGGAGGTGGTGGTGCGAAGGCCCAAGGGCTTTGACGGCTTCGGCTCAAAACCGTCACTGTATCGAAGGACTTCTTCGGCGGAGCGAAGGCCATCAGGCTGCAGGCTTCTCGCCGAAGCTACCGCACCTTCGCGTGCGTTGGGAGGTTCCAGAAGTCAACTCTGTAAAGGCTGACACTGTCCCCTCTGCAGCTGACAGAGAAGCCTCCAAAATAAAGGTGGACTACCTTTTGTACCCCTTAGTTCTGTAGAGACAAATCTGTTGTAAACCCTAGGGGTAAAGTAGTCACTTCCTTAGGATGAAGCCGTGGGCTATAAATATGGGGGCTCGGTAGGTAACATTTAACACTTTGAGCATTTACTGTTGAGCTCCTGTAGACAGACCTCACTGTATTCATTCTGAGTTCAATTTATTTGTGTTCCTTGTTCAAGCGGCGAAGCCCTGCTTCTGTGTGCTTTTGCTTGAGCTCGTATTGCATACCTCGCTAGTCTTGTGCACCGAAGCTTGTTTTGGCGAAGGGTGTTTTTATCGCGAAGTGTGTTTTACAGTGTGCTGTCGCTCTGTGTAACACGAGGCAAGACCTCGCTGCTTACTAGCGAAGCCCTGTTCTGTTCCCGTAGTGCTTCTTGTGTCGAAGCCCTTAGCATAGTCCATTTGCGTGTGCGTGTAGACCTTCGGGTACGAAGCCCAGCACCCGTTGCTGTCGCCAAGTACTTGGTCGAAGTCCTCAGAGGGCTGTCCACTCTTGCGAAGGGTGAAGTGCGAAGCCTGCTCGAAGCACCTCGTGTGCGGAGCCTGCACTGACTTAGCAGAGTAGATTTTCGAGGGTTGTTAGTGGAGCGAAGTCTTCTTGGCTTCGAACTTTTGCTCCTCCGAAGCCTGTGTTCGAAGGTGTCGAAGTACCTCCGAACCAGACCTTCGAAGGTTGTGTTCGAAGCCTGTTCCGCAGAAGACAGAACCGAACCGTAGGCTAAGTTTTTAGCCAGAAATTTTAAAAGCTCCCATTCACCCCCCCCTCTGGTCGCCGTTTCCGGTCCAACACACCCTTTGAATATGGTGTGAAGCCTTGCGACGGGATGCAGTCTCCCCCCTCAACTTGTGTGTTGGAGTGGTCTAAGATGACCGATGTCGAGGTAGTTGCTTCGGGACCTTGTGCCAAAGTGGTCGAAGCGGGGTCAGCTTTAGGGGTTGATGTCGAGGGTAGTAGGGGTTCATCCACAAAATCTCCGGGATCTTCTTCTTCTTCGAAGATGGTCTGCTCCATGTCATGTTCATTTGCCTGTTCAAACGTAGAACTAACAGAGGGGTTGATTCATCAAAAGTCACATCACATGACTCGATGATAGTGTTAGTTTCCAAATTGAAAACACGATAAGAATGACCATGTGTAGTGTAACCCAAAAAGATCCTGTCAGAAGAACGCGACTCAAATTTGTCCAAATTTCCACGTTTTAGGATAAAGCATCGACAGCTAAAACTCGAAGATGAGTAACTTTGGGTTGTCTCCCAAAACGTAGTTCATAAGATGTCAAGATCAAAATTGAGCGCAAGAAAATTCGGTTTGAGATGTAACATGCAGTGTTCATGGTCTCACCCAGAATTTTCTAGGATTCCTGTGCTCATCGAGCATCGTCCTAGCCATCTCAACCAAAGTGCGGTTTTTCCTCTCAACAACACCGTTTTGTTGAGGAACCCACGGAGCAGAGAATTGATGTTCTATGCCATGCTCCATGCAAAATTCAACAAAGAGACTGTTCTTGAACTCAGTGTCATTATCACTTCGAATGAATTTCAATGCACCAGGAAGTTCAGTGAAAAGTCTCAAAGACAAGCTCTGAAAGTGTGAAAACACTTCATCCTTGCTGGCAAGAAAGAAGACCCAAGAGTAGCGAGAGAAATCGTCGACAATGACTAGCACATACCACTTGCCGCCTAAAGAACTAACCCGAGAAAGACCTACAGTGTCCATGGGAGAAGTTCTCCGGGTTGTTCACTCATCACCATGGTGACTGGCGAGTGCGAAGCGGCAATCATTTTTCCATGTCGACATGGAGCACAAACTAAATTCTTCTCAAACTTGAGTTTGGGCAATTCTCGGATCAGACCTAGCGCACTCATATGAGCAAGCAATTCAAAGCTCATATGCCCTAGCCTCCTATGCCACTTCCAAAGCTCAAAAGTCGAATGTGCAACAAGATAATGAGAAGAACCAGATGACTCAGAAAAATCAGCTCCAAAAACTCTCCCAACTCTAAAGATGTTACAGACCACAACGCCACCAGAATTGAGTACTTGCGAAGTATTGCGATGGAATAGCACTTCAAAGCCCTCATCAAGCAATTGAGATACAAAAATCAAATTGTATCCCAAATTTTCAACCAAAGCAACATCTTTGAGAGTGAAATTTGAGTTGATTCTTACCACACCTTTACCTTTCACTCTACTCCTTCTATTGTTGCCGAAGGTGATATGTTCCTTTTGCTTGGTTGTGGTGAGGCTGGAGAACCATGTTGCATCTTCGGTTATGTGGCGCGAACAACCAGAGTCCATGATCCATGTGCCCTCCAAGCCTCGGTCTAGCGTCTCAGATGAGTAAGATCATCATTGTTGTGATCACTGTCGGCCATGAAGCAGAGGCTGGTGAAATCTCGTCCTTTCTTGTCCTTCTTCTCCTCTTTCCTTGGGGACTCCTCCTTATCAGAGCTCGACTCCTCAGTTGAGGAAGTGTAGATGTCGCTGAGAGCAGCAACAAAAGCTCTGGAAGCGGCTTTGGCTACCCTTTTTGCCACCTTGCCACGCTGGCCCTTCACAAAGGGTTTCCTCTCCTTTTTGTGGTATTTGGGGTGCTCACTCTCATCTCTCTTCTTGAGTTTAGGACAGTTGGCCTTGATGTGATAAGTGTCGCCACACTCAAAACAACCACTAAATCCACTTCTCCTCTGATCTCGTCTCTCATGGTGAAAACGGGTGAACCTTCTAGCAATGAGAGCAAGTTCTTCATCATCTAGAGTATCCACCTGCTCCTTAGTGAGGGAGACCAAGGAGGACAAGGCAAAACCTCCAGCAAGAACACAAGTACTAGATGTGCCTAGTTCTGCAGGGGTGCCATGGCTAGTGCTAGAAGCTAGTGCCAATGGTTGTGGCAAAGAGTTTCTGTACACTACAAGAGATGCCTTGGCAATATCTGTGGACTTCAACTTGCTGAAGAGCTCATCATAGGTCAATGTGTCATAACCTGTGGACTCATCAAGAGCATAGATATGCTTGATAGCCCTGTCATGATCATTGTAAGCAAGCATCCCGTTGGACCGCAAGTTACTCACTATCACATCAAAGCGAGAAAACATGGCATCTATAGATTCACCAGGCGCCTGCACAAACAGCTGATACTATTGATTGTACATGCTTTGGCGCCTAGCCTTAATCTGTGTCGAGCCCTCATGAAAAATAGTGTGTGTAGTCCATATCTTCCTAGCTGTCATTAGGTGCTGACCCTATCAAACACACTTCGACTCAAACCAATGAACAGTATATTTCTAGCCTTGGAGTTAGCATTATACTGATCATTTTCTGTTTGAGAGGTGCGAGTTTCAGGGATGGAGTATTGTGAGTCCACAATCTCCCAAATTGCATTTCCTTGGCTTAGCAAGTAAGCCTCCATGCGCACCTTCCAGTATGCAAAATCCGTCCCATCGAACAAAGGTATTTTACTAACTCTGTCCATGTCGCCAATAGATCACAAAACCGGTTAAGGTCAACTAGTGATCTTAAACTGCTCTGATCCCAATTGTTGGACCAGAATCGGCGACTAGAGGGGGGGTGAATGGGAGTTTATAAAATTTCAGACTAAAATTAGCCTTCTGTTTCAATTCTTTCTTCTGCGGAACAGGCTTCGAACACGCCCTTCGAAGTTCTAGTTCGGAGGTATTTCACAGCTCTGAAACCAGACTTCGCAAGGAGCAAAAATTCGAAGTCAAGAAGACTTCACTCAACCCACAGAACCAAACACTCAATTCTGCTAAGTTAGTGCAGGCTCCGCACACTAGGTGCCTTGAGTAGACTCCGCACTTCACCCTTCACAGGAGATGGTTTCCCTCTGCAGACTTCGATCAGATAATCCGCACTAGAAACTGGTACTAGGCTTCGTATTTCGGAGATCTGAACGCACACTAAACACACTGCGCTGAGAACACACACTTTACAAGCACAGATCACTCACACACTTCTCCAAAAAGAGAACTAGTGCACTAACTCGAACCAGGAAGAAGTGGAGCTCAACAAAACCAAAACATACAGTGCAAAGCAGGCATACAAGTTCAAGAAAACATGAAAATGAAATCTAAGTTTCATTTCTTGAACAGGGAACACAAAATGAACTCACAGGATGAATACAGATAGCCTCGACTATTTATAGGCACTATTTAGCCCTGTGAATAGACTACTTTACCGCTAGGGTTTACAATGATTTTGTCTCATCAGAACATGGGGTATAGATGGTAGTCTACTTTATTTCGAGGCTTCTTTTGTCAGCTTGGCAAAGCAGACATCATCAACTTTTCAGAGCAGACACGATCAGCCTTTGCAGTTTTGGATTCTTCTGAAGCCCCCTTCGCACGCGAGTGGTGCGTTAGCTTCGGCGAGAAGCCTTGAGCCTGATGGCCTTCGCTTCACCGAAGTCAGCCTTCGATATAGTGATGGTTTTGAGCCGAAGCCGTCAAAGCCCTTGAGCCTTCACGCCATCACCTCCGGAGTGGACCACCACAGCTTCGCAGCTACTCCCAGCTCGAACTCTGTTAGTCCGTGTACCGAAGACATGCATGGCCGAAGTACCTCAAGTCATCCACACTCTGAAGCCCCACCTTCGAAGTACCACCCTTCGAAGTCCCTCCTTCGTCCAAGGCCACCACATGAAGCATTCCATGAGCACTTCATCGCAGTGTCTCTCCCCGAGCACACTCCTCGAGGAACCTCACTTGGACCATGCCTTCGATGCACCTTGTCTTCCGAGACCTCCGTTGGGTAAATCTTCGAGTGCCTCCATCCAGAGCACACTTCGAATGTCTTGCCTCATTGCTGAGTACTTTGTCCGCCATACTCTGAAGTCACTCCTTTCATAGTACCCTTCAAAGTGCCTCGCCTCCGAGGACTTCATCTCGGGGTACCTTCAGCCGGAGCCACGCTCCACACTCTCTGCCTTCGCCTGGTGCACCTTGACCTGATGACCAACCTCGACCCCTCGCATCCTTCGTGACTGAGCTCCCCGCTCGCCCAATATCAAACCTCTTGCTTGACCCAGGTTCATTTGTTGCGAACCATTCGTCGCCTCTGAAGTCACCTGCGCACACAGACAAACAGACAAGTGTATCCAGTACCTCAGAGACCTCTCCGGGTAAATACCTTTCGGTACACACTCCGGTGTACCGCCCAAAGTACCGAACCCTTCGGTACACCCAGATCATCATGTACTGTCGGACCCCTCCGGTAGTCACACTCCACTGCAACAGATGCAACAATCAGACCCACCGACCCCTTTGGTGAAACAACCTCTGAACCCCTTCAGAGGTACCCCTTCGAAACCTAAGGATAAAATATGTCAATCACTCATCACAGACTATGAAACCAACCCTTGGTTTCTCAAACCAGATCAAACCCTAGGGGTAAGACCCAATTGGTCGAAGTGTTTGAAAAAGCAAGCAACCGGCCAAACCAGGGCTGGTTGGACCAAAGTAATCACGGCGGTCAGACCGGCCTATGCGAGCCAGTCAGACTGACACTATGCCATCGGTCGAACCGATGGTGCGAAGTTGGGCGCTGAAGGATATCTTCCGTGTTCGATTCGAAGGGGGTGCCGAAGGGGTCCTGAAGGGGCCTTCAACATCCTGATCAGTCTGACCGACATTAGGACTCTAGTCAGACCGAAGTGCAGATTGCGAGGGGTCCTCAGTGAATTGGACTCCAAACGAGAAACTTTGGCACCTCGGTCGATCGGACCGAAGGTATTCCATCAGTCAGACTGGAGGGTACCCGAGGCTCTGGAGGTTGACGCAAAGGGGGTCCTTGATGCGAAGAAGTCCTCTGGTGTGAGGGGCTCGGTCGGACCATAGGTAGAGATCTGGTCAGACCTACGGGCTCCGGTGTGAAGGTGGCCTTCGGCGTGATGAAGACCTCCGACGCGAAGTAACCAAGTCCAATCAGAGCGAGTCAGGGACATCGGTTGGACCGGCGCATGCCGGCAACACCTGGTCGAACCGGCTATAGATGGCCGGTCGGACCAACAAGGGGGATGACGAATACTCCGTCTTGGGGCCGATCTCTCCGGCTACTTGGATTGTTGCAGTTGAGTTGGTTTGATGAAGACGACAACGTTGATTCCTGCAAAACACAAGAAACCAATGGCAATTCGGCCTAGGGACCTAATCATCGGTAAAAACCAATAAAAACGATAAAAACCCGTACGAGGGTGGAACAGAAGGTTTTCATATCAAACCCAAAAAGAACTCGCTGTAGCGTGGCGAGGTACGAAAAATTTGCTGATCAAATTGACAAAGATCTACTGCTAGGAGTAAAGTAATGCTAGGGAAAAAGGTAGATTGAAAAGTAAAGGTACGATTCAAAACTAGGTCTCAAGTTTCCTGACACCTACTCCGAGTAGGATTCGGCCAAAAAGTGGTTAAGATTTTATTAGAGATCAAAACAGCCCGAAACCAACTCTATCTCTAGTTTTCAGACTTGGGCCGGTTTGACCAGACCCATTGGGCCGGTCTGATTGGGCCTACATGGCTGGTCGGACTGGCCTACTATGGCTAGTTGGACCGGCCTGTGCTAGGAAAGGCATATTAACGGACCAAATTACCAAAAATTGATATTTTGAAAATTTCGACCATTAATGCCATTTTTTGCTATCAACAGTATGATGATCATCCAATATCTTTTATCTTCAAGCGGTTAAGCCTTCGAGAATATGTAATCTAAAAATTTCTCCAAGAAAGTGGTCTGTTCAAGATTTCTTGGCCTACATGATTTGGACTGATCTGAATACTTTAGTGGCCAAAAGAAATCTCAGACACTTTGAGGATCCGGATTGTCCGGGTTGAGCCAGAGAGAAATAAAAATAAAATATATAAAACTGAACCTAGCCAATAATCTATATGTATGAAAACGTAAACAAGCTTGTTGGTAACAACTTTTATACAACGATATGTAAAGGAAACTTGCTAATGAGTAGATTAGGTAATATGAAGATGGAAATCTAGCATGCAAAATAAGAACACAAAAAACACTAGAAATTTTTTTTGGAGTTCGGATCCAATGATCCTATGTCTCCATTGAGGGGCCTCAAAAGGCTGGGTCTCTTTCAACCCTTTTCTCATCAAGCACCCACCGAGATAAAGTTTGGTGTTCCACTAGTTACCCCTTTGAAGCTAAGGAAGAGCTTGTACAAACTTGACCAAGGACACCACAATCTTCTTGGGAGCTAAAGGATCAACGCCTTGCCATCTAGGAGGCAACAACTGCACGATTAATAGATCCACTAAAAACTTGCACGACCCAAAAATATTGTGCTCAAGATATTCCAAAGAAAAAAGAACACAACCATACAAAACATCCAAATAGATGAATCAAGACAAATGCAAGAAGTTTTTGTTTGATCTCTCAACTCAAATCGTAATGATTCATTCTAGATATAGCACAAGAACAAGAGAGAGAATGCGTGAGTGATTGAGTGTTGGGTTTTTTTGGATCCATGTTGCAATAATGAGGGAAGGAGCTATTTATACCACTTTCCCAAATAGGCCTTTGGTAGGAATATTCGAGCACCGTTCATCCGGATAAGCTAGACAAATCTAGATGAACCAAATTCAAAATCTAGATATTCCGAATTGAGTCGGAGGATCTGGCCTCTAAAATAAATCCTAACTGAATACTCTTTTTGGATTACACAGTATTGTTCAGATATTGTGGGCCTCAAAATAAATTCACATAGAAAATCATTTTTGGACCATCTAGCTTTGTCTGGATGTTTCGGGCCTTAATAAATTCGAACAGAACTGTATTTTCAGACTACCCGGCTTTCTCGAGATATTCTTGGCCTAAGAAATAAAATTAAACAGAACACTATTTTTAGATCATCTAGATGGTTCTTGATGTTCCGAGCTTCAGAATAAACACAAACAAAATTTGATGTTTTGAGCTTCAGAATAAATCCGAACAGAATGCTATTTTCAGAGTATCTAACTTAACCCAGATATTCTAACGTGTAAAACTCTCGAAGCACAACCATATTTTCGGATGTTCCGAACTATCCGGCTTTGCCGGAAAATCCTAGTTCAACTTTGAAAAGATCCAAAAACTCTTTAAAATGGTTTTTCTTTTAGCAGAAAGTTTTGGAACAATTTTTCAACACATGTCTCTTAATAGTGTGACATACCTGGACTCAATTTTACATGTGGATAATCAAATTTTCACCATTGAGCCTATATTGAACTAAGCGGAGATTTTTCTCCCAAAACACTTCAATTGAGACGATTTGTTCTTTCGACTTCTACACTCATCTGAGCAACATGGTTAGTAGATTTTAATCATGATTGCTATTAATACACCAAAATAAATTAGAAACCTAGATGCATCAAGATGCATTTTCATCCATCCTCACCTCGTGCCACTAACACAAGCTCCACCACGCCCTTTGACAAGTGTGATGCCCTCTTACCAGTACCTCTGCTCCTCCCCGATTTACAGGTAGATGAATCATACCCATGGGTACATGGTGTCCATAGGTAATGGGTATGGCTATAAGTATGCACTAACCATATCCATCATACTCAATTAGCACCCCTACATGCGACACATCATCGCTCTCATGGTAAGGAAAGAAATGTATCATTTTGGAAAATTATGTCAGCAACAATAAATATTGAATCTCTCTCCCTCTTAGTCATAGTAGTCCTAAAACAAAGCCTATACTAATATCCATATGAAGGGCATTAGGAACTAGTAGTGGAGTGTATAAATCATAAGCATTCAATTTTGTTTTAGCTTTATGATAAGTAGCACACCTTTGAACATCACACCTTAACTTTCGGCAATAAAAATTCTCACATTGTAGCATATATGTTTTTTCTCTCCCAAAATGCCCACCGATCCTCTAGCATGTGATTGCTACAACAATAGCAAACATATCGATGACCTTGGGACACATAGCTTTTTATCACAAAATAAAAAACCAGTATGCATATGATACTTGTCCTAGCATTTTCCATCCAAACACTTAGAGTATGATTTTGAAAATTCACAATCATCCGCACACAATTCATTCAAATTCCCCAGACCTAAAACATTAAGTCTAGTTGAGTTAAAATCATACTCTTTCGTGATAAATCATCAACAACTATGTTCTCATTTCCCTTCTTATAGCGCATAACATATAGGAAATACTCAATTAACTCAACCCATTTAGCATGCCTATGGTTTAGATTAGCTTGGTTTCTTAAATATTTTAGAGCTACATGATAAAAAACTCTTTGGACCAAAGATAATGTTGTAAAGTTTCCAACACACACAAGAGCTTATAATTTTTACTATATACAAGATAATTCAATTGTGTGCAACCAAGATTTTCACTAAAATAAGTAACAAGTTTACATTCTTGTATCATAACATCACTAATACCAATTATACTAGCATCACATTCAATATCAATAGTTTTTGTGAAATTTAGTAAAGCAAGCAATGAGGCTTCCATTCTATTAACCTCTTTTTCAGCTCACAAAAATAATAATCTGTTGGTTGACCTCAAACAAACTGCACACTTTTTTTAGTTAACTAATTTATTGGGCATGTAACAGTACTAAAATCTTTTACAAAGCGTCTACACAAACAAGGTATATAGACCATGGAAACTATGCAATTGGCTAACATTCACAGTTATAGGCTAGTATTTAATCATTTCAACCTTGTATCCATCAACTTCTACAACCTAACCTCAAACAATATGTCCTAGAAACACCAGCTTCTCTTTTGAAAAGGTTCACTTTTCAAAATTAGCAAAAAAACGTTTAGACCAAAGCACATTTAGTACTTGCTGGATGTGACCACAGTGTTCCTTCATCTTTTACTACATATATTAAAATATAATCAAAGTACACAACACAAATTTTCCATTTGAAGAGCCATTAGAACATTATTCATCCAATGCATACATGTACTAGGTGCACTAGTTTGACCAAAAGAAATTAATGATCATTCTTACAATTCAAATTTTGTTGTGAAGGAAATTTTCCGCTCATCTCATGATTTCATGCGGATATGATGGTAACCACCGCCCAAATAAATTTTAATTTAGAGAATAAAGATCTAACATATTATCAAGTCCGTGAATACGATGACTATATATACTAAACATTGATATTATTAATTGTTTTACAATCTATAAACATATATGATGTATCGTCTTTCTGTAGAACACCAATAATAGAGATAACGCAAGAACTAAGGTTCTTACCTACGTACGCTTAAATCTGTCTAAAGTCTCTTATGTTCATCTTATCCCATGACAAAACAATCCCAACTCTCCATCCTGATCAAACTCATTGAAGGGCTTGACTCAAATCCCTATTAAGGCCCTGATCGGTTACCTAGGAATAATTCCCAAAAGGGAATAATTCCCCACAGGGATTGAGTTAACCTCATGGGGGTTTAATCCCCACGCTTTCTTAATCCCCACCCATAAAATGTCGTTCGGTTAGTGCCTGGCTACTTCAAGAATGAAACAGACTTTGCATTGAACTATATGTAAAACTCAGTTATCATCAACAATTGAAAAACTGGTTGAAACATTGCGTTGAACACAATACCCAAAATGCAATAGAAAACCAAAAAAATGAAATAGTACCCAAAACTAGTTGCGTTGAACACAATGATCACATTGTACTGTAAAACTCATCCAAAAAAATATTGCGTTGAACATCTAGTCTCCAACATAGTGATCACATTGTACTGTAAAACTCATCCAAAAAACATTGTGTTGACAATCTAGTCTCCAACATAGTGATCACATTGTACTTGTTGGCATGCTTTTTGGTCACACACTGAAACACGTGCGTCCTGGGAGATCTGCTTGAATCTAGTGCAGGTCCTACATCTTAGAAAATGGTTTAGGGCATGCCAATCAGTTTGACCCTTCCACTGATAAGGGATCGGGAAATATAGACGTTAGTAGCATAGCCGATCGGCCGTCAAGCCGATGATTGTGGCGTAAAAGATAAAACCGTGAACCAGCACGCCGATCGGCCGGACGGCAGGTAGCCTGAGTTGGCCTAGTCAAGCAAGTGCACCATCGGCCGATGGAGAAGAAAAAATATGCATATAGGCCAATGGACACCCTTCGACGGTGAACATGATACATAAATGAATTAAAGATATCCTATCAGCTTATACTCTGATAGAAATAAATAAAGCATGCCAGATAACAAATCTATATCATGGAAATCATCACAATAACTAGATCAGACCTAATCGAGATAGTAGCTAGTCACGATGATCTGAACAATATATCAACGAATCGGGCAAACTTTATTTACATGAACAGTATACACTATGAAAAAGATACAATAGCAAGAGATGTCGGACTTAACCGATGAACCCTCAAACTATCAAACCTAGATCACTTCAATCTAAGAGATCAAACCTAACTGATGCAGCCTTAGACCTAGCCAAATACACCGAGAACAACCGGCGACCGTGTTGTTTCACCATTCTTCTCAAGAGATCGAACTAAATCGTTGCAACCGTGAGGGTACTAACCTAGTTGGCATGAAAGTCGGGGTTGGCGGGACACACCTCTTCACCAGAGATCAAACTGATGGAGCTATTGACACCCAAATTTGGCATTAATGGTTAAAATTTTCAAAATATCAATTTTTGGTAATTTTGGCCAAAAATATGCCTTCCCTAGCAGAGGTCGGTCTAACCGGCTATGCTAGGTCGGTCCGACAGGCCATGTATGCCCGGTCAGACCGGCCCAATGGGTCCGGTCACACCGTCCCAAGTCTCGAATTAGAGATAGAGTTTGGTTTTGGGCTATTTTTATCTATAAACAAATCCTAACCACATTTGGCCGAATCCTACTTAGTTTAGGAGTCGGGGAACAATAGACCAGTCCCTATAAATAAAGGGGTGAGGACGATTCAAAGGGCATCTCCACAGATCAACTCAAAATCCTTGTTTTGAATCGTACCTTTACTTTTCAATCTATCTTATGCCCTAGCATTACTTTACTCCTAGCAGTAGCCCTTTGTCAATTTGATCAGAAAATTGTCCATACTTCTCCACGTGATCACGGGCTCTTTGTGGGTTCGATCTGAAAACCTTTCATTTCACCCTCGTATGGGTTTTTAACGTTTTTTACCGGTAATTCAGTCTCTTGGCCAAATTACCCGTAGTTTTCTGGTGTTTTTGTAGTGTTTCATCGCCACCATCTTCTCCAAGAAGTTTGGTCGCCATCCATCCATGACAAGACGGTCGCCGGAGCCCCGGATATCGTTTCCAGGAGACGTCAGACCGACTTTCCAAATGTTACACATGCAGTTCTCTCCTAGTGAAATAGAGGGTTAGTTAGATACTTTGAGAACGGTTAAACAACATGCCAGTGAGACCATTGACTCCAACATTCATAGGTTCCTAGAAACCAAAAGCCGATACTCTAACTTAACTACTAGCGACAAAGACTTAGCTGATCTTGCACTTGATGGTTTGCTCGTCCACATTAGAGAAGCTATGCATGGTTAGACTTTCATGGATATTGGTCAGGTATTACGAAGCGCTCTATCTATTAAATGTCGAATCGTGAACAAGTGTAAATCCAAGGATGACTTAGAAAAGAATGTTGGTGAGCGATCATCTGACAAGAATAAGAAATTTGATGTCTATACAACCGAATGTACTTGGAATAATTAATGAAGGAGATTCGTTCATGTGTGTTAGTTTGAAGCCAACACCTCAAAAGAGTCCAGGAGGTAAGTATATCTTTGATCTAACCAAGTGCGATAAAATATTCGACTATCTTTTTGAGAAGGGACAGGTCAAGGTGCGTGACGACCAAGTCATCCCATCGGCGGGAGAACTAGGAGGCCATATGTACTGTAAATGGCATGACTCTTATACTCATACTATTAATAAGTGTTATTGTTGGCGTAAAAGATTACACTAACAGGTTTTCTAAGATGAAGAACTAACAAACAAAGAGTTTGTCAAGCGAACTATCTCAAGCCTCCGAATAGGATAATAGCTCGAAGTAGTTCGAAGTTGTGTATTGAATATCTGAGTATTCGATACCTATTATAGGGTGAGAATGGGAGTATTTATAGGTAAAAACTCTAAGGAAAAGACCTTTTTTACCCCTCAATTACAACCGACATAGTGGAAACTATTTGGTACCCTGAATAGGGCTAAAATAATAAAATATGTCCAAAAAGGATAGATAAGGCAGACGTCTCGTTAATCTTGCTGTTTCCCACTGTAGAGGCGGAGCCTTCGGAGGGTATCTCCGAACTCGGGTTCGGAGGACCCTTCGGCTTGGGAACTTCATCAACTTGGGGACAAGCTTCTGTCTTAGAACTTCATAAGTTATCTTTGTCTCTTGATCTTAAAGGTCCTGGGGATGAAGTATTTCCCCCCAACAGTAGCCCCACGAATACGCTTCTCCAATTTAACCTGTATAGCAGGAGAGCACTATACGCAAGAAATATTTTCATATTCAGGGACTTAGAAAAATTGAAGGTATTGTAACCATTCGAGTTGTCTTTGGCATCGAAGTATGTCTGATGGAAGCTTCGATCTTGAACTCCCGTGTGAACGCTTCTCATGGAAATGAACCGTTGCAGAGGCGAAGCATCGTAGAGAGCCGTTAATTTCGAGCCATTACCCTTCAAGTAGACGTTAGGCTTCCAGGAAAAAGTAACGGAAAAAATTTTAACTATGGGTTCACACCTTTTTTACTTTTCGACCCCACCCGTCAGCAATAGAAGTCGAACCTACAATGTGAATGCATTCCCGAACCACAGTAACTGGATGCGCAAGGGTTATAAAAAGGGGACTCGAACCTCGGCAAAATTTTTTACAGAGCCTTGGTTCTAAGCCTTCTTTCTTCAACCTCCAAGCTTTCCCCAACCTTCTGAGCAATCAACTGATGGTGAGAACTAGTGCGATGGTGTCGGGCTACCGGCTGTGGCAAGAAACTTGGCGTAGAGGCAAGCTTGGGCAACGTCAGCAGCGGTGGCAATGGCGGCAGTCCCGGGGGGTTCTTGGCCGAAGAACCCACAGGAACTCCACCCACCGTCCAAGAAGCCATTGAGGCAAAGCTTCCTCCTCGGTCAGTCGGCGAGTACGGCGGACTCCATCGAGGAAGTGGTGAATGGAAAGTTGGGCCCGGGGATGAGAACTCGGGTTCCCAGGACGGAAGCGACCCCAGCACCTCGGAGCGGATAAGTAGTTGTCTTCGAGGCCTTATTCGAGGCTGGGCTAGGGCTGCCTGCAATCCATTTCCTATCCAAGGTATTAGAAATGCTTCATATCACTTTACCTCAATTGTCACCGAATGCCATCGCAAGATTGGCCATCTTTGAATGGGCCCTTCAAGCGGAGGGGTGCGAAGGGAGATCAGAAATCTTCGCATCCACCCACGAGGCCTCCTGCTAGCCAAAGTTGCAAGACGGACCAGGAGACACCAAGGTACTGGTAGCTTTCAGAAGTGTGAACTTCCAACATCGGAAGGAGTACTCGAAGCACTTCCCGGTGAAGGCCATCAACGATCGGTGGTACACCAACTGGATACTCTGATGGTTCTATGCTGAAGTCGGAGAAGGTTCCAGCCTTGTAGGACCCCTACAAGAAATCTGGTACCGGAAGGAAGCTGAAGCCACTCCAGACCATAGCTTGCTTTCGACGCGGCTAGGGTTGCTTTCTTCGGTGGCCAGCCGCATGAGCATGCGGGACCTCGCGGAGGAATTCATCTCCCTCTGAATCCCTCCCCTCGGAGCAGAGTGGCCGATAGCATTTCAAAATGCTTCGGAAGGAGAGCATCGAAGCTTGGGTAAGCCTTCACACTTCTGCATTAACATTTATTAGAAAATAGATAACATATTAAAATGCTACCTTTTTCAGCAGCTCCTTTGGCGCTAGCTCTAGAGCAGATTGTTAGAGCCATAGAGTAGGTGCTCGGAGCCCCTACAGTGGCAGAGATGCAGCGAAGGGTAGAATTTGTGGGAAGCTGGGAACACTTCAACAGGGTGTGGAGCGCTTTGGGAATGGAGCCTCCTCCCCTACCGGACTTTGACTCCCAAAAGGGTCGCTAAGACCCCCGTTGTTGGGGGAAAATACTTCATCCTCAGGGTCTCTACAGTAATAAGACAAAGGCAATCTACTAAATCGAAGTTCCAGTATTAACTCTGGTTTAGTACATGATCATGCTCGAAGAATCCATGCAGACTTCTGTTCGGAGTATAACTTCGAAGGTTGAATCTTCAGAGAGCTTCTCTGCCGACGAGGATGGAAGACTTATCTTTTTTCTGATTAGATTAGTCTTTTACCATTTTAACCCTATTAGGGTTACCGAATAGTTTCCACTATGTCGGTTGTAATTGATGGGTAAAAAGGTCTTTTCCTTCAAATTTTTACCTGTAAATACCCCCTTCTCACCCTGTAATAGGCATCAAATACTCAGTTATTCAATACACAACTTCGAACTGCTTCGAGCTATTATCCAATTCGGAGGCTTGAAATAGTTATTTCACAAACACTTCGTTTGTTAGTTCTTAATCTCCAAAAATCTGTTAGCGTAATCTTTTACGCCAATAGTTGGCGCCGTCCATGGGGAACCTAGTCCAAAAAACTTTGTTCTCTACCAAGTTCTCAGAACCATGCCTCCTAAGCAGAGTTCAGGTGGTAGTCCTACTCGGAGGTCCCCTCGGACTTCCGGAGCAAGATCTTTGAATACAGTCGAGGTCGGAGGACCTTCAGTAATCACTCCACCTCAGACCCCCGAAGGGATTTCCCTTCCTCGAGCATACAGAGATCCTCCTCCAACTCCATCTATGCTTTGGCCAGACGGAGTCCCTCCTTTAACTCCGACTGTGCTTCAAACTGACATGTACAGTTCTCAAGACCCGGAAGATCCTTCCGAAAGAAATGAAGATGGTCTTGGCGACATGGCGACCCAGATGGCCAGTCTCCAAGCTGAAGTGGCGAGGTGGAGGCAAGAAGCCACAGATAGGCTTCGTTCTTAGGCCACCTCGGTCATTGCCGAAGTGCCTCAAGACGATGATCTTCTTTACCCCGAAGCCCCAGAGAACGCTTTCTTCGACAGCGAGTCTCCGCTGCATCCCGAGTTACAGAAAGTGCGCTTCGACCCTAAGTTTAAAACTTCGAAGCTCTGTAAGTACTCTGGAGAAGAGGATCCGGGAGAATTCTCCCATTCGTATGCTTTGGCAATTGAGGCCAGCAGAGGTGTTAGAGACACCATGGCCAAGTGTTTCCCCCTTGGTCTCGAAGGTGTGGCTTTGCGTTGGTTCTGGTCCTTGAAGCAGGGATCAATTAGAACCTGAGAGCAATTAAGGAGGAAGTTTATAAGTAACTTTCAGGGTACCTTCATACCCCCAATGTCTACAGGAAGTATTTTCCAGGTGAAGCAGCTACCTGGAGAAACTTTAAGACAATTTTTCAAGCACTTCGCTCATACGAAGTCACAAATACGGGGACTATCTATGTCATCTGTGGTTGATGCAGCCTGAGAGGGAGTTACTCATGCGGGCCTCCTTGATAAACTTCATCAGAAACATATATCCTCTGTAGCATAGCTAATTGCTTATTTTGAAGAATATGCTAGGTCAAAAGAAGGGTGGCTCCGAAGAACAGCTTCAACTCCGTTAATCCTAAAAGAAGTCAAGCTTGAAGTAAAGACTTCAACACATTCGCAGGGGCCTAGCATCGAGGTCCAGCATGACAAGCGTCGGGGGCAAAAGCGTCCTCGCTCCGAAGTCCTGAACATTGCTCCTCCGCAGAAATTTGCCCCTAGAAATCCACAAGCTTCGGGAAGCAAGACCAACGGCTGGAGGCCGCCAGGGAAGCCGGCTGGCAAAGCCCAGGCCTTCTTCTGCTGCATTCATGGTGAAAATCGGAGTCACGCTATTGATGCGTGCAAGTCTATACTCGCTTTAAGAGGCGAGTACCTCGAAAGGACCTCTGGTCGAGGCCTACTGATCGAGTCCCTTCCGAGGCACGTGCGGAGCCTGTGCAGGCTATCGCACGCATAGACAGCTTCGACCCCGCAAGGCAACCTCCGGTGGTCAATATTATGCCTCCTCCGAAGCAGGAAGATGGCCAAGATCGGGGCAAAAGGATTGTCCTCCCCATTTCCGGAGGATGGACCCTCGGCAGTATGTCGAAGAGACAACAAAGAGAATATGTACGGGAAGTATGCCATATTGGAACTTCTTCATCTGCAGCTACCATGCCCGAGTGGTCCCATGTGCCGATATCTTTCTCTACAGATGATGCAGCTAGTATAAAGTTCCCACATGTAGATCCCCTTGTTATTACTGTCGATATAGCAGGGACTGAAGTCCGGAGAGTGCTGATTGACAGAGGGAGTTTAGTATATATCATCTTCATTCAAGCCTTTGATCAGCTCTGTATCTCTAGGAAACATCTCCTCCCCGTAGCTCGTCCTCTGCAAGGCTTCACAGGACCTCCTCTTGATGCCCTCAGCAAGATAGGTCTAGAGGTTGCTTTCGGAGAGGGGCTCCTGGCAAGGACGGAGGTAGTAATCTTCGATGTAGTAGATGCCCCTTATGCATACAATGTTATCTTTAGAAGGGGCATGTTAAATCAGTTCGGAGCCATGGCGCATCATAACTATTTATGTATGAGGATGCCCACGCAAGCGGGAGTACTCACTGTCTTCGAAGATCAAGCCACTGTGCGAAGAGCAGAATATGGTCATGGCCCCCTCTCGACCCGATACTGGTGAACAATGTACAAGGCAATCCTAAGGATATCTTGTAACACCCCAGAATTTAAAATAAAATAAAAATGAGGGGAATAAATTTTCTGGAATAAAAAGGAATTATTTAATTAAAGAAAAGGCTAAAAGAACACAATTAAAGCAAAATAGGGAGAAATATTTCAAATTTGAAGCTGGAAAATTTATGGTGGAATCTAGAAGCCAAGAAATATTTTTGAGAATTTTTACAAAATTTTAGCAATAGTGCTCCAAGCCTTAAATAAATAATCTATTTTCTAGATTTAATTTAAATGGAAAATGCATTTTTAATCTTATTGGGCCGCAAACCTGAATTTCCCCCCTAAACCCTTTCCGCCCGGCCCAGTCTAGCCCACGCTCGCTGACAGGTGGGGCCACCTTGTCGGCACTCCCCCTCCCTCTCTCCTCTGCGCCACGCCCCCGCCAGGCCCACCTGGCATCCTCCTGCTCGCCTCTTTCCACCGCTTACATCTCGAGCCCGCTAGCCGGCGCCCCCAACCTCTCTCTTCCACGCACCGCACCCGCTTAGGGCCCACTGGTTAGCCCCCGCTCCCCTCGATCGGTCACTGCCAGGCGTGGCCCGTGTGTTTATGTCATACCCCCTTCACGTTCGCTCGCTGACAGGTGGGGGCCACCTGTCGGATCTGTCTTCTACAATGGAAGGGGATCTCCCCCTTCCATTCCCATCGGCCACCTTTCCAAAACCGCCGCCCGCCGCCGCGTGCCACCGAATCGAGTCCGGGATCAGGTTGCCCCCTCACCGGCGATCCCTTTCCCCCTTTCCCTCACGTTTTTCCCTCTCGGACTTATTTTACTAGTTTCTCTTTTATTTAACTCTTTGGTATTAATATGGTCTATGAACCATGATTGATTGGCGTATTGTATGCAGTCATGTCATGAACGTCTTGTATTTATTGATTTTCTCTAGAATTTCAATAAATTCCTAGTTTTATTAAATCGGGGCGTTACATATCTCTGCTCCAATTGAACCTTCGAAGAAGTCCTTCCCAAGACCCAGCCCCGACGGAGAAATTATAATGAAGGTTATTGTAAAAGATGGCAAAGACTATTCTTTTCAGTTCGGCAAAGATTTGCCTCCAGAAATCACTACTTCGTTAGGAAAGGTAGTTGAAGAAAATTTGGATATCTTTGCTTCATCTAATGAAGATATTCCGGGAGTCAGTCAAGATATCATTGAGCATAGCTTGCTTGTGAACCCTAGGGTTTGACCTGTTCGACAAGGACCTCGGAAATTATCCGTGGAGAGGGCCATCCTTGCTAAAGTTCACTTATGCTTTGATAATGGCTTCGAGGAAATTGCGGCATTATTTTCTAGCACATAATGTAGTTGTACCAACTTCGTATCCCTTGGGAGATATGCTTTGAAGCAAAGATTCTATGGGAAGAATTGGAAAATTGGCTGTTGAGCTAGCACCCTTCGGCATCTCCTTCGTAGCAAGGACAACAATCAAGTCACAAGTGGTGGCAAATTTTGTGGCAAAGTGGACTCCATCTGCAATATGGGCTCCGGAGAAATCAAATGAAGGGATTTGGACTATATACTCTGACGGAGCTTTCCAAGCATCTAGAGAAGGCATCAGAGCAGTAATAATTTTGCCTTCAAGGCAAAGAGCGATGTACTCTGCAAGGCCCAACTTTAAGTCCACCAATAATATAGCTGAGTATGAAGGAATTTTGTTAGGACTTCGAAAGGCGCGTGCTTTGGGTGCTACAAGAGTTGTTATTAAAACAGATTCTCAAATTGTAGGAGGGCACGTCGATAAAAGTTTTCAAGTTCGTCACTCGCAACTTGCAAAATATTTGGAAGAGATTCCTAAGATCGAAGCAGCATTCAAAGTGATTTCCATCCGAAAGTATACCAAGAGCTAAAAATATGCAAGATGATACCTTAGCGAAAGCTGCAATCAGAGCTATGGACATTCCGGAAGGAGCCTTTGTGGTAGCCATCTAGCTCCTCGGGCTTTGGCAGGAAAAACACTTCGCCAGGGGCTTTATTGGCCTACAATAGTAGCTGATGCAGAGAGCTTAGTCCACACATGCCAAGGTTGTCAATGGATGGGAAGACGAAGTCATCGTCCGCCAACAACTCATCAAGTCATTGCTCCAGTTTGGCCGATGGCCAGATGGGGCATGGATCTCATTGGCCCCTTCCCAGTAGCAAAAGGAAATCTAAAATTCATAGTGGTAGCAATTGAGTATTTTTCCAAGTGGGTTGAAGCGGAACCCCTCATAGCTATCACTTCGAATAATGTGCAAAAGTTCTTCTGGAAGAATATTATATGTAGATTCAGAGTTCCTCGACAGCTCACGGTTGACAATGGGACACAATTTGATGCAGAGACCTTCAGGAAGTTTTGCGAAGATCCAGGCATACAAATATGCTTTGCTGCTGTGCGCCATCCTCAGTCTAACGGAGCAGTCGAAAGGGCTAATGGTAATATTCTATCAAGGCTGAATTGAAGAATAGTAGGGTTAGCAAAGGGGCTGTGGACCGAAGATCTCCCAAAGATTTTATGGTCCATTCGCACCACTGAAACAAGGTCCACAAGTTTTACACCTTTCAGATTATTATTCAGAGATGAAGCTATGACACCGACGGAGCTTAAAGGAGGATCTCTTCGCAGCACCGAGCCTGAAATAGAAAGAGAAAGGCAATCTTCGCTTGATTTAACAGAAGAGACAAGGCTTCGGGTTGTGGCTAATTTGTTGAAATATCAACAGCAAATGAAGACTTGGTATGACCCGAAGGTTAAGCTTAATGAATTTAAGCCAGGTCACTTAGTTTTGCGAAGCATCATAGCACCTAGGAAATTAGGAAATAAGTGGGAAGGTCCATATATTATTCTGCGTTCAGGACGCCCTGGTTCTTTCAAGCTAGCTAACTTAGAAGGCGATGATTTAAAGCATGTCTGGCATGCGAAGCACTTAAAGCGATATTTCGCATAGGGGCTCCTTGTAATCAGCTATAAACACCTTCTGAATTAATAAAGTTCATGGTTTAGATAATGCCTACCTCTCAAACACTTCATACTTCTAGTGGACGCACTAGAGGAACGAAGTTGGCTGTGAGGGAAGTGTCATTAATTTGAACCAATTTTGCGGACTTCGAACCACTGGTTCGAAGTTTCTGACGAGGTGGGAAAGTCACAGAAAAACGGATTCCAAGCCACCGGCTTGAAAGCATCCGTAAAAAGAGTCCAAGGAGACCAAATGATACGGATTCCAGGCTCCGGCTTGAAAGCATCTATAAAAAGAGTCCAAGGAGACCACTATGCGAATTCCAAACCACTGGTATGATAGCATTCACAAAAAGAGCCAAAGGAGGCCAAACAAAATAGACTTTGAGCTAATAGCTTAGAACGTCTGTAAAAAGAGTCCAAAGCGACCAATTGTTTTGGATGCTAAGGTATCTGAAAAAAGAGTTCGAAGTGACTACATTCAAACAAAAAGGTACTAAGTTACCAGTTTTTAGACTCCTAGTAGTCGAAGACATTTTTTGAGATTTTAATCAATCCCTAAGTTGTTAAGGGGCTCTGAGCCTCCAAAATTGGACTCCTAACTAAAGTTATTTTCGTTGCGCATAACCACCTTCGACGAATTTTGAAGGGGCTTACACCCAAAGAGGGGCTGGGAAGTTGGGAGACAATTTTGAAACTTTAATCTTTATCATTCGAACAGATTACATTACATCATGAAAAGTCTGTATCTATACCAAGAAGGAAATGAAGACCTCTTCGATCCCTAGAACTACCGCTAAAGTTAGAACAACTAGTTCCGGAGCCGGGAGTTTTATTTTTATGTTTAACTCCTGTTGGCGTAAAAGATTACGCTAACAGGTTTCTGTAGAAAAGAAACTAACAAACGAAGTGTTTGCGAAGCAAACTGTTCTAAGCCTCCGAAAGGATAATAACTTAGAATAGTTCGAAAGTGTGTATTGAATCACTTGTAATCGGTCCCTATTACAGGATGAAATGGGGGGTATTTATAGGCCTAAACATTAAGGAAAAGACCTATTTACCCCTCTATTACAACCGACATTAAGGAAACTATTCGGTTTCCTTAATAGGGCTAAAATGGTAAAAGACTAATCTAATAGGATAGAAGATAAGTCTTCCATCTTAGCTGGCAGAAAAGATCCTGAAGGGCTTTGGTTCGAAGACATACTTCGAACCAGTGCCTGTCTTCGGGCTTCGAACCAGGTTCCGAGCATCTTCGAAGAAGGTCTTCGAACAATTTTCGAACTAGTTGGCTGTCTTCATGCTGCTTTGGCAATAACCCCGAAGATGAGATATTTTCCCCCAACAGTAGCCCCTCGAATACGCTTCTCCGTTCGACCTGTAACGTTAGGAGAGCAGTATACGGAAAGAAAAGATAACCAATCATAGGGGTTATTGATTTTCATTTTATCTCCGAAATGCATGAAGATATGAACTTCGAATCAGTCATAAGGTAATTACCTTTCGAACTATCTTAGAACTGACTCAGGAAGTTCGAAAGTCTTTTTAGACTTAGAAAAAATAGCCGTTAGTTTCTGTTTCTAACGGAAGCTATACGAGGCGTTATTTTCGGAGGAAAATAACAGGCGAGAATGCGAAAGGGCAAAGCCCAAACGGTAACAAACGGAAAGATTAGGCTATAAATAAAGAGCCCCGAAACTTACTCGATTACCTTTTCACCGCTTCCTCTCAGTCAAAAGCTTTTTGAGCCTTTTGAGTTCTTGAGCCCTCGCTTTCGAGTTCTTGAGCCCTAGTCTCCATTCCTTCAGATCAATCCGGCAATCGTGATGGTGAAGACCAAGGGATCTGCGCCTCCTTCGGCCTTGGCTCGGCAGCAGGCAGCCGCAGCAGCAGCGGCGGCGACATTGGCGGCGGCACCTTCGACGCAGGCGACGATTTCCATGGCGGCAGGGGGAAGAAATCCCCAAACCGCCGATGACCAAGGTCTGTGCCCTCCATCGACCAAATATTTGGATCAATCCTTTGAATTGGGGCCTTCGACCTGCAAAAGAGAGTCCTTGGCAATCGCAGTAGGAGGAAATATTGGTGCGGGAGTTATGATTTGGAAACCAGGGAAAGAAGTGATTCCAGTGCCAAGACCCGGAGAAGTAGTAGTGTTCGAAGCTTTTTTCGAAGCGGGTTTGGGTCTTCCTGCAGTGGACTTTTTGGCAGAAGTACTCGACCTGTTCCATATAACTCTCCCCCAATTATATCCGAATGCGGTAGCTAGATTAGCTATCTTTGAGTGGGCCTTAAGAGCCGAAGGATGTGAAGGAAGGGCGGAAATCTTCGCTGCATTACATAGAGCAACCTGCCAACCAAAAACCTTCGTAACTCCCGGAGGTGAAAAAGTAGTAACATCTTTTGGCAGTATCAACTTTAGACTTCGGGATGAGTATGCCCTTCGCTTTCCTGCTAAAGCCATCAACGCCAGATGGTACACCGATTGGATTTTGAAATGGTTCTATGCTGAAGTTGGGGCAAGCAATCCTCTGGCCGGACCCCTTAGAGAAATCCAATTCCGAAAAGAAGCTTTGGTGCGTCCCGACGAAGGCCAATTCGAAGCCCGTCTGAATCTGCTTGAAAAAGTTAGCCGAAGGCTCAGTATGCGAGATTTGGCTGAAGAATTCATCGGTCTTCAAATTCCTCCACTGATGGCCAACTGGCCTATTATCTTCGAAGATGACTCCGAAGGCGGTCTTCGCAGAATTAACTTGACTTCAAGTCCTACAGGTAACTTCGAAAACAACATGCATTAAACATATTTACTTCGAAGAAAAACTGACTTGAATTATTTATTTTGTAGAATCTTCAGCCCCTGTTACTTCAGAACAGATTACAAGGGCTTCGGAAAAGATCTTGGGTGCTCCAACTCCGACTGAGAAAGAGTGGCGAATTAAACTGGTTGGGAGTTGGGAGAGATTTAACAGAGTATGGGGAATGCTGAAACTCACTCCTCCCCCTCTGATGGATTGGGCGCCTTTGGAGAAAGGGCCTCAGAAAAGGAAAGCCGAAGCTGGAACTTCAAGTTCAGCAAAAACTCCGGTGAAGAGGGTGGCTCGGAAGCCGAAGAACCTCGCACCTTTAGACCCTGCACCTTCGAGCTCAAGAGCTTCGGTTTCCGACTCCCAAGAAGAAACAGGGAGGTTACTTGTGCACCTGATGGAAGAAAATGAAACTCAAAGGGCTGCACAATCCGAAGTACCTGCGAACATACCGGAGTCTGGGGAAAATGTTGATCAACCAAGGACTTCGGTAGTTCAAGAAGATGTAACTCAGGACGGAGTTCCTGTGAATGAAGGTGGGGTCGGAGTTACTATGGCTTCGATTCCCGAAGAAGCAACAAGGACTGCCCAGGACGATGCTCTTGTAGTCCAAAATTTAACAGCTGATTCAGATGAAGAATTAGCTTTCGATCCACCAAACAGTCCGACGATGACTCCTCCGCAGACTGCCGAAGGTAGACTTCGAAGAACTTTTTGTATTTATTTGAGTATTTATACTATGTGTAATACTTTTCATTATTTTACAGAGCCCATTCCTATGGAAGAAGTCCGTCAGGAGGAAATAATTCCTGGTCCTTCGACGACTTCGGAGCCAGCCCTGAGAGTTACTCAAAAGGGACCTGGAAGAGGCAAAAGACAAATAGAGCCCCTGCCTGCTATAAGCTCCGAATCAACTCCGTTTGATTCAACAGACGAGAGCCAATCTTCCAGGGAAGCTCAAACTCCAGTGGCTCCGAAGACCATAGGCCAAAGCTCCGGTCCTTCGTTGAACGAGGATGACCAAGAGGCAATAAGCATGCTCCCCTTGCTGGCTCCTTTCTTAGGGCAAACAACTGGTCTTCGGACTTTGCTCGAACCTTTGGATCGAGCTAGTCGTGACATAGGGGAGACCAAATTAGTGGCCATCCTGCGCAAGGCTGACAGGACGGAGCTTAATGCCATTATTGAACGTACAGCCTATCAGGTACGAAGCAACTGTGAATTATTATAGAATTTATCTTCGAATGAATATTTACTTTAGTTTTTATTTTGACAGCAAACTGTCTTGGCCCGAACTGCAAGTCTATGCAATGACGAAGAAATCGCTCGGCTTCGGGAAGAAAATAGCACTCTTCAAAGGAATTTTAACATCTCTGAAAGTCGAGTGACTCAAATGGACAATATAATATCAACAGAGCGAAGGGCCAGGCAAAGCTTGGAAGCTGTAAAGAAAGAGCTCGAAGCGGAAAGGATTGTGCTTCGAGCAGAGATTGAAAAACTGCGGGCGGAGCATGTTACTGCAGGGTCTAGGCTCGTCCGGCTTGAAGAGGAAGCTAGCCAATTATTGACACAGAAAAACACTTTGACCACTGAGAATGCTAGGCTTTCTGGGGTTTTGGACGAAGTTACTTCGACGAAGGATGCGCTGAACGAAGATAAGTTGAAGTCTGAGAAGGTGGCTGCGGAGGTTATGAATCAGTTGTTAGAAGTCCTGGAGTACTTCGGTACTACCGGAATTCTCCCTTCTGATGATAATATCAGCCTTTTGCGCCGGTTAAAAAGGATCCAAGGGGTGGCGAAGCAGATGAAGACAGCGGGCATTAGATACGGAGAACTCTCCGGACAAGTGTCTGCTGTTGGTCTACTTCGCTATTACGAGGATTTGGGCCGATCAATAACTCCGGACGCAGGAAGAGGTCCAATCACCTTCGACGACGACCGACTTCTCAAACCTTCCGAAGGTGTAGCTGCTGCTTGGCGAGCCTTCCAAACTTCATGGAGAGCCGAAGGTCGTTCTGCGATCAAAGCTTGGATTGATGAAGGCCAACGCCAGAAGCAAGTTCGAAACCAAGCTTCGAGCAGTCAACCTCCTTCGAACCCGCAGGTTTAGAAATATTTTAGGATTTCTAATCATGTAAAGCTTTATGCTTGTAAACATTTATCAATGAAAATCTTGTTTATCATATTTTTAGGCTTTGCCTCTTATGGAAGATATCGAAGTGTTAGAACTTAACAGCGAACTTCGTTCATTGTGGAACACCTTCGAACTTCTAAAGAGTTATAAGCGTCCTCGATTTCTTATTCCTCGAGATGACTCCGGCGTTATTGCGCCCGAAGTAATCAAAGACATATTGTCTTATATTAAAGAGGAAGATAAAGAGATTGACGCAAACACCTCGTCTTCTGAAGACACTAATTGGTCCGAAGACGAAGGTGAAGCCCAAAATAAGAGATCTGAAGATCTTAGAAGCTGGGAGAGAAGCCCCGAGCGGCTTCGAACTTGGGCCGAGCTTCAACAAGAACAGAAGGATTTTAGAGCTTCGAAGGGGAGGAAGAGAGTTAAACGTAAAGTTCTTAGAACTTCCGATGTTGGAACTAGTCGTTCCACCCCTAGCTCTCGGGACCGAAGAGGTCTCCGATTCCTTCTTGGTATAGATACCAATTTTTCATAATGTAATCTGTAAACACATTTGTTTCAATAATGAATGCCGATTTAAAATTGTCTCCATATTTACTAGCCCCTCTTTGGGTATAAGCAACTTCGAACTGTATTCAAAGATGGTTATGCGCAAAGAAAAAACTTCGGAGTACAATTTTTTGGGGGTTCGGAGCCCCTCTGTCATTTTAAAGATCTTTTGAAATCTTATGAAATGTCTTCGACTATTTGTAGTCAGAAGAATGGTAACTTGGTACCTTTGTTTGCTTTACGAAAGTAATCAATTGAGATAACTTCCAGGACACTTTAGTGTCTTAAGAAATTTGTCACTTTGGACTTATATGAGCAGACATTCGAAGCTCATGGCTTAAATGCTGTTTTGCTTTAGCCACCTTCGGCTGTTTTTTTTTTTGCAGAAATCTACCAGCCGGAGCTTGGATTTCGCAGAAATTGTAGCCACCTTCGGCTATTTTTGCAGAAGTCTACCAGCCGGAGCTTGGACTTCGCAGAATTTGTAGCCACCTTCGGCTATTTTTGCAGAAGTCTACCAGCCGGAGCTTGGACTTCGCAGAATTTGGCCACCTTGGGCTCTTTTTTGCAGAAGTCTACCAGCCGGAGCTTGGACTTCGCAAAATTTGGCCACCTTCGGCTCTTTTTACGGATGTCTGCAAGCTGCAGCTTGGACTCCGCAGATTTTGGCCACCTTCGGCTCTTTTTACGGAAGTCTACCAGCCGAAGCTTGGACTCCGTAGAATGTGGTATTGGCTCTTTTACGGATGCCTACAAGGTATCAGCTTGGGCTCCGGATGGATTTCAGCCACCACACCGGAGGCTTCGACTTTATGGGTACGAAGTCCGGAAATACAGCCCAGCTTAATGACACTTCCCTCTCGATCGACTTCTGTCCCAGCGCGTCCGCTCGGGAAACTAGGAGTGTCAAGGGGAAGGCAACCATCAGGGTGTATGCTTTATTAATTTAGAGGTGATTACAAGCGAATTACAAGGAGCCCTTATGCGAAGTATCGCTTTAGGTGCTCCGCATGCCACGTATGTGCTAACTCTTCACCTTCTAAATTAGCTAATTTGAATGAACCAGGGCGCCCTGAGCGGACAATTAGATATGGACCTTCCCATTTATTGCCTAACTTCCCTGGTGCTATAATGCTTCGTAGAACAAGATGACCCGGCCTTAACTTGCTGAGCTTAACCTTCGGGTCATACCAAGTCTTCGTCTGCTGATGATATTTTGATAAATTAGCTACAGCTCGAAGTCTTGTTTCTTCTGACAAATCTAACGAAGCTTGTCTTTCTTCTTCGATGTCTGGTTCGGTGCTGCGAAATGAGCCCCCTTTGAGCTCCGTTGGAGTCATTGCTTCATCTCCGAATAGTAGTCTGAACGGAGTAAAACCTGTGGACCTTGTTTGCGTAGTCCGAATGGACCATAGAATCTTCGGAAGCTCTTCGGTCCACAGTCCTTTTGATAATCCTACTATTCTTCGATTTAGCCCTGATAAATATTTCCATTGGCTCGCTCAACGGCTCCATTTGACTGAGGATGTCTCACTGCAGCAAAACATAGTTGAATGCCTAGGTCTTCGCAAAACTTCTTGAAGGGTTCTGCGTCGAACTGTGTTCCATTATCAACTGTGAGATATCTAGGCACTCCGAACCGGCAAATAATGTTCTTCCAGAAGAATTTCTGTACATTATTCGAAGTGATAGCTGTTAAGGGCTCTGCTTCCACCCACTTAGAAAAATATTCGATAGCTACCACTGCGAACTTCAGATTTCCCTTTGCTAACGGAAAGGGACCAATTAATCCATACCCCATCTGGCCATAGGCCATACCGGAGCAATGACTTGAAGAGCTGTTGGTGGGCGATGACTCCGTCGACCCATCCACTGGCATCCTTGACAAGTGCGGACCAAGCTCTCCGCATCAGCTGTTATTGTGGGCCAATAAAGCCCCTGGCGAAGTGTTTTTCCTGCCAGAGCTCTAGGGGCTAAATGACTTCCACAAAGGCCTTCGTGAATTTCTCGAAGAATTTCTTGGCCTTCGGCTTGAGATATACATCGGAGTAGAGGGGAACATACTCCGGCCTTGTATAATATACCGTTGATTAACTGATAGTTTCTTGCTCTGAGCTTTAATCTTGACAATTGGGGCTCTTCGGGCAAATTTGTTCCTCCTTGCAAGAGTTCTATGATCGAATCTTTCCAATCTGCACTAGGAATGCAGAGAATCTCTGCAGAAGCAACTTGTGGCACCGAAGGTACATTGAGCTCCTCATAGAAAGCTTCGTCAGGCACATCCACAGCTCCGGCAGCAGCCTTCGCTAAAATGTCCGCTTGCACGTTTTCAGCTCTTGGTATACTCCGAATGGAAATACCCTTGAAATGTGCTTCGATCTTGCGAATTTCTTCCAAGTACTTTGCAAGCTGTGGATGTCGGACTTGAAAACTTTTGTCTACGTGCCCTGCTACTATCTGAGAATCTGTTTTTATAATTATCCTTGTAGCCCCTAGAGCACGTGCTTTCCGGAGTCCCAATAAAATTCCTTCGTACTCCGCTATATTATTGGTAGACTTAAAGTTGAGTCTTGCGGAGTACATTGCTCTTTGTCCTGACGGTGAAATCAATACTGCCCCAATGCCTGCTCCGGATGCTTGGAAAGCCCCATCGGAGTAAATAGTCCAAACTCCGTCATTTGATTTCTCCGGAGTCAACTTCGCAGGTGGAGTCCACTCTGCTACGAAGTCTGCAAGGACTTGAGATTTGATAGCTGTCCTTGCCAGGAAAGATATGCCGAAGGGTGCTAGTTCTACTGCCCACTTTCCAATCCTTCCAGTGGAATCTTTGCTTCGGAGCATATCTCCTAAAGGATACGAAGTTGGTACAATTACATTATGAGCCAAAAAATAATGTCTTAGCTTCCTCGAAGCCATTATCAGAGCATAAACGAACTTCTCAAGTTCGGAGTATCTTGTCTTCGCTCCTGACAATGCTTCGGATAGAAAATAGACAGGATTTTGGACCAACTTCCCATTGATATCTGCTTCTCTGACGAGGACTGCGCTGACAGCTGAGCCTGTAGCTGCAAGATACAAAAGTAGGGTTTCGTCCGCAATAGGCACCGTAAGTGTAGCAAGATTGCTGAGATAATCTTTAATATCTTCGAAGCTTTTCTGACACTCCGGTGTCCATGCAAAATCTTCGGACCCTTTCAAAGCTTTAAAGATTGGCAAGCTCCTCTCCGTAGACCTTGATAAAAACCTGCTAAGTGCGGCCAGACGTCCAGTCAGCTTTTGCACTTGCTTTAAATTCTCCGGAGGAGCCATCTTCTGCAGCGCAGTTATTTGAGTAGGGCTAGCTTCAATTCCCCTGCTTGAAACTAAGTACCCTAACAACTTTCCAGCCTTAGCTCCGAATATACATTTTTCGGGGTTAAGACGGATCCCACATGCCCGAAGGCTATTGAATGTTTCTGCTAAGTCTAGGCTATGTTGGTGCTTTAAAGCACTCTTTATTACAATATCATCCATATAGGCCTCCACATTGCGACCTAGTTGATGACCTAGAGCCTTAGCAACTAATCTTGAAAAAGTAGCCCCGGCATTTCTTAGGCCGAAGGGCATTCTTACATAGCAGAAGACTCCCGAAGAGTTACAAAGCTCGTCTTGATTTCATCTTCGCGCTTCAACCATATTTGATGATAACCGGAATACGCGTCGAGAAGCTTAGTAACTCCGAACCTGCAGTGGAGTCAACTAGTTGATCAATTCGGGGCATGGGGTAGGGGTCACGTGGGCACGCTTTATTCAAAGATGTGAAATCAATGCACATGCGCCACTTTCCGGAGGACTTTTTCCTGACGAAGACTGGGTTGGCTAACCATTCTGTATGGGCCACTTCTCTGATAATCCCAGCCTTCAACAGTTTTTCAACTTCGTCCTTAGCTAGAGCAGCTCTCTCTGCGGACATCTTCCGGAGCCCTTGTCGAACAGGCCGGGCCTTCGGGTTTACAAGCAAGCTGTGCTCAATAATATCCCGATCGACTCCGGTGATATCTTCGTCAGACCAAGCGAAGACATCCAAATTTTCTTCTACGACCTTTTCCAAGGAAGTTGCAACTTCGGGAGGTAAATCTTTACCAAATTGAAAAGTGTATTCTTTACCATCTTTAACAATGACCTTCGTTGCAATCTCTCCTTCGGGACTTGGTCTTGGAAATGACTTCTTCGAAGCTTCGGAGGAGGCTGAAAAAATTTCTCCATTATCTTGGACACTGTTTACTTGCCTCGGATCAAGAGGAGGACCGTGACCATATTCTGCCCTCCGAGCCATGGCTTGATCTCCGAAGATTGTCAGAACTCCTGATTGTGTGGGCATCTTCATGCACAAGTAGTTGTGATGCGCCACAGCTCCGAACTGATTCAACATGCCTCGTCCGAAGATGACATTATAAGCATACGGGGCATCTACCACATCAAAGATAACTTCTTCAGTTCGGGCTAGTAAACCTTCTCCGAAGGTTACTTCCAGGCCTATCTGGCCAAGTGCATCTAGCGGAGGTCCTGCGAAGCCTTGCAGAGGACGAGCCGCTGGGAGGAGATGCTTCCGGGAAATGCATAACTGATCGAAGGCTTGTACAAATATGATATCTGCCGAGCTACCTCCGTCAATTAGCACCCTTCGAACTTCTATTCCTGCAATATCAGCAGTAATAACCAATGGATCTGCATGCGGGAACTTGATACCAGCTGCATCCTCCGCAGAGAAAGATATTGGAACATGAGACCACTCCGGCATTGCAGCTGCAGATGACGAAGTCCCAATGTGGCCTACTTCTCGAACGTACTCTCTTCGCTGTCTCTTGGACATGCTTCCGAGGGTACCTCCTCCGGAGATAGGGAGAACTACTCTCTTCCCTCTATCTTGCCCTTCTTCTTGCTTCGGAGGTGGCATAACATTGGCCACCGGAGGATGCCTTGCAGCATCAAAATTTTCTATCCGCGCCACAGCTTGGACCGGCTCCGAGCGCACTGCTGCTGCTGGACTTCGGTCGGTACTACCTCGACCCGAAGTTCTCTCCAAGTATTCTCCCCGAAGGGTAAGAATAGCCATGCAGGTGTCAGTTTCATGGCTTCGATTCTCTCCATGAATACAGCAAAAAAGGGTCTGGCCCTTGCCAGCCGTTTTCCCTGGCGGCCTCCAGCCGCAGGACTTGTTCCCCGCAGACTGTGGAGCTCTTGGTGCAAACTTCTGCGGGGGTGCAATGTTTAAGACTTCAGAGCGAGGGTGCTTTTGCCCTCTTCTTCTATCATGTTGCACTTCGGAGACTGGTTCTTGCGGCTGAGCCGAAGTCTTCACCTCTGCTTTAACTTCTGTCAACACTGTCGAAGTAGCAGTAGTCCTCCGAAGCCAACCTTCTTCTGACTTCGAGTACTCCTCGAAGTACGACATCAGCTGTGATACTGTGGTGATGCTCTTCCGATGCAGTTTATCCAGAAGGCCTTTATGACTGACGCCTTCTCGAGCCGCATCAACCACCGAGGATGTGGACAGCCCCCGAATTTGCGACTTCGTGTGAGCGAAGCGCTTGAAGTACTGCCTCAATGTTTCTCCGGGGAGCTGTTTCACTTGGAAAAGGCTTCCTGTAGACATGGGGGGCACGAAGGTGCCCTGAAAGTTACTTATGAACTTCTTCTTCAATTGTGACCACGAAGCGATTGATCCTGGCTTTAAAGACCAGAACCATCTCAACGCCACTCCTTGAAGGGCTAACGGGAAGCACTTCGCCATAGTTTCTCTGTCTCCGCCACTAGCCTCAATTGCTAGGGCATAAGAACGCGCAAACTCACTGGGATCTTTGTCTCCGGCATACTTGCAAAGCTTCAAAGCTTTGAACTTCGGATCGAAGCGAACTTTCTGAAGCTCGGGATGCAACGGAGATTCATTGTCGTAAGAGGCGTTCTCTGGGGCTTCGGGATAATCAAGATCGTCGTCTTCGTGCACTTTGGGGATAGCTGGGGTGGCTTGAGGGCGAAGCCTGTTCGCAGCCTCTTGTCGCCACCTCGCTACCTCGGCTTGAAGATTGGCCATTTGAGTGGCCATGTCTCCAAGGCTATCTTCATCTCCTCCGGAAGGACCTTCCGGGTCTTGAGAGCTGGTATGATCAGTTCGAATCGGAATGGAGGGTGGCAGAGTGGCTCCGGGCGGTCGAAGTGTGGAAGGGGTTGGCGGAGAGGTTTCGTATCCTCGAGGGATAGAAGCCCCTTGCGGAGTTTGAGGTGGAGGGATAGTCGAAGACCCTCCGACTTCGACTGTGTCGAAGGGTATCTCTCCGGAGATCCGAGAGGACCTCCGAGTGGGATTGCGAGGTGCGCTCCGCTTAGGAGGCATAATGTAAGTAGTTGGTAGAGAACGAAGTTTTTTGGACTAGGTTCCCCGCGGACGGCGCCAACTGTTGGCGTAAAAGATTACGCTAACAGGTTTCTGTAGAAAAGAAACTAACAAACGAAGTGTTTGCGAAGCAAACTGTTCTAAGCCTCTGAAAGGATAATAACTTAGAATAGTTCGAAAGTGTGTATTGAATCACTTGTAATCGGTCCCTATTACAGGATGAAATGGGGGGTATTTATAGGCCTAAACATTAAGGAAAAGACCTATTTACCCCTCTATTACAACCGACATTAAGGAAACTATTCGGTTTCCTTAATAGGGCTAAAATGGTAAAAGACTAATCTAATAGGATAGAAGATAAGTCTTCCATCTTAGCTGGCAGAAAAGATCCTGAAGGGCTTTGGTTCGAAGACATACTTCGAACCAGTGCCTGTCTTCGGGCTTCGAACCAGGTTCCGAGCATCTTCGAAGAAGGTCTTCGAACAATTTTCGAACTAGTTGGCTGTCTTCATGCTGCTTTGGCAATAACCCCGAAGATGAGATATTTTCCCCCAACAACTCCTCTCCCTCCTTTCGAAGCTCGGAAATCTTTTTGTTTGTGCTGAAGTTCAGCCCAAGTTCGAAGTCGCTCGGGGCTTCTCTCCCAGCTTCGAAGTTGTTCAGGGTTTTTCTTTGTTTGTTCTTCAGTAGTATTCTCTTCTTTGGACCATTCAACGTCTTCAGAAGATGAAGTTTCCAAGTTAACTTCTTTTTCCTCTTCTTTAATGTAAGATAATATATCTTTGCATATTGCGGGCACAATCACACCAGAGCTTTCTCGAGGAATTGAAAATCGAGGTCATTTGTGAGGTCTTAAAATTTCGAAGGTAGCCCATAGTAGGCGAAGCTCTTCGTTAACCTCTAGCACTTCGAGATCATCCATAAAAAGTCGGAAAGCCTAAAAACATTTCCAAATAAGTCTTTTCATTCATAAAAGATGAAAGCATAAATTTTACATGTTTGGAGCCCTAAACAAAACTAGACCTTCGGGTCTGGTGGAGGCTGGCTGCTCGAAACTTGCGACTGAGCTTGTTTCTGGCGAAGTCCTTCATCAATCCAAGCCTTGATCGCTGATCGACCTTCGGCTCTCCAAGATGCTTGGAAGGCTTGCCAAGCTGCGGCCACGTCTTCGGAAGGGTTTAATAGCCGGTTGTCGTCGAAGGTAATGGGAGCCGCCCCCGAGTCTGGTGCTACTAATAGCCCTAGATCTTTGTAGTAGTGAAGTATTCTGAAAGTGGATACTTGGCCGGAGATTTCTCCATACCAAATACCTGCTGTCTTCATCATCTTCACCGCTGCTTGGATCATATTCAGCCTTCGCAGCAAGGGGACGTCACCAGTCGAATGTAATATCCAAGAAGTACCGAAGTATTCCAAGACACCTCGAAGGTTGTCCATGGTCTCTACAGCTACCTTGTAACACCCCAAATTTCCAAAACAATAAAAATATTATTTAATTCAATTTCCTGGATTTTATATTTCTGAAAATACCTTTATTATCCTTTATACCCTTTTGAACTACAACATAGAGTTAATGACCAAACCAGGAGCTGAATATTTTTGTATAAACTCCCAAGGACAAAATATATTTTTGAGAATTTTTACAAATTTTTATCCACTCTGGAAATACCCCAAAATATTTAATCCATTTTTCTGCAATTATTTTAAATCTGAAAACCTTAGTAACAGTAATGGGCTCCCCCTTCCCCTTCTCTCTCTCCCGGCCGGCCCAGCCCGTTACCCCGCGCGCCTTAGGCTGACAGCCTGACCCCACCTGTCGGCGCCGAACCCTTTCCCTCGCGCGCGCGCCCGACGTCACGGCCCCACCCGTCAGCTGCCTCCCTCGCTCGTTCGCGCTCACTGGCAGGTGGCCCCCACCTATCGGATTCGTCGTCCCCGCGAGATCCGCCCCCGAATCCCCCCCTCGCCGGCCGAAGCCCTAACTCCGCCTAGGATCCACCCCCGCCGGCCCCCACCCTTTAATTCGTCGCCTGCAATGAATTCCCCTCAACGCACCGACCGTTTCCCCCTCTTCAATTCCGACCAAAACGCGTCCAAGTGCATTGAACCCCTGCAACCGAGCTCGTCGGCGTTTAAAAATGCGTTTACTCCCGGCCACCTCCAATCACGCCCCCTCTGCCCCCGCCGACGACCCTATTTAAACCCCCTGGCCGTCCGCGTTATACCCCTACGCCCAATCGCTGCGAGAACAAACAGAGCTCCTGCATTCCACGTTTTAGCGCACCACCGCCGCCCGTCCTCCAGCCGCCGCTCGCCGTCGCCGGAGCCCCTCTCCGTCCACGCCGACCGCACCGCCGTGACCGCAAGGACCTCCCCAACGCCGGCCACCCCTCCATCAACGTCGAACCCCGCCGGATCGCCGTCGCCGCCAAGGACCTGAACACCTTCGCCGCCCCCGCTCGTCGCCGGCCTCGCTCCTTCGACCTTCCTTCGCCGCAAGGGTACCCTCGTGATCCCCGTAGCACTCTCTTTCCATTTTAGGCCTTAGACCCGACCGCCGTCACCCGCCGTGGCCGCTGGCCCTCTCGCCGTCACCGGAGAAGACGACCGGCACGGGTCGCGTACCCGTGCCATGTCGGATCTGATCCCGACCATGCGATCGCGATCGGATGGTTCATGTGAGCCCACGTACGCGATCTAATCCACACCGTCGGAACTAGTCAAAGCGTTACGTTTTAATCTCGCGCGTCCATTTCCATTTAAAACCCGCGGTCGATCTCGTGCGTCCACGTAGTACCCTTTCGCGCGTTTTAATCCTGGCCGTTCATTTTCACTTAAGCGCCCCGCCTCGCCTGCGCACGTTGGATCTGGATCCAACGGTCCGGATCGATCCGGCGCACGCGTACAGTGCGCGGGTTCACCGTGAGCCTGGCTCACCGTGGACTCGAGGAGATTTAAAATTGAAAATAAATTCCAGAAAAGGTTTAAAACTTGTAAAATTCATATATGGCGCATTTGAACTCTAAAAATTACCATTCCAATTTCAGAAAATTCATAATATTATTCTCTACATGTTTATGCAATAAAAACAGTAGGTTTACTTTGGATATTTCATGTTTATTCAAATGAATATTCAAATGCCTTTAGGGTTAAAATATAAATTCAAATATTTAAACTTCAGAAAAATTTATATTTATTTCCTTTCTGTCCATGTACTGAAAACCATTAAATTAACATGAACTTTTCATTTCAAAGTTATTTGAGAACTTAATATGACAATAATCACATTTAAACACCCCTTTCTAAAAAGGACAACTTTTTAATTCCTTTAAAATTTATTATGAAATAAATCTCAGAACCTTAACAATTGAATTTATCTTATTCTTAATCAAACCAACTTTAACTTATGTGCTTATCATGCAATGTTGTATTGTTTGATTGAATGTTGTGTTCTTTTTATTTTACTTTATTATATTGAAAAGACTACGACGCCACCGAGGAGCCGGAATACTTCCCGGAAGTCCCTCCCTCGCCTTTCGCTGAACAAGGCAAGTCACCAAACTAATATTTTGAGCATATTGAACCCATGTTTGATTAAACTATCGCTAAAATACATAGGTTATATATGCATTAGTCAAATAAACCCTTACAATATATTTATTTAGGATCCCCCGACCTTGATGTGCAACCCAAGCCATGCTCTGTAGCCTAAACTCCTTGTCACCTTATGATAAATGTTATTAGCTAGTGTCCAATGTATCGACACGATCGCTATAGGATAAAAATGAGTCGTAGTACATGGTTCTATTATATGATCCCCATTGTTTCTTATCTATGGAATTCTGTCGGTGTTGGAGTTGTGGTCGTGAGTGAATGCATGGTGGGTTCCGGGTGCAAGCTAGGGCATTGGTCAGTAGCACCCGGGGCACTATAAGGACCGGTCTGAGGGATCCGTTGCAATACACTTACGTACTAACCACAAGTCTAGTGGGTAAGTCCTAACTAAGGTATGGATTGTTCCAAACCGAGGCCACCATTTGGAGATGGGTCAAGTAGCACCTGCAGGTGACTTGTACCAATGTGGCGCAAAAGGGGGTGCGACGTTAGCCGGGATGCGGCCCGGCGCGCCGGCGAAACCTAGAGCGGGTGGTTATCGCTTGGAACATTTCATGTCGAGGTTTTGGCACGAGTTCCCGTGGTATGGGTCATTTTGTTTGGGATGAGTGCGTGCCTTGTGGGTACAGTAGTACATCTCTGATCAGAGTCTTAAATATTTTCGAAAAGCCGAGCCCACGGTCAAGGGCGGGTTGCGTGACATCCCCCAGTTAGATTACTTTGAATATGTATGTGCATGATGGATTGACATGTAAGGACTGTTGTGCGAGGAGGTAAAACGTACTCCTCGAGTTAGTTGATGTTGTTGATGTTCATGTTTACTTTTCCGCATGATTAAAATGTGACTACACTAAATGCAATAACTGAAACTATACTTTTCCTCAATGATAGCCATTACCCTTCTTTGTTTATTATCCTGCATTATTACTTGCATTTGCGGTGGCTTGTTGAGTACTTTTTGTACTCATACCCGTTGGACCCCACAGAGGATGTTTACTATGAAGACGGTCTGGAGTAGCGACCCAGTCGAGAAGAAAGATCCTGAAGGAGATGTTCGTCATGCAGAATTTTAATTATCTTTATTACTGTTTTTACCAAAACTTTGATGTAATAAATATGGTCTGCGTACCATGGATATTGCCGTATGTACGTTGTCGCATGATGAACCTCTTGTATTATCGTTTTTCTATGGAAATTCAATAATGTCTCAATTTTGTTAAATCGGGGCGCTACATACCTTCTCAGACTTCACCTTGTCTTCAGCCAAAATATCCCTTGACGAAGACAGCTCGTCTATCAAAGAAGATAGCCTGGCTGCCTTCGTAACCAAGGAGTTCTTCTGACCGAGCAAGTTGTTGGCCTCTTCCATTGACTTCGCCTGCTCCTCCTGGATCTTGACCAGCTCGGCCCCCATGGTCGCTTGCTCCATTCGCATTCTCTCTACTTCAGCCCGAAGCATGATTTATTCAGCTTCGAGCTTCCGATTAGCAGCTTCCAGACCAAGTATGGCTTTCCTTTCCACTGCTACCATCTCGTCCAAGCTGGAAGTTTGAATTTTGGAGCTATCAAGACTCCCTTGGAGGGCAGTTATCTTCTCCTTAAGACGATTACATTCCCGCTTGTTAGAGACAGTCGCAGCTCGAGCCAAGACTATTTTCTGCGAAGGAAAAAGCAATGTGAGTAAACTATTTACGAGTTGAAACTAACTTTGTTATTGCAGATACTTCGTACCTGGTATGCTGCCCGCTCCAAGGCAGCATCTAACTCTGACCCCTCAGCTTCCCCGAGTATAGCCACCAAGTCAGTCTCCCCAACTTCGCGATTAGCCCAAGCCAAAGGCTCTAGCAGAGTCCGAAGCCCGGTTCTCTACTCCAGGAAAGGAGCTAAGAGGGGGAGCATTGACAAGGCTCTTTGATCGTCTTCACTGGGTGAAGGGCCGGAGCGCAACATCGCATCCCCGGAGGCATCGATGGATGGGCCCCCTTCCGTTGATTGGCCTCCGTCAGTGGATTCTGACGGGGTTAATCTAGAGTTCAGAGCAGGAAAAGGATCCATTTTCCCTTTACCTTTTTCGGGACCCATTTTTGTAACCTCCTCTGGAATTGACTTCGGAGATGTTGAGGTTTTAGGTGCAGTCTTCGTAGCAGGGGTCGTCTCCATGGGGGTAGACCGTGCAAAATCAAAGGTATTATATATTGCATAATTTTGCAAGATATGAAGAAAAAGGTGCTTTAATGAAGCTTACCTTAGAAACCCTGTCGAAAAATGAGTATGGGGCTACTTGGAGTATAGAATGCCCCTTCAAATTCTTAGTCAGATTCGGAGTCAGGAACTGAAGGATTAGCTATTGGAACCTCTCTCGGAACTGAGTCATCACTTCGTCTGGAATCGAAGCTTGATCAATTGCTACTTACACTCTGCCTTCAGCAGCAGGGGCTTCTTTGCTTGGCAGGACATTTGAAGTCCAGGCATGTTCAAGGTTGTCTTGTGCAGCCAGCACAGCCACTACGTCACCAGTAGCCAGGACTTCGACATCCGCTTGTACCTCTTCCTCTCTGGTAACAAGGTCTATAAAGACCCTTTGCATTTCTCTCCCCCTTCATCCTCAGATGAATCTGAATACGAAGTAGCGGACTTGGAAGGGGCCACGTTCTTGGGCTTACGGGCCAACTTCTTCATGGGAGTCTTGGCTGGTGCCGAAGTCCCAGCCTCAAGCTTCCTTTTCTTTGGACCAGCATTGAAAGCAATCTAGTCTAGAAGAGAAGGGGCGACGACTCTGAGTATGCTCCATACCCGGTTGAACTGCTCCCAAGTGCCTACCAGTTTCACCCTCCATTCCTTTTCAGCGGGGGTAGGAGCTCCGAGGACCTTTTCCGAAGCCCGTATGATTTGCTCCGAAGTCAATGAGGCTTGTGCAGCTGAAAGATAAGTTTTTATCTGTTATATCATTCTTTATGAAATTATCATACATGAAACATTTTTTAGTTTTCGAAGTTACCTGCAGAGCTCGAACTCGGAGAAATTTTTCAGAGTCCACCCTCTGGATCCTCTTCAAAGCTAACAGGCCAGTTGGCCATCAGAGGTCAAATATGGAGCCCGATGAACTCCTCCGCTAAGTCCCGCATGCTGATGCGGCGACTTATCCTCTGTAGCAGATTGAGGCGAGCTTCGAGCTGGCCGGGGTCTGGATGCACTTTGGCTTCCCTTCGAAAATGTATGTCTTGCAGGGGCCCGGCCAAACTTCCATCTACTCCCACTTCGGCGTAGAACCACCAAAGAATCCAATCCGTGTACCACCTGGCATTGATGGCCTTTGCCGGAAATCGTATTTGGTATTCGTCTCGGAGTCTGAAGTTAATGCTGCCGAAGGCAACTACGATCTTCTCTCCTCCAGAGCCTCGGTAAGTCTTCGGCTGGCAGGAGGCTTTGTGAAGTGCTGCAAATATTTCTTCTCTCCCTTCACAGCCTTCGGCTCACAATGCCCACTCGAAGATAGCGAGGCACACTATCACATTCAAAGAAAGCTGAGGAAGTGTGACATGGAAAAGTTCTAGTACCTCCGATAAGAATTTCACAGCTGGAATCCCTAACCCTGCCTCGAAGAAATATTCGAAAACAACTAATTTTCCAGGCCGAGGCGAAGGGATGGCCTCCTGCCCGGGCTCGCGGATTCTAACCCCCGGGCTAATCTTCCCTGCCACTGCTACTGCAATCGTCTTCCTCTTGCAGGTTGATGGCCCCAGCATATGGGATTGATCTGCGTACTTGGAGGAAGCTAGGAGAAGGTCGTGGGGGGCGGCTTGTGGGGGATTCCCCGCAAGTGCTGCCGCAGCTGCCGCCACCATGGCCTGCTTCCTAACTAAGGTCGAGGTTGCCCCGGGGGCCTTGAAGCTTGTCTTCGCCATCAAGCAGAACAGGAAGTTTGGAACTAGAGTTCTGGAGGCTAAGCAGTGGATTGCGTGAGAACGGTGAGAAAGGTATCCTGAATATCTCTGGGTCCTCTATTTATAGCCCGGACTCCTGATTTTTTACCGTTCAGACTTGCCATTCCATCTTCTGGACCATTACTATTTACGAAATTAAAGAAACGTTATAGATTGTTCTGAAAGGAAAAAGATAATGACTATTTCTCCTGAGTCTAACGGTCTTTTCGACTTCGCAGAAATTGATTTCAGAGCTGTTCGAATAAAACCTTCCCTTAGAAATCGAATCGAAGTTCTAAATTTTTGAATATTTCGAAGGTTGATAAATTTTATTAACCCCTACACATGATTATTTTTCTTGCGTATACTTCTCTCCTAACTTTACAGATCATCCGGAGAAGCGTATTCAAGGGGCTACTTTTGGGGGAAAATACTTCATCCTCAGGATCTCTATAGTAATAAGACAAAGGCAATCTACTAAATCGAAGTTCCAGTATTAACTCCGGTTTAGTACATGATCAAGCTCAAAGAAACTATGCAGACTTCTATTCGGAGTATAACTTTGAAGGTTGAATCTTCAGAGAGCTTCTCTGCCAGCGAGGATGGAAGACTTATCTTTTATCTGATTAGATTAGTCTTTTACCATTTTAACCCTATTAGGGGTACCGAATAGTTTCCACTATGTCGGTTGTAATTGAGGGGTAAAAAGGTCTTTTCCTAAAGATTTTTACCTATAAATACCCCCCTTCTCACCCTATAATAGGCATTAAATACTCAGTTATTCAATACACAACTTCGAACTGCTTCGAGCTATTATCCAATTCGAAGGCTTGAAATAGTTCATTTCACAAACACTTCATTTGTTAGTTCTTAATCTCTAAAAAACTGTTAGCGTAATCTTTTACGCCAACACCCATCAAGAAGGGGAAGAAGACAGCAAAGCCTCCTCCTCCGGCATCTCTGGTATCTTCACCTTCCTCCCTGGACATTCGGAGCTCCTCTTTGGAGGAAACAGAAGAAAAGGACTCAAACGCTCAGATGGGGAAAGCCCTCGAAAACTACCAGTTGTGAGATGATGAGGGCGAGTCCCAAGCCGCAGCTGGAGACTCTCTCTAGGAGGTTGTGGAAGTTGACGCAACAGCCCCGTCCGGACTTGGCTTTGTAGATGCTTCGAGGAGCGGTGTGGCTCTAGCCACTGGTGGAGCTTTGGCTTCACTCGGAGTTGAGGCTCCGGTTGAGGTAGTGGCTCTGACGACTGAAGCTGTCTCGGGCGGAGTGACTCCACCCGAGGTAGCAAAGATCGAAGGAGGATCTATTCCGGCCGAAGCAGCGGCTCTGACTTTCGTACCAGGGATGGGCAAGAGCACAACAGGCTTCGGCCCTCTTCCCTCTTTGACGACAACACCTTCCTCCAATGACCCTTCAGCGAGCGGTTCGGAGGAAGACCCCGCTGTGGATGACCGACGGGCCCTGTCCTGGCTTCCTCTGCTGACTCCATTCTTGGAGCAGCGGACAGGGCTCCGAGCGCTCCTAGAACCCTTGGCAGATAAGTGCCAAGAGGTTGGGAGCTCCGAACTGGTTTCCATTTTGAGTGAAGCCAGGGCACCGGAGCTCGATTTGGCCCCCGAAAGGGCTGCCCTTCAGGTATGCAACATACAAAGAATGCATTTAATTAATGAAATTACTTTGTACTCACTTTGTTTTTTGCAGCAATTCGTCCTCGCTAGAGCAGCAGCGACTTCCAATGAGCTCGAAACTAATCGGCTCAAGAGGAAGGTTACCACCAATCGGACTGTCCTCAAAAGCTCTGAAGATAAAACATTGCAACTAGAGGAGGAGCTCCTCGAGGAGCAGAGGGCCAGATCCATTATTGAGGAAGCACTCTGGGCCAAGCAACAGAGCAGCGCTACACTCAAGGCTTCGGTCGAAGAAATCGAAGCCGAGCATGTGGTGCTTAGGGCTGAAGTTCAGAGGCTTCGGCAAGAAGAGGTGAGCCCCTCGAGCCAAAGCTAAACATGATCTAGGACGCAACGAAGATGATGAAGGGCTCCGGGATTCGCTATGGAGAGATGTCCGGGCAGGTAGCCAGAATCGGAGTCCTTCGACATCTCAAAACCCTCAAGATTTTAGTTGCTCCAGTGGGGGGTTCGATGCCTACATGCTTCCCTGATGAAGACTTGTTGTGTCCTTCCTTTGATGTGGCTTCTGCCTGGGAAGTCTTCCGGGTGACCTGGAAAAAAGATCACAAAGTTGCAGCCAAGACCTAGATTGACGAGGCTCACCGGCAGAAGCAAGCTCAGACGAAGCCTCTAGCTCCGACTCCACCAGCTCTGACTCCGCCTGCTCCGCCAACCGACCCGTAGGTTTAGCTTCATATGGCATTTAAACATGTACAAGAAATCTTGTAAAGCCCTTTATCTTAATGAATGAAAAGTTTATAAATGTGGAGTCTTTGTTTGGATGTTTATTTTTAGGTTTTGTTATGCACTTCGGAACCTGACTTTGAAGTATTGGAGCCTAACGAAGGGCTTCGCCAGCAGTGGGCTATCCTCAAGAGCTTAAGGCCTTACCGGCGCTCACGTTTCTTTGTTACTCGAGGGGAGCAAGGGGAAATAGCACCCGAAGTTCAACGCAAAGTCTTAGCTTATGTTAATGAAAAGGATAAGGAAGTAATATCTTCGTCCTCAGAATATGTAGATTGGTCTGACTTAGAATACCAAGTCAGAGATCCAACAGAGGCTAGCTCCAAAAGACTTCTGTCCTGGGCTGAACTTCAAGAAGGGCAGAAAAAGCTGCGAGCTTCGAAGAAGAAAGGCGCCCGGACTAATAGAAAAGTTTTAAGAACTCAGGGCTCCAAAGATCGAAGCGGTCCTAGAAGTAGTTCTAGGGGTGAGAGGGGTCTCCGCTTTTATTTAGGCTTAGACCAAAATTTCTCTTAATGTAATATGATTACCCCATTAATATAACCTGTTTCGGAAGCATCACTTGACTGTTCCTTACTCCCCTGCCCCTTCTTGTGGGTGGGGGACCGTACGCATTGCGATAGGGTCCATCGGACACAATGATTGATATAACAACCTGATGCTTCGCATAACACTTGGTAAACATATTTTACTCTTTCGTAGAGTTCTTCGAACTGTATGTTCGTATTATGATGTTTATAAGTTTCGGAACTAAGTTTATACTTGTAAGCTCCAATAATAGTCGCTTAGGACTTTAAAAAGTGTTTCGTTGGGCCGGAGCCTTGAAACTGTATTGCTTGGTCGCCTACGACTCTTTTACAGATGCTTCGAACCCAGAGGCTAGAAATCTGTTCTTTTAAACTCCTTAGACTCTTCTACGGATCCTAACAAGCCGAAGCCTGGAATCCGTAGGCTGGCCACCTAAAGCTCTTTTACAGATGCTTCGAACCCGGAGGCCAGAAATCTGTTCTTTTAAAGTCCTTAGACTCTTCTATGGATCGTAACAAGCCAGAGCCTGGAATCCATAGGCTGGCCACCTTCGGCTCTTTTATAGATGCTTCGAACAGAAAATCCTTTAAACATTGCTTCGGTCTTCCAGATTTCTTCTAAATACTTTGAAGATGCGAATTCCTGGCTTGAAAGCTCTTGTCAACATGCCCTACAACGACGTGGGAATTTGTTTTTATTATAATCCTTGATGCTCCAAGTGCCCTTGCCTTTCAGAGGCCTAGCAGGATCCCTTCGTACTATGTGATATTGTTGGTGGTCTTAAAGTTGAGCCTCGTAGAATACATAGTCTTCTGCCCTGATGGCGATATTATCACAGATCCAGCTTTGGCACCATATGCCTGATAGGCTCCATCAGAAAAAATTGTCCACAGACCTTCGGAGGTTTCTTCTGGAGCCCAAACTGCGGATGGAGTCCACTCGGCCACAAAGTCAGCTATGACTTGGGACTTGATAGCTGTTCTTGCCGTGAGGGTAATACCAAAGGGGGCTAGCTCGACAACCCATTTTCCGATCCTACCCGTGGAATCTTTGCTCCGAAGCATATCACCGAGGGGATACGAGGTAGGAACGAGGAGATTATGTGCTAAGAAGTAATGCCTTAGCTTTGCGAGGCCATTACTAAAGCATACACATATTTTTTGAGCTTGGAGTATCTTGTCTTTGCTTTGGACAAAGCTTCTAAGATGAAGTAGACTGGGTTCTGCACCAGTTTTCCTTTAAGTTCAACTTCCTTGACCAGCACTGCACTTACTGCGGAGCCCGTTGCTGCAAGATAAAGAAGGAGAGTTTCTTCTGGGAGGGGCACAATAAGTGTTGAGAGATTTCCGAGATAATCTTTAATGTCATCGAAGCTCTTCTGGCACTCCGGCGTCCAATTGGAACTTTCGGACCCCATTAGTGCTTTAAAAATTGGGAGGCTTCGTTTGGCTGATCTGGCGAGGAATCTGCTGAGGGCTGCAAGCCTTCCTGTCAGCTTCTAGACCTGCTTCAGATTTTCTAGTGGAGCCATTCTTTGCAGTGCACTTATCTGCGTCGGGCTAGCTTCGATTCCTCTACTCGAAACTAAGTACCCTAGCAGTTTTCCTGCTTGCGCCCCGAATATACATTTTTCAGGGTTGAGGCGAACTCCACATGCTCAGAGGCTCTCAAAGGTTTCAGCTAAATCTAGGCTATGATGGTGCTTTACAACACTCTTTATTACAATGTCATCCATATAGGCTTCGACATTTCGGCCTATCTGGTGACCTAGAGCCTTAGCTATAAGACGTGAGAAGGTGGCTCCGGCATTCCGCAAGAAAAAAGGCATTCAAACATAACAAAATACTCCGGAGGGAGTTATAAAACTCATCTTGGCTTTATCTTCGCGCTTTAGCCAGACCTGATGATAACCGGAGTATGCGTCCAGGAAGATTAACAATTTGGAGCAAGCCGTAGAGTCCACAAGCTGATCTATTCAGAGCATAGGGTAGGGGTCTCGCGAGCTTGCTTTATTCAGTGACGTGAAATTGATGCACATGCGCCACTTGCCGGAGCCCTTTTTCTTGACAAAAATGGGGTTAGCCAACCACTCCATGTGGGCTACTTCACTAATAATTCCTACCCTCAGCAACTTCTCCACCTCCACCTTGGCAAGGTCTGCCCTTTCTGTTGATAACTTACAGAGCCCCTAGCGCACTGGCATAGCCTTCGGGTTGACAAGCAAACTGTGCTCGATGATGCTCCAGTCAACTCCGGGGATATCTTCCTTAGTCCAGGCGAAGATATCTAAGTTTCTTTAACTACTTCCTCCAGCAAAGTAGATATTTCCAAAGATAGCCCCTTGCCGAATTGTATTGGATATTCCTTGCCATATTTTAGGATCATCTTCGTGATCACATCACCTTTCGGGCTTGGCTTTAGGGAAGGGCCCTTCGAGGGGTCTGAGGACCCCAAAGCTTCCTCCGTGTGCTCTAGCACACTATTCACCTACTAAGCGTCCAAAGGTGGACCATGGCCGTACTTCGCTCTTTGGGCTGTAGCTTGGTATCCTGAAATAGTGAGGACTCCACCTTGCGTGGGCATTTTGAGACACAAATAGTTATGATGTGCTATAGCTCCGAACTGGTTTAGCATTCCCCTCCCGAAGATTGCATTATAGGCATACGGGGCGTCGACGACATCGAAGATAACCTCCTCAACTCTTAATGGGGGATTGGTCCCGATCTTCCGCTAGGTAAGGATAACTTGGATTGGTGGAGAATCTCGACGTTGACGATCCAAGGCTCCGGTCCGGCGGCTCAAAACCTTGCAATCGCTACACCACTGTCTCAGTTGGTTATCAACCACGCATGTCGCGATTGACCTCGCCACGAAGGCTAGTTCCTGCAAGCGAATCCAGGAACACAAGCAAGAACAGGAAGAACACAAGTTGAATGCCAAATCACAAATGAACTATGATGAGGAGAAGTTTCACAAACGCTGATGCAGCAGCCAATCGGTCCAGTGCAGGAGCGGGATCTAAACACACAAGTGTAGATGCAAACAAAGCAAAACCTAACCCTAAAGGCGGCTGGCGTGAGTATATATAGGGCATGGGCAGCCTGTAGGAGGTGCACACGACCTGGACTATGGGCCAACACGGCCTCTAACTCAGTATAAGGTCCAACTCGGCCCAGTTCTATCATGCAGGACTTTTTCAGTCACACAGGACGACTCGAGACTCCAAATGAGGCGAAACCAATGCCAAAAGATCCATCTTCTCCTTAGTTTTCCAAAAAGTACAAGAACGTGCCAATTGGACTTCGTATGAGGAAGTTACGCCTATTTTGGTGCATGGTGGTTGATGTAGTCCGAACCAGCGAAATCTTGACTCCAAATCATCCGTGCGACTCCGTCTTCAACTCCAACCCTCCTATTCCATCTCCCATGTTCCTAAGCAACAAAATATCACTAGTATTCAGTAGCATCCCGTCCAAACAAATATTAACATAGTTGCTAAGGAAAGAATTAACCTCATGGTTCAAGCGACGGGCACGGGCGTGTGTGATTGGTCCCTGTAATTGAATTGTAGGTTGATGGTGCATGTGTGTATCATGCTGGTGCATGTGTGTATCATGCTGGTGCATCTGGGTATCATGCTGGTGCATGTGTGTATCATGCTGGTGCATCTGTGTATCATGCTGGTGCATGTGTGTATCGTGTGAAGTGATGTCCTCATCATCCTCCCCCTCTTGAATTGGAGTCGTCCTCGACTCAAGCTCATCGTCATCTCCTAAATAGGGCTTTAAATCTGAAATGTTAAATGTGGGACTAACCCCAAAAGCTGCAGGCAACTCAAGTTTATATGCATTATCATTTATCTTCTAAAGCACACGGAAAGGACCATCAGCACGGGACATCAATTTAGACTTTCTCAAATCAGGAAAACGATCCTTGCGCAAGTGCAACCAAACAAGATCACCCGGTTCAAATGTTATCTCTTTTCTACCCTTACTACCATAAGTACGATATTTCTCATTCATTTTATCTATGTTTGCTTTAGTAGTTTCATGCATCTTAAGTAATAATTCAGCACGTGTAGTAGCATCAAAATTCAATTTTTCAGATGGTGGCAATGGTAGCAAATCAATAGGAGCACGCGGATTAAAGCCATAGACCACTTGAAACGGACTTACCTTAGTAGTGGAGTGTACTGACCTATTATATGCAAACTCAATATGAGGTAGACACTCTTCCCAGAGCTTTAAGTTGGTCTTCAAAACATCCCTCAACATGGTGGACAATGTACGGTTGACGACCTCCGTTTGCCCATCCGTTTGTGGGTGACAAGTAGTAGAAAACAACAGTTTCATCCCCAACTTATGTGTTGGGGGAGATAATCCCTGGAGTCGACGGGGTGGGCCCCCAGCCGGAGGGCCCGGGCTTAATGACGAAGGCCGCCTTCCGGAGGAGCAAGGCCGGAGGCCATCTTCTGGAGGAGCAAGGCCGGAGGCCATCTTCCGGAGGAGCAAGGCCGGAGGCCATCTTCCGGAGGAGCAAGGCCGGAGGTCTCCTTCCGGAGGAGCGTGGCCGGAGGTCACCTTCCGGTGGGAGGAAGACGGAGGCCGCCCCTCGGCGTAGGACACGGGAGCTCGTCTTCCGGAGGCTGAAGGCCCGGGGCTCTCGGCCGACCCGGCGAGACGGGCCCGAAGAGAGTCGTGGCGGGAAAAGGACTAGGCGGTCGTACGAAAGGACAGGATCGTGATCTTCTGAGCCGTGTCGGGCGGCGCAGGAAGCACCCGACACGGCCGATGCGCTGTCAGAGTCGAATCTTCTTGTCTGTACTATGTATCTCCTTGTCTGTACTACCGGTCAGGGTTTGGTCGGGTGGCCGTTGGCAGCCCGGAGGCGCTTAGTCCTCTAGGCGGGGCACCCTATAAATACCCCCCACTACAGTTGTAACGGGCAAGCTGACCAAGGCATTGAATACACTACTCTTGTTTTCCACTAAAACCTGCTGGTTCGATCCGTCGTCCCAACAGTTGGCGCCGTCCGTGGGGATCCTAGTCCGAAAAGCTAGTGTCCTCTACACCCATCCACCCAAAGCATGTCGAGCCGGAAAGGAGCGAGCATGGCCCCCCTGCGCAGGTCGACCCGAACCGCTGGGGGCGAGCCCGCCTCGGCCGTCGACCCCAATCCTTCAGCTCCCGTCACCACAACCGTCGGAGCGGCGCCTCCAGCGGGCTCCGCCCAGTTGCAAGAAGAGACGCCCGGAGCTCAAGGCACCGACGGCCTGCCCGAGCCGACCTCCGCCAACCTGGCCGGGTCGCCGGGCGGGCCGCCGGAGCAGCATCTCCCAGGCGGACCTCCAGTAGTAGTGTCCCTTCAGACAGACTACGTCCGCTCGCGGGACCCCGACGCAACTTCCGGGGGAAGCGGGAGCCAAGCCGATGCCCTGGCCGCCGAGAACGCCAGGCTAAAGGCGGAGCTGGCTTTGTGGCGTCAGGAAGCGTCGCTCCGGCCCCCGGCCCCTCCGGCAGCCTTCCGCGCCGCGAGAGCTGTGGTCACGGACCTGAGTGACGACGAGAACCCCCCGGAGGAGGAGAACGCATCATACGACGAGGACTCCCCCCTGCACCCGGACCTCCAGAGGGTGCGTTTCAGTTCGAGCTTCCGCGCCGCCAAGCTCCCCAAGTACTCCGGGGACTCCGACCCCGGCGAGTTCTCTTGCTCTTACGCTCTGGCGATAGAAGCGTCTGGGGGGAGCCGGGACGCCATGGCCAAATGCTTCCCTCTGGCGCTCGAAGGGATCGCCCTTCGGTGGTTCTGGTCCCTCCGGCCAGGGACCATCCACTCGTGGGAGCAGCTGAAAAAGAAGTTCGTCAACAACTTCCAGGGGACCTTCGTGGCCCCCATGTCCACCGGGAGCCTTTTTCAAGTGAAGCAACAACCCGGAGAGACCCTGCGGCAATACTCCCAGCGCTTTGCGCACACCAAAGCTCAGATCAAGGGGCTTTCGGCTTCTTCAGTCATCGACGCGGCCCGGGAAGGCGTCACCCACCCAGGTCTCCTCGACAAGCTCCACCGGAAGCCCATCTCTTCGGTGGCGCAGCTCATGACGTACTTCGAAGAGTACGCCCGGTCCGAAGAGGGCTAGATACGCCGACAGGCGATGGTAGTCCCTGTCCGGGCTCCGAGCGTCCGAGCGTACGAAGCGCCTCCAGAGCCCAGCCAGGGCCCACGTCGCGCCCCTGACTTCCGGCGCCCGGAGCCCGCTCGCCCGGACCTTGTTCATCAAGATTCACGGCGGAACCGAAAGCACTTTCGGGGGGAAGTCCTTAGCATCACCCCTCAAGCGCCCGCCAAGCACCTGCACACGCCCGGCGGAAGTCGCCAGGCCGGGCCCAAGCCTCCACCCCGAGCGCCTGCCAGGGGAACCTTTTACTGCAGCGTCCATGGAGAGAACCGGAGCCACGACACCGACTCCTGCCGCACCATCCTCGCTCTTCGCAGTGACTACCTCGAGCGCCAGTCCGGTCGCGGTCCCTCCGACCGAGGGCATTCTACCCCTCGGCCGGACCCGGTCCAAATAGTCGGGCGTCAGGAAGAGCCGGAGGCCATGACCCCGGCCGAGGGATTCGGCGGAGTCCCGGCCCTCAAACTCGAAGCCGCTCCGGACCGTGGCAAGCGCGTGGTCCTTCCTATATCCGGAGGGGGAGCCCTCGGAGCGCTGTCCAAGCGGCAGCGTCGGGATTACGTTCGGGAAGTTGGGCACATCGGCACGTCCAGCCCTTCGATCCTCCCGGAGTGGTCTCACGTCCCCATCAGCTTCACCGCCGAAGATGCCGCCGGAGTCAAGTTTCCTCACGCCGACCCACTCGTCATTTCGGAAGACATCGCCGGAGCCGAGGTGCGTCGCATTTTAGTCGACGGAGGAAGTTCCGCTGACATCATCTTCGTGCAGGCCTTTGACCAACTGTGCTTGTCACGCAAGCACCTACTGCCAGCCTCGCGACCGCTCCAAGGCTTCTCGGGCCCTCCGCTCGATGCTCTGGGCCAGGTCTTGTTGGAAGTGGCGTTCGGCACCGCGCCCCTCCAGCGTCGCGAAGAAATCCTGTTCGACGTCGTCGACGCTCCGTACGCCTACAACGCCATCTTCGGCCGAGGGATGCTCAACCGCTTCAGCGCCATCGCTCACCACAACTACCTCTGCCTCAAGATGCCGACTCCCGGAGGGGTGTTGTCTGTCCTGGGCGACCAAGCCGCAGCCCGCCGGGTCGAGTACGGCCATGCGGCGCCACTGGAGCCGCGGCAGGTCCACAGTGTCCGCGAGGGCGCCGAAGACACCAACCTCCCACTGGAGGCCGGCCCTGCGCAGAAAGGGCGCCCCGTCAAACCCCTCCCAGAAGGGGAAGTCATCACCAAGACCCTGACTCATGGGGGGAAAGAGTACTCGATCAAGTTCGGAGGGGGCCTGGAGCCAGAATTATCAGCACAGCTCGAGGCCATCGTCTGTAACAACCTCGACATCTTCGCATGGTCGGACGAAGACATCCCTGGCGTCGACCGGACCATCATCGAGCATTCCCTGGCAGTTGATCCGAAGGCACGACCAGTCCGCCAGGGGCTTCGGAGGCTATCCGCCGAACGGGCCGAGCTCGCCAAGGCGGAGACCGACAAGCTGCTCCGCGCCGGGGTCATCAGGGAAGTTAGTCACACCGACTGGTTGTCCAACCCTGTGTTTGTCCAGAAGAAAACATCTGGCAAATGGCGCATGTGTATCGACTTTACTTCTTTGAATAAAGCTTGCCCCCGTGACCCCTACCCGCTGCCTCGCATCGATCAGCTAGTAGATTCCACAGCCGGAGCCGAGCTCCTCAGCTTCCTCGACGCATATTCCGGTTATCATCAGATCTGGCTCAAGCCTGAAGACCAAGTGAAAACCAGCTTCGTCACCCCAGCCGGAGTGTTTTGTTACCTCCGGATGCCCTTCGGCCTCCGTAATGCCGGAGCAATCTTTTCAAGGTTAATCTCAAAGGCCCTCGGTCATCAGCTCGGGCGGAACGTGGAAGCCTATATGGACGACATCGTCATCAAGACTGCCTCCGCAAGTCAACACGGGTCCGACATAGCCGAAACCTTCGACAGCCTCCGGCAGTGTGGGATCCGGCTTAACCCTGACAAGTGCGTCTTCGGAGCACGCGCAGGGAAGCTGCTTGGGTACCTCGTCTCCAGCCGCGGCATCGAAGCCAGTCCAACACAAGTTCAAGCATTGCAGAACATGGCGCCACCTCAGAACCTGCGGCAGGCGCAGAAGCTGGCCGGACGGTTGGCCGCCCTTGGGCGTTTTCTCGCCAAATCAGCAGAACGAAGTCTGCCCATCTTCAAGGTGCTTCGAGGTTCCAAGCATTTCGAATGGACCCCCGAGTGCCAGGATTGTTTCCAGCAAATCAAAGATTATCTCTCCGGCCTCGTGGCCCTCGCCACGCCACGGGCCGGCAATCCTTTGTTGGTTTATCTCGCCGCCTCTGGCACCGCCGCAAGCGCGGCCTTGGTTCAGGAGGAAGAGTCCGGTGGGAAGCTAGTCCAGCGGCTCGTCTACTTCGTTTCCGAGGTTCTCGCCGACGCCAAGGCCAGATACTCCGAGCTAGAGAAGGTGGCTTATGCCCTCGTCATGGCCTCCCGGAAGCTCCGGCACTACTTCTTGGCCCACGACATCATCATTCCAACAGCCTATTCGCTGGGCGACATGTTCAGAAACAAAGACGCCACTGGTCGCATCGGGAAGTGGGCAGTAGAGCTGGCCCCGTTCGGGATTTCCTTCGTTGCCCGGAGAGCCATTAAATCCCAGATTCTCGCTGACTTCGTCGCAGAGTGGACGCGGGCCCGAGAGCCCGCGAGCGCCAGCACGGGCGAAGAGATTTGGACCGTTTTTACGGATGGCGCTTACCAGGCCTCCGGGGCTGGAGCCGGGGCAGTCATCGCCTCCCCGTCAGGTCAGCAGGCCCTATACTCCGCTCGGTTAAGCTTCAAGGCCACCAACAACGTCGCAGAATACGAAGGAGTCCTCTTGGGACTTCGCAAGGCGCTCGCTTTGGGCGCCGCGCGCGTGATCGTGAAGACCGATTCCCAAGTGGTCGCCGGGCACATCGACAAGTCCTTTCGAGCGAAGCACCCGGACCTCGCTTCCTACCTCGACTCCATCCGCAAGTACGAGGCATCCTTCAAGGGCATCTCCGTCCAGAACATCCCGCGAAGCGACAACGCCCAAGCGGATGCCCTCGCTAAGGCCGGGGCCGGCGCCCAGGCCTTGCCGCCAGGGGCTTTCTTCGAGGAACTCGCCCAGCCTTCGGTAACCCATCGAAGCGAAGCGGCCGTCTCTGCCGCCCCGGAGGAGAGCGAACAGTCGTCATGCCCGGCCCCGGTACTCTGTACGGCCAGCGTCGATTGGCGTGAGCCCATCCTCCGCGCACTCGCCGGCGGCGACGAAGTCCATCCCAGTCCAGAGCAGGTTCGCCTGCAACTCCGCGCAAGGTCATTCGAGGTTATCAATGGAATCCTGTACAAGTCCGGAGTATGTTCCCCGCTGCTCCGCTGCGTCTCGCATTCCGACGGTGTCGCCATGCTCCGGGAGATACATGAAGGGTTGTGCGGCAGTCACTTGGCGCCGCGGGCCCTCGCAGGCAAAGCTCTCCGGCAAGGCGTATACTGGCCCACCGTCATCGCCGATGCTGAAGAACTCGTCCGCACCTGCCAAGGTTGCCAGTGGATGGGCCGACGCAGTCACCGCCCTCCAACAAGGTTGCTACCTATCCCTCCTGTGTGGCCCTTGGCCCGCTGGGGCATGGACCCTCGTTGGTCCACTCCCCAGAGCGAGGGGAAACCTGCGCTTCGTCGTTGTCGCAGTCGAATACTTCTCCAAATGGGTTGAAGCGGAGCCTCTCACCACCATCACATCCCGAAGTGTCCAGAAATTTTTCTGGCAGCATATCGTGTGCCGATTCGGAGTACCCAAGCAGCTCACATTAGACAACGTGATGGGGGAGTGGTCCCGATCTTCCGCTAGGTAAGGGATAAACTTGGGTTGGTGGAGAATCTCGACGTTGGCGATCCAAGGCTCCGGTCCGGCGGATCAAAACCTTGCAATCGTTACACCACTGTCTCCGTTGGTTATCAACCACGCAGAACGCGATTGACCTCGCCACGAAGGCTAATTCCTGCAAGCGAACCCAAGAACACAAGCAAGAACAGGAAGGATACAAATCGAATGCCAAATCACAGACAAACGAAGATAAGTTGAGGTTTCACAAACGCCAATGCGGCAGCCAATCGGTCCGGCGCAAGAGGCGGGATCTAAACACAACAGTGTAGATGCAACAAAGCAAAACCTAACCCTAGAAGTGGCTGGCGTGAGGATATATAGGGCGGCGGCCTGTGGAAGACGAACAGACACAGGCCGTGGGCTAGAAAACGAACAGACTTGGACTATGGGCCAACACGGCCCAGTTCTGTCACGCAGGACTGTTTAAATCACACAGAACGACTCGAGACTCCAAATGAGGTGAAACCAACGGCAAACGATCCGTCTTCTCCTCATCTTTCCAAAACGTCAAAGAACGCGCCAATCGGACTTCGTATGAGGAAGTTATGGCCATTTTGGTGCAGGGTGGTCGATGTAGTCCGAACCAGCGAAATCTTGACTTCAAACATCCGTGCGGCTCCGTCTTCAAGTCCAACTCTTCTATTCCATCTCCCATGTTCCTAAGCAACAAAATATCACTAGTATTCAGTAGCATCCCATCCAAACAAATATTGAAATAGTTGCTAAGGAAAGAATTAACCTCATGGTTCAAGCGACGGGCACGGGCGCGTGTGATTGGTCCTAGTAACTGAATTGTAGGTGGAGGCTCCATGTGTGTATCATGTGAAGTGATGTCCTCATCATCCTCCCCTTCTTGAATTGGAGTCGTCCTCGACTCAAGCTCATCGTCAGCTCCCAAATAGGGTTTTAAATCATCAGCACGGGGCATCAATTTAAACTTTCTCAAATCAGAAAAATGATCCTTGCGCAAGTACAACCAAACAAGATCTCCTGGTTTGAAAAACATCTTCTTTCTTCCTTTATTTGTCTTTTGAGCAAAATAGCGTGCCTTCTTTTCTATAACTTCCTTGGCCTTCAAATGCATGTTTGTTCTCTCTTGAAAAGGAAGTGGCAGCAAAACAAGTGGTGTGATTGGCTTCAAACCATACACCAATTCAGACGGGCACAAATGTGTTGTTGAGTGAACAGCTCTATTGTATGCAAATTCAACAAGTGGAAGGCTGTTCTCCCATTCCTTCAAGTTCTTCTTAATCATTGCCCGCAACAACATGGAGAGTGTACGGTTTACCACTTCTGTTGGACCATCAGTTTGCGGGTGACAAGTTGTTGAAAATAGCAATTTTGTGCCAAGCTTGACCCACATCATCTTCCAAAAGTAACTCATAAACTTCACATCATGATCTGAAATAATGGCTCTAGGCATCCCGTGCAATCGCACAACTTCCCTGAAAAATAAATCAGCAATATGTGAAGCATCGTTGGTCTTGTGACAGGGAATAAAATGTGCCATTTTAGAAAACCTATCCACTCTTACAAATATGGAGTCTCTCCCTCTCTTTGTCCTAGGCAATCCCATAATAAAGTCCATGCAAATATCTCCCCAAGGTGCACTAGAAACAGGAAGTGGAGTATACAAACCATATGGATTAAGTTTGGACTTAGCTTTATGGTATGTGGCACAACGCTGCACAAATCGTTCAACATCTCTCATCTTGAGCCAATAAAAATTATTGGACAGCAGGGCCAAAGTCTTTTCTCTCCCAAAATGTTCCATTAATCCACCGCCATGTGATGCCTGCAACAACAGCAAACGTACGGACGAATCTGGAACACATAGCTTGTTAGCATGGAACAAGAACCCGTCATAAACATGAAATCCTTTCCAACCTTTCCCATCATTACATTTAGTGTATGGTTCGGCAAATTCTTTATCTACAACATGCAAATCTTGCAAACTTTCCAAAACTGGAACGTTAATATCAAGTTGAGATAAAAGAACAACCCTGCGAGATAATGCATCAGCAACCACGTTTTCTTTGCCATTCTTGTATTTCACAATGTATGGGAAAGGTTCATTAAATTCAACCCAATTAACATGTCTACGGTTCAGTTTAGCTTGCTCTCTCAAATATTTTAGTGCTTCATGATCAGAATGTATATTAAACTCCTTAGGCAAAAGGTAATGTTGCCAAGTTTCAAGCACACGCACTAAGGCATATAATTCACACTCATAGGTAAAATAATTCAATCGTGGACCATGCAATTTCTCACTAGAATAGGTCACGGGTTTACCTTCTTGTAGCAGCACATCTCCTATTCCAAAATCACTAGCATCATCACATTCTAACTGAAAGGTCTTACTGAAGTCGGGTAGCTGAAGTAGAGGTGCACGTGTAAGGCGATCCACTGGTGTGGCAAAAGCTTGTCCTTGTGCTGGCTCCCAAGTAGAAGTAACTCCCTTCTTGGTCAACTCAGGTAAAGGACCGGTTATGGTGCTGAAATCTCTCACAAAACGCCGGTAGAAACCTGCAAGACCAAGAGAGCTACGTACTGCAAGGTTAGTTTTAGTTGCATGCATGATACGTCCTTTCAGATTAATAGCTTGTGATGAAGAAGGAAAAACAACTTTATCTTTTTGTTGCCCCGAAAGTGTCTCAGCTACTTGCTGATTTTCAGAAATTTGTTTGCTCTTTTGTGCGTCCCTAGCACGTTTTTCTTGTTCAAATTTCATAATTTCAGCAGGAGTCATAGGAAGCAATGTAACTTTCTTTCCTTTATACATAAATGTGTACTTATTGCTCCTACCATGGTGTGTAGCATCAGTATCATATACCCAAGGTCTACCAAGTAATAGAGAACATGCTTGCATTGGTACTACATCAAAATCAGCACTTCCAAAGTATGTACCAATGGAAAATTCGATGTGAACAGTTTGTGTTACCTTGACCTTACCGCTGTCGTTGAGCCATTGCACATGGTAAGGGTGTGGATGTGCACGTGTGGGAAGTTGAAGCTTAGTTACCACGTCGAGGCTCACCAAATTGTTGCAACTACCGCTGTCGATGATGACATGCGCACGACGGTCTTTGACGCGGAAGAAGGTCTGAAATATATTGTTCCGTTGTGACTGGTCGTCCTGGTCCATGTGAGTGCTCAAGTCACGTTGTACAATAAGTGCTGCCATGTTAGAGAAAAGACAAAGCAACAAAGAATAATCCTTATGTAAAACAGCTAGGTGGGGTGGTGGATGTGTGGTGGAAGCAATTCGTCAAGCACCTTACCCACGCTTGCAAGTGTTCTTACCACGCCGCAGTGAGGTCACCGGCCTACAGGTGATGAACCAAGTGGAGGGTGGTGTACAATTGCAAGAAATGATCCTGTCCTGACCAAGAGAAAGGTGTAGCTTGCAAGGCAAAGTGAGTAGCAAGGATTAGCGATAATAATAACAGTTAAACCAAGTTCAATAAGTATTCCCTAGTACTCGTCAAAGTTGCTGACCGTAGTGCTCCCAAAGTGAAAGTTCAAGTAATAGAGGGAAACTATGTGCCCAAAAATCAAAAAGGAAGCAAAAACAGGTCAAAATCAGCTCTCAATAGATCGGACAAGGGATCGGACAAGAGATCGGACAAGTGATCGGACAAGGGTATGTGCAAATTTTTTTTTTCTCTTTTTTTTTCTGCTGCTGTTTGGATCGGACAAGAGTTCGGACAAAGGTTCGGACAAGAGATCGGACAAGCAACAAACAGCCAAAGACTGCCTCAGATTGGACAAGAGTTCGGACAGGAGTTCGGACAAGAGTTCGGACAAGCAACTAACAGGGCTGTTTCTCTTTTTTTTTATATATTTTTTTTCTCCTTTTTTTCACTCTATTTTTTTTTTGAAACAAGGATGACCAGAGGAGTAACCACAAAAATTGGCACCTACAACTGAGGTGGGATGTGGCTCACAAAATTCAAACAAGTTTGCTGTCCGGCGAGCAAAAACTTTGTCCAATTTTTTTCTTTATCTTCCCGATTTTTTTTGGCGATTTTGGTGAGGGCTAACCAACTTTGTTGGTTAGGGTACCCTCCAAATTGGGTCAGGAACACGCTCAAAAAATTTCAGATTTTTCTGCCAAACGAGCGAAAAGTTATGCCTGTTTTACTGAAGGGGGGTCACAAAGAGTAGATGTGGAAAACAAAGAAAGGTTGCGGAAGGGGGGTTTTTCGGTGGGGAATTTTTTTGAGACACAAGAACAACTACTACTCAAACGACACAGAGGGATGACTAAACCAGCAACAAGACTCGACCAAGAACACGAACTCAACAAAGTTAAAACTGAAATTAAAATCGCAAGGCACAAAGGGGTTCTCGGTGGGGAAATTTTTTTTTTGGTGCGGTTTTCTGGACTCTGGGTAAAAACAAAAGCAGATCGAAATTACCTAACGGGGAATCTGAGCTCTGATACCAGCTGATGGGGGAGTGGTCCCGATCTTCCGCTAGGTAAGGGATAAACTTGGGTTGGTGGAGAATCTCGACGTTGGCGATCCAAGGCTCCGGTCCGGCGGATCAAAACCTTGCAATCGTTACACCACTGTCTCCGTTGGTTATCAACCACGCAGAACGCGATTGACCTCGCCACGAAGGCTAATTCCTGCAAGCGAACCCAAGAACACAAGCAAGAACAGGAAGGATACAAATCGAATGCCAAATCACAGACAAACGAAGATAAGTTGAGGTTTCACAAACGCCAATGCGGCAGCCAATCGGTCCGGCGCAAGAGGCGGGATCTAAACACAACAGTGTAGATGCAACAAAGCAAAACCTAACCCTAGAAGTGGCTGGCGTGAGGATATATAGGGCGGCGGCCTGTGGAAGACGAACAGACACAGGCCGTGGGCTAGAAAACGAACAGACTTGGACTATGGGCCAACACGGCCCAGTTCTGTCACGCAGGACTGTTTAAATCACACAGAACGACTCGAGACTCCAAATGAGGTGAAACCAACGGCAAACGATCCGTCTTCTCCTCATCTTTCCAAAACGTCAAAGAACGCGCCAATCGGACTTCGTATGAGGAAGTTATGGCCATTTTGGTGCAGGGTGGTCGATGTAGTCCAAACCAGCGAAATCTTGACTTCAAACATCCGTGCGGCTCCGTCTTCAAGTCCAACTCTTCTATTCCATCTCCCATGTTCCTAAGCAACAAAATATCACTAGTATTCAGTAGCATCCCATCCAAACAAATATTGAAATAGTTGCTAAGGAAAGAATTAACCTCATGGTTCAAGCGACGGGCACGGGCGCGTGTGATTGGTCCTAGTAACTGAATTGTAGGTGGAGGCTCCATGTGTGTATCATGTGAAGTGATGTCCTCATCACAACGGAACGCAGTTTGATGCCGGCACCTTCCGGGCATTCTGTGACGAGCTGGGAGTTCAGCTTTGTTTCGCGGCCGTGCGGCACCCCCAGTCTAACGGAGCCGTGGAGCGAGCTAACGGGCACATTCTGTCCGGCCTTCATAAGCGTATCGTCGGGTTGGCCCGAGGCACGTGGCCCGACGAACTACCCAAGGTCTTATGGTCCATCCGGACGACCGTTTCTCGGGCAACGGGCTTCACCCCGTTCCGCCTCCTGTTTGGCGACAAAGCGATGACGCCAACGGAGCTCCGCGCCGGTTCACTGCGCGTTGTAGCACCCGAAGTCGAAGATGAGCGCGCCGTCTCCCTTGACCTAGCTGAAGAAACGCGGCTGCGCGCCGTCGCCAACCTATCCCACTATCAGAGAGAGACCAAGGGGTGGTATGATACCAAGGTTAAGCGCAACGAGTTCCAGCCAGGGCACCTCGTCCTCCGTGCGGTGGTCGCCCCCTCCAAGTTGGGCAACAAATGGGACGGACCGTACATTGTTACGAAGTCTGGACGGCCTGGGTCCTACCGTCTCGCTACACTAGAAGGTGAAGAGCTGAAGCATTCGTGGCATGCTGGGGACCTGAAGCGCTACTTCCCGTAACACTACCGATGTACTTTATTAGCGGCCACCGCCGCCTGTTTGTATCCCCCATCTGCGTAATAAAATTTTCAGCCAACTATTCCGACCGACACAACTCGCGACGCGCCCTCATATTCGGGTTCCGAGCTATGCCTCGACGCACCCTCACACTCGGGTTCCGAGTTATGCCTCGACGCACCCTCACATTCGGGTTCCGAGCTCCGGCTCGACGCGCCCTCATATTCGGGTTCCGAGCTATGCCTCGACGCACCCTCACACTCGGGTTCCGAGCTATGCCTCGACGCACCCTCACATTCGGGTTCCGAGCTATGCCTCGACGCACCCTCGTTTTCGGGTTCCGAGCTCCGGCTCGACGCGCCCTCATATTCGGGTTCCGAGCTATGCCTCGACGCACCCTCACACTCGGGTTCCGAGCTATGCCTCGACGCACCCTCACATTCTGGTTCCGAGCTCCGGCTAGACGCGCCCTCATATTCGGGTTCCGAGCTATACCTCGACGCACCCTCACACTCGGGTTCCGAGCTATGCCTCGACGCACCCTCACATTCGGGTTCCGAGCTATGCCTCGACGCACCCTCGTTTTCGGGTTCCGAGCTCCGGCTCGACGCGCCCTCATATTCGGGTTCCGAGCTATGCCTCGACGCACCCTCACACTCGGGTTCCGAGCTATGCCTCGACGCACCCTCACATTCGGGTTCCGAGCTCCGGCTCGACGCACCCTCGTTTTCGGGTTCCGAGCTCCGGCTCGACGCGCCCTCATATTCGGGTTCCGAGCTATGCCTCGACGCACCCTCACATTCGGGTTCCGAGCTATGCCTCGACGCACCCTCGTTTTCGGGTTCCGAGCTCCGGCTCGATGCACCCTCTCATTCGGGTCCCGAGCTCCGGCCCGACGCACCCTCACATTCGGGTCCCGAGCTCCGGCTCGACGCACCCTCTCATTCGGGTTCCGAGCTCCGGCCCGACGCACCCTCACATTCGGGTCCCGAGCTCCGGCTCGACGCGCCCTCACATTCGGGTTCCGAGCTCCGGCTCGACGCGCCCTCATATTCGGGTTCCGAGCTCCGGCTCGACGCGCCCTCACATTCGGGTTCCGAGCTATGCCTCGACGCACCCTCGTTTTCGGGTTCCGAGCTCCGGCTCGACGCACCCTCTCATTCGCCGATGTGACGCGCACCGTCCGCTCTCCCTCTCCTAAGCTACCTAGCGCCCAGCTAGTCAACCAGCTACCCGCCAAGAGGGGGGGGGGGGAAGAGAGAGAGCGAGGCGCAGGCTGCGGCAAGCATATGAAGCGTACAACAACAAGCACATAAGCATACAATGTTCGTTACAAGAAAAAGGAGGAGGTCAAGAAAAGTTCTCGTCCAGGCCAAGAAGGAACCGCGGGCCCCTTCGGTTAGACGGGCCGGAAGTCGTGCTCGCCCCCCGACCGGACCTTTCCTTCCTCTTCCTGCGCTCCTCTTCCTTCTTTTGGGCGCGGAAAGTTCTCTGGTCCGCTTGGAGCTGAGCCCAGCTGCGCAGACCGCCCTCCTCCGGGGGCGCTCCGCTCGAGTCAGCCTCCGTATCGGACCAGTCAACCGGTTCGAAGGACGAGGACGGCGAGCGGGACCCCCTCTCTTCTTCCTTCACATGCTTCAGAACCCCCTGAAGGACGTCGGAATCCACACGCCCGTCACTGCCGCGGGGAAGAACGAAGCGCGTGGGCCGGTTCGCCCGCACAGCTTCGAGGATGGCCCAACGATGCCGAAGGGCGTCGTCCGGTTCAAGTACCTCGACATCAAGATCGCGACCGCAAACACCCTGAGTAAGTCCCGGAAAAGTAGTCTTTATTAATACAACTAAGTTCCCTAAGCTATTACAGGGTAAGGCTGGGACCAATCCCTAGAGCTACACCTGCGGGTCCGGCAAGCGGGCCGAGGTTGAAGGATTCGAAGGGGCTGGAGGGTCGCGCGCACGGAGTGCATCCTCCAGCCAAGCCTGGATCGCCGCAGGGCCTTCGGTCTGCCAGGTCGCCTTGAGCGCCCTCCAAGATTGGGTCAGGGCGAGGCTTGGCGTCCGAAGATGGTCCCCCGTGAAGGCGACCGGGTGCGGGCTCGAAGGCGAAGGAAGCGGAAGCCCGGACGCCTCGAGGTGCCGGAGGATTCCGTACGCTGCCACCCGAGCGGACACCTCGCCGTACTGCGCCATGGCAAGGTGTATTTGCCGGACGGCAAAACGAACGAACTTCACCCGGCGGACCAGGGGCTCCCGGGCGACGTCGAACGTGCCGCAGCCAGTGCCGTAGCGCGCCAACATCTTCCGCAAGGATTCGGCGGCCTCGGCCGCCGTCTTTCCGGCCTCGGCGAGCTCCTCGGCGGCCTTCCCGTTCCGCGCGTTGAGGCCCGCGTCGACCTCCTCCAAATGAGTCACCCGGGCTCCGAGGGCTTCGACCTTGCTTTCCGCCTCTGAGGCCCGAGCTTGGAGTCGGGAAACCTCTCCTTCGAGCCGATCCGCCTCCGAGGCCCGGGCCCGGAGTACCTCCGCCTCAGCGGCTCGGGTTCGGAGGGCGCCGACCTCCGCTTCCAGCTCATCGACGCGGGCGGCCCGGGCCCGGAGCCCCTCCAGCTCCGCGATGCGGGCCCTGAGCGAGTCCGCCTCCGCTGCTCGGGCCTCCAGCGCCGCAACCCTCGACGCCTGGGATCGGAGGACCTCGGCCTCCGACGAGCGCTCGCGGGCCAACCTCTCTGCGGCAGCCACCCGGGACGCGAGCCCTGCGGCATACGCCTCATGATGTTGGCGTTCGAGAAGCAGAGCGGACATCTGCCCCTGCGCTAGCACCACCACCTGCATGCGGAAAAATGGTCAGAAGAGCCGCGACGAGGGCGTCAAGTGTGTCCAAGGAAAGTACCTGGCCCGCGGCCGTCTCGATGGCCCTTCCGAGGTCCAAGCCATCCGATCGTCCCAGCTCGCCTATCACCGGGGCATCGCGCAGCCGCAGGTAGTAGTCGTGAATTGGGGCCACTCTCGAGGCTAAGTCCTCTCCATCCATCAGGAAAGGGCGCAGGAGCGGCACGGAGCCACGCGCGGTTCGTAGGTCGGTGGGGGGCTGATGCCGGACCCCGACGTCCCCGGCGAGCTCCTGAGGAGCCCCCTCGGCGCTCCGGGACTCCGCCTCGTCCTGCGGATTCAAGCCTCCCCTCGCGATGACAGGGGCTCCGGACCTCGCGTCCGGAGCATCTGCCGGGTAGCGGCCGGCTGGCTCCACGCCTCCGGCCGAGGTACCTGCACGAGCGAACGGGAGTTAAATACAGAAAAGCTCCTTGCGCACGAAGGGGCATGACGAAGTTACCGTACCTGCGCCCGCAGTATCGTCGACGCGGTCCGGAGGCTGAAGATGGCCCGACGGGCTCGGGCGGAAGAAGAGGTTATCGATGGAGTTCGGCGGAGAGCTCGCCACCGCCGCGGCCAATTCCGCCTCCTTGTCGGCGCTCCTTTCAACGGCGCCGAGTGGGTCAGCTAGGCCCCCGCGGCCCAAGCTGTTCGTGGCCCTGCTCTCGAGGGAGCCCGCGGAGCCGCCCGCCGAAACGGGTATTAGCGAAGAGGCGGTCCCCGGGCGGGGCGTCGCTCTGACAGTGCGTGGCTCTTGATCGGCGTCCGGCGCGGGCTCCGTTGGGTTCGGGCGAAGGGGAACATCCTCGCGCCCCCCGGTGCTCGGCCGGATCGGCAGAGCTGGGGCCAGAATCTCTGGAGGGTCTCCTGACTCCGACTGGATTCCTTCGCTGGAGCCCCCTCCCTCCGAACGAGAAGCCGAGGAAGGTCCCGGTGACGTGCGCTTCGGCCCCCTCACGATCTTCTTCTTCTTCGAGCGGCCCGGAGAAAGGCAGCCGTCCGCATCGCCCGCCTTCCTCTTCGAGATGTCCCGGAGGATCTCGCCCTCCGGGAGAGGCGGGGGCGTGAGCTCGAGCACCCCCCACACTCTGTTGGAGCGTTCCCAGGAGCCCACCAGCTCCAACCGGCGGGCCCGCTCGGCCGCGGTGGGTACCCCCAGGATCCTCTCCGCCAAGCGAGCGATCTCTTCGGGTGTCCGAGCGACGAGTGATCCTGCATCTTTTCGTCAGGGCCGGGGTACCCCTCGAGCACGCGAAAACAAGGCTGAAGGCAAAAGAGAGTTGAGACTTACCAAGCTGGCGAGAGAGCTCCGCCGGCACCGACGCGTCTCGACTGCTCCAGAGCAAGGCAGGCCACTCCTCCTTCAGCGGGGGGATCTCGAGGGCCACGAACTCCTCCGCCAAGTCCCGCATGCTCATCCGGCGGGCGAAGATCTGGAGAAGCTGTACCCTCGCCGAGATGGCCCCGGAGTTGACCTCGACCCGCGCCTCTCTCCGGAACCAGATGTGGCGCGTTATTCCGGCCAGGCCGGAGGTGAGCCCTACGCGGACGTAGAACCACCAGCTCACCCACTTCGAGTACCACCTTTCGTTGGTGGCCTTCGCCGGGAAGGAGTCCGCGTACCTCCTCCGGAGCTGGAAGTTGATGCTCCCAAAAGCTAGCACCCGGCCGTCCTTCTTCTTCGGTTGGCAGAGGGCTTCGTGCATCTCCGCGAAGACCTCCGCTCTCTCTTCGCAGCCTTCGGCGCGCATGGCCCACTCGAAGATGGCGAGGCGGGCCACGACGTTGGGAGACAGCTGCGGGAGTTCCAGATGAAACGCCTCCAGAACCCCAGCAAGAAGCTCTGAGGCAGGGAACCCCAGGCCTGCGTCGAAGAAGGCTTCAAAGACGACGACCTCGCCTTCCCGCGGCCGCGGGGCCGTCTCCCGCCCCGGCCTCCTCGCCGGCGTCTCTGGACCAAGGCGGTTTCTGGTCGCCTGTTCGATCGAAGCTTCAGTGCACGCAGACGCCCCGAGCTCCAAGGTCTGCTCTCGGAATCGCTCGGAAGCGGGGCGGAGCTCGCGCGCGCCGCGCACCTCTGGCGTGTCGGTCGCCGCCGCCGCCGCCGCCGCCATTTGGCGCTGCAGGAAACACGGGTCCAGCGCCATTTGCAGGGACGGGCTTCCTCGACATTCTTGGAGAACAGATGGAAGGAATGCAGGGCTCAAAGGACGAGTGAACAGTGGACCAAGCGGCTGAAGTTGGTGCACGAGGGTGAAGAAGGAGGAGGCCGTGAAGGGCAGTTATATATCTTTCGGCAAGGCCGGCGGTTCGACTTCCGTTTCGGTTAACGTGTGAACGTGGCGGTTCGCGCGGCGCCGCATTTAAAACCGGTTGGCGCATCGGGGCGTGGGGGCGATCTCCCGGTGACCCGCCTCTTCGGTGCCGCCGGCGTGCGTATTAATTGCTCTTGGCGGCGCTCGCCCGGCCCCTCGGGGTTGGTGCCCCCGGGGTCAAGATGCGCCGGCCTCCCGTCAGCTCGGTCAACTCCCCTCGGTGTCTTGGAAACGGCCGGAAGCCCGAGGCAGGGCTCAATCCCCCGGCCTCTCGACTCCTTGCCTCAGCGCACTTCGGCGCCCCGGTGGATGCGGCGCCCTAAAGTGAGGTACGCACTCGTGTGAATTGGCGGGATTATCTTGTGCGCTTCCACCCCCTCCTATTGCAGGACTACGAGCGGGAAGAAGCGAGGGGCTACTGTTGGGGGAGATAATCCCTGGAGTCGACGGGGTGGGCCCCCAGCCGGAGGGCCCGGGCTTAATGACGAAGGCCGCCTTCCGGAGGAGCAAGGCCGGAGGCCATCTTCCGGAGGAGCAAGGCCGGAGGTCTCCTTCCGGAGGAGCGTGGCCGGAGGTCACCTTCCGGTGGGAGGAAGACGGAGGCCGCCCCTCGGCGTAGGACACGGGAGCTCGTCTTCCGGAGGCTGAAGGCCCGGGGCTCTCGGCCGACCCGGCGAGACGGGCCCGAAGAGAGTCGTGGCGGGAAAAGGACTAGGCGGTCGTACGAAAGGACAGGATCGTGATCTTCTGAGCCATGTCGGGCGGCGCAGGAAGCACCCGACACGGCCGATGCGCTGTCAGAGTCGAATCTTCTTGTCTGTACTATGTATCTCCTTGTCTGTACTACCGGTCAGGGTTGGTCGGGTGGCCGTTGGCAGCCCGGAGGCGCTTAGTCCTCTAGGCGGGGCACCCTATAAATACCCCCCACTACAGTTGTAACGGGCAAGCTGACCAAGGCATTGAATACACTACTCTTGTTTTCCACTAAAACCTGCTGGTTCGATCCGTCGTCCCAACATTATGCCACAACGTCCTCCAAAAATGACTTAAGAATTTAGCATCACGATCTGAAACGATGGTATTGGGAACTCCATGCAAGCGTACGACCTCTCTGAAAAACAAATCAGCAACATTGGTAGCGTCGTCGCTCTTGTGACAAGGTATAAAATGCGCCATTTTAGAGAACCGATCTACCACCACAAAAATACTATCCCTCCCCCTCTTAGTTCTAGGTAATCCTAACACAAAATCCATAGAAATATCCTCCCAAGGTACACTAGGAACAGGCAGAGGCATATAAAGACCATGTGGGTTTAGACGGGACTTAGCTTTATTGCAAGTAGTGCATCGTGCCACATAGCGCTCAACATATCGTCTCATCCTAGGCCAATAGAAGTGTGTGGACAGCACATCTTCAGTTTTCTTTGATCCAAAATGACCCATCAAACCACCACCATGTGCTTCCTGCAATAACAACAAGCGAAGAGAGCTAGCCGGCACACATAACTTGTTAGCATGAAAAAGATATCCATTATTCAGCACATATTTGTTCCAAGCACGGTCATCTGTACAATTTGCAAAAGCATCTTTGAAGTCCAAATCAGTAGCATACATGTCCTTCAATGTTTCTAAACCAAAGATCTTATAATCAAGTTGAGAAAGCAATGTATAACGTCTAGATTAAGCATCGGCAATCACATTATCTTTCCCTTTCTTATGCTTAATGATATATGGAAAAGTCTCAATAAATTATACCCATTTAGCATGTCTTTTATTCAGATTTGCTTGACTACGTATATGCTTCAATGCTTCATGATCCGAATGAATAACAAACTCCTTAGACAAAAGGTAATGTTGCCAAGTTTCAAGCACACGCACTAAGGCATATAATTCCTTATCATAGGTAGAATAATTCAACTGTGGACCATGTAATTTCTCACTAAAATAGGCCACGTGTTTACCTCCTTGTAGCAACACACCTCCTAATCCAAAACCACTAGCATCACATTCTAACTCAAAAGTCTTACTGAAGTCGGGTAGCTGAAGTAGAGGTGCATGTGTAAGGCGATCCTTGAGTGTGGTAAAAGCTTGTTCTTGTGCTGGTTCCCAAGTAAAAGTAACTCCCTTCTTGGTCAACTCCTGCAAAGGACCGGCTATGGTGCTAAAATCTTTCACAAAACGCCGGTAGAAACCTGCAAGAACATGAAAACTACGTACCTGTGTGATAGTTTGGGGTTGCGGCCAGCTGTTGATTGCTTCTACCTTTGCCGCGTCAACCTCAATGCCCTATGAAGTGACAACATATCCAAGAAACACAACTCGATCCGTGCAAAACATGCACTTCTCAAGGTTACCAAACAATCTAGCCTCACGGAGGACAGAAAAAACAGCACGTAGGTGTTCAACATGTTTAGTGAGAGACTTGCTGTAAACCAAGATATCATCAAAGTATACAACCACAAAGCGTCCTATAAAGTATCGTAGGACTTCATTCATCAAGCGCATGAAGGTACTAGGTGCATTAGTAAGTCCAAAAGGCATGACAAGACACTCATATAATCCAAACTTTGTTTTAAAAGCAGTTTTCCATTCATCACCTAGTTTCATGCGAATTTAGTGGTAGCCACTACGGAGATCGATCTTAGTAAAGATAATGGCACCACTAAGCTCATCAAGCATGTCATCCAATCTAGGAATAGGGTGTCGATATCGAATGGTGATATTATTAATAGCACGACAATCGACACACATGCGCCAACTACCATCTTTCTTGGGCACCAAAAGAACGGGTACTGCACAAGGACTAAGGCTTTCACGGACATACCCACGATCAAGAAGGTCCTGTACTTGGCGCTGAATTTCTTTTGTCTCCTCTGGATTGGTACGGTACGCTGCACGATTAGGAAGAGACGCTCCTGGGATCAAATCAATTTGGTGCTCGATGCCGCGTATCGGTGGCAGCCCGGGTGGTATCTCAGCAGGGAAAACATCGTTAAACTCCTGCAAAAGGTCAGTGACTGCAACAGGAATAGAGCTAGGAATGTTCGCAAGTGAAAACAGCACGTTTGTGCAAATTAAGCCATATATCATTGGAGTATCATCACAAATTTCAGCAAGGTCAGTTTTAGTTGCAAGCATGACACGTCCTTTCAGATTAATAACTTGTGAAGAAGAAGGAGAAGCAACTTTATCTTTCTGTTGCCTCGAAAGCGTTTTAGCTACTTGCTGATTTTCAGAAGGTTGTTTGCTCATTTGTGCGTCCTTAGCATGTTTTTCTTGTTCAAATTTCACAATTTCAGCAGGAGTCATAGGAAGCAATGTAACTTTCTTTCCTTTATACATAAATGTGTACTTATTGCTCCTACCATGGTGTGTAGTATCAGTATCATACTCCCAAGGTCTACCAAGTAATAGAGAACATGCTTGCATTGGTACTACATCAAAATCAGCAACTCCGAAGTATGTACCAATGGAAAATTTGATGTGAGCAGTTTGTGTTACCTTGACCTTACCGCTATTGTTGAACCATTGCACGTGGTAAGCGTGTGGATGTGCACGTGTGGGAAGTTGACGCTTAGTTACCATGTCGTGGCTCACCAAATTGTTGCAACTACCGCTGTCGATGATGACACGTACACGGCGGTCATTGACGATGAAGAAGGTCTGAAACAGATTGTTCCGTTGTGCCCGGTCATCCTGGTCCATTTGAGTGCTCAAAACACGTTGCACAATAAGTGCTTCATGGTCAGCAGAGGTATCGGGTGCAAAAACAGCATCATCATCGGAAGCAGCGTAATCTCCTGCAATGTTAGCAGCAAGTGCATATTCATCTTCAACATCACTAGCACTTACATAGCCACCGTCTTCCGTAGCAATATAAGCCCGCTGACTAGGGCAGTCCTTCATAGCGTGGCTGAATCCTTTGCATCGATGACACTGGATCGCTGCAGAACATGCAGTAGAGGCCGCCGAGGAGGTGGGCTTGGCTGGCGCCTTGGATGCTGCAGCCTTTGAGCTATCAGCCTGGGTTGTAGATGTAGAAGGTGCTGATGTAGCTGCCGGTCGAGAAGGTGGTGGTGGTCGCTGCTGCTGCCCACTTGAGCGTGAAGTGGCACCACCAATGTTGGTCCTCATGCTGCGTTGTGGTTGTTGGCGACCCTGCAATTCTTTTTCTGCAAGTATAGCAAGGTGGAAAAGACGAGTGATAGTATTGTATTCTTTATAATCAATGATATCTTGAATTTCACGTCTTAAACCACCATAAAAATGGGCCATTTTATCCTCATCGTCCTCCTCAATTTTAGCACGCATGCAACCTATTTACAACTCCTGATAATACTCCTCTACCGATTTATTTCCTTGGTTTAGGCGCTGCAATTTTTTTCTCAAATCACGTTTATATGAAGGAGGAACCCATCTACCACGCATTTGCCATTTTAACATATCCCAATTTTGTGGTTCATTGTCAACCTGAACTATTTCAGTCCACCAAAGAAGAGCATATCCAGTGAAGTCACTAGTCGCTAAGCGCACGCGGTGGATAGCAGGAACCATGTGAGCATTAAATTTTTGTTCGACTGACATCTCCCAATCTAAATATGCATCTGGATCATAGGTGCCAGCAAAATGAGGTACTGAAAATTTTACCTTAGAGTAGGGATCATTGTTCCTGCGGTTGTCATTGTTAACTCGTGGATGGCGGTTGCGGTGGCCGCCCATACCTTGATGATTGAACTGAAAGCGATGATGTGCAGCCTCGTCAGGGTCAATGGCATTGTTCCCGGCATAGGATAGGTCGTCTTCCTCCTCAACATGGTCGTCTTCCTCCTCAACATGGTCGTTGTCGGCTTGTGCAGCCGGCAAACGTGTTTCCAGGGCAGTCATCCGGTCCACTAGGTCAGCCACAGTACGCGCGAGATGTTCGATGGAATGTTGGGTCTGCCGCTGAGACTCTAGTAGAGCACGTCGTGAGACACAGTCATTAAAATCATATGGAGGGGTACCGCTGTTATCTGCCATGTTAGTGAAAAGACAAAACAACAAAGAATAATCCTTATGGAAAGCAACCAGGTGGAGTGGTGGGTGTGTGGTGGAAGCAATCCGTCAAGCGCCTTACCCACGCTTGCAAGTGTTCTTACCATGCCGTAGTGAGGTCACCGGCCTACAGGTGATGAACCAAGTGGAGGGTGGTGGGCGATTGCAAGATGTGAACCTGCCCTGACCAAGAGAAGTGGTGTAGCTTGGAAGGCAAAGTAAGTAGCAAGAAATAGCGATAGTAATAACAGTTAAACCAAGTTCAATAAGTGTTCCCTAGTACTCGTCAAAGTTGCTGGCCCAAGTGCTCCCAAGGTGAAGTTCAAGCAATAGAGGGAAACTATGTGCCCAAAACTCAAGTGGAGGCAGAACAAGGTAGCAAACGACAGGACCGGTTATCTTTTGCTTCTCACAATCTTGTTTCTTTTCTTTTCTCTTTTTTTTATTTTTTTTTCACAATATTTTTTTTGAACAAGGATGACAAGAGATGCAACCACAAAAATTGGCACCTGCAACTGAGGTGGGATGTGGTTCACAAAAATTCAACAAGTTCGCTGAACGGCGAGCAAAAACTTTGACCAATTTTTTCTTTATCTTCCGAATTGAGTCAAGAAGATGCTCAAAAAATTTCAGATTTTTCTGCCAAACGAGCGAAAAGTTATGCCTGTTTTACCGAAGGGGGTCACAAGGACTCGATGTGGAAACCGACTAGGGTTGTGGAGGGGGGTTTCGGGTGGGGAATTTTTTGAGACACAAGATCTACTACTACTCAAATGACACAAAGGGGTGAATTAAACCAGCAACAAGACTCGACCAAGAACACGAACTCAACAAAGTTAAAAACTGAAATTAAAATCGCAAGGCACAAAGGGGTTCTCGGTGGGGATTTTTTTTGTGAGGGTTTTCTGGACTCTAGTTAAAAATAAAAGCAGATCGAGATTACCTAACGGGAAATCTGAGCTCTGATATTAACTAATGGGGGATTGGTCCCGATCTTCCGCTAGGTAAGGATAACTTGGATTGGTGGAGAATCTCGACGTTGACGATCCAAGGCTCCGGTCCGGCGGCTCAAAACCTTGCAATCGCTACACCACTGTCTCCATTGGTTATCAACCACGCAGGGCGCGATTGACCTCACCACGAAGGCTAGTTCCTGCAAGCAAATCCAAGAACACAAGCAAGAACAGGAAGAACACAAGTCGAATGCCAAATCACAAATGAACTATGATGAGGAGAGGTTTCACAAACGCTGATGTAGAAGCCAATCGGTCCGGTGCAGGAGCGGGATCTAAACACACAAGTGTAGATGCAAACAAAGCAAAACCTAACCCTAAAGGCGGCTGGCATGAGTATATATAGGGCGTGGGCAGCCTGTAGGAGGTGCACACGACCTGGACTATGGGCCAACACGGCCTCCAACTCAGTATAAGGTCCAACTCGGCCCAGTTCTGTCACGCAGGACTGTTTCAGTCACACAGGACGACTCGAGACTCCAAATGAGGCGAAACTAACACCAAAAGATCCGTCTTCTCCTTAGATTTCCAAAAAGTCCAAGAACCCGCCAATCGGACTTCGTATGAGGAAGTTACGCCCATTTTGGTGCATGGTGGTTGATGTAGTCCGAACCAGCGAAATCTTGACTCCAAATCATCCATGCGACTCTGTCTTCAACTCCAACTCTCCTATTCCATCTCCCATGTTCCTAAGCAACAAAATATCACTAGTATTCAGTAGCATCCCGTCCAAACAAATATTAACATAGTTGCTAAGGAAAGAATTAACCTCATGGTTCAAGCGACGGGCACGGGCGCGTGTGATTGGTCCCTGTAATTGAATTGTAGGTTGATGGTGCATGTGTGTATCATGATGGTGCGTGTGTGTATCATGCTGGTGCATCTGGGTATCATGCTGGTGCATGTGTGTATCATGCTGGTGCATCTGTGTATCATGCTGGTGCATGTGTGTATCGTGTGAAGTGATGTCCTCATCAACTCTGGCTAGGGGACTCTCTCCGAAGGCAACCTCGAGGCCTATCTGGCCGAGGGCATCGAGAGGAGGACCTGCAAAACCTTGAAGCGGGCGAGCTGCCATAAGTAGGTGTCTTCGGGGAATGCACATCTGGTTGAAGGCCTAGTTGAAGAGTATATTTGCGGAGCTTCCACCGTCCACCAATATCCTTCGAACTTCAACTCTTGCTACATCAGCTGAAATAACAAGGGGGTCAGCATGGGGGAATTTGACCCCCGCAGCATCATTGGCAGTTAAAGAAATAGGTACATGAGACCACTTGGGCATTTCTGTCGCCGAACTCGAGGTCCCTATGTGCCCTACTTCACGGACATAGTCTCTTTGCTACCGTTTCGACATGTTAACGAGGGTCCCCCCTCCGGACATTGGCAGGACCACTCTCTTGCCGTGATCTTGGGGATCCTCCTGCTTCGGTGGTGGCATAATGTTGGCCACCGGGAGTTGCATTGGTGCTTTGAGGTTGCTGGCCCGAGCCACGGCTTCTACAGGCTCCGAACGCACTGCTAAAGGGGCTCGATCCATAGTACCTCGCCCTGAGCTTCATCCTAAGTATTCGCCCCGAAGGGCCAATACGGACTTGCAATATTTTGTGTCATGGATTCTATTTTTGCCATGCACACAACAGAAGAAAGTTTGGCGCTTGCCAGCCATTTTCTCTTGGGGCTTCGAGCTACCAGCCTTGTGTGTGGGCGAAGCATGTAAAATACTCTCGAAGGGTCTCCGCTGCTTGCTGCTTCACCTGGAACAAACTTTTGGTGTACATTTGGGCTACGAACGTACCCTGGAAGTTACTCACGAACTTCCTCTTCAGCTGCTCCCATGACTTGATCGATCCTGGCTTTAGAGACAAGAACCACCGGAGAGCCACACCTTCCAACGCTAGGGGGAAGCACTTCGCCATTGTGTTCCGCACCCCTCCGCTAGCTTCTATTGCCAAGGCATATGAACGAGAGAACTCTCTGGGGTCAGACCCACCAGAGTATTTGCGCAACTTCGAGGCCTTAAACCTGGGGTCAAAGGGCACTTTCTGCAAGTCTGGATTCAATGGAGACTCGTCGTCGAAGGATGCATTCTCGTCTTCCTCCGGGACTCGAAGGGCTTCGGGATAAATACTAGGTCCGTCGTCTTGAGGCACCTCTAGAGCAGGACTGAAGGCTTGAGAGTGAAGTCTATCTACAGCCTCTTGCCTCCACCTTGCTACTTCCTCCTGAAGACGTGCTACCTAGGTAGCCGCGTCCTCAGGAAGGTCTTCATCTCCTCTGAAGGGGATCTCTAGGTCTTGGGAACTAGGGTAATCAGTTTGAAGCACCGAGGGAGCTTCTTGGGGACCTCTGGGTGCTTGAGGTCTCATGACCCCTTTGAGAGTTGGTGGAATGACTAAGGGTCCTGCACCGTTGGTCCGGGGACCTTCGGGGAGGATCGGTGGCTAGGCTCCGCTTGGGAGGCATGGCCAACGAAGCTAAGGTCCGAATACTGAAGACATCGAATGATTTGGGAAGGGGAGAAAAAGCCTTCGAGCTAAACTAGGAAGCCCCTTACCGAAGGGTGTGTGGAATTCTGAGACTCCGAAGCTCCCTCCGCAAGTGCTCTTCGAAGCGCAGTCAGCGGCAGAGAACTAGCTTGTAGAACTAAGCTCCCCACGGACGGTGCCAACTACTGGCGTAAAAGATTACGCTAATAGGTTCTCTAAGATTAAGAACTAACAAACAAAGAGTTTGTGAAGCGAACTATCTCAAGCCTCTAAATAGGATAATAGCTCGAAGTAGTTCAAAGTTGTGTATTGAATATTTGAGTATTCAATGCCTATTACAGGGTGAGAATGGGGTATTTATAGGTAAAAACTCTAAGGAAAAGACCTTTTTACCCCTCAATTACAACCGACATAATGGAAACTATTTGGTACCCCGAATAGGGCTAAAATAGTAAAATATGTCCGGAAAGAATAGATAAGGCAGATGTCCCGTCAGTCTTGCTGTTTCCCACTGTAGAGATGGAGCCTTCGGAGGGTATCTCCGAACTGGGGTTCGGAGGACCCTTCGGCTTGCAAACTTCATCAACTTGGGGACAAGCTTTTGTCTTAGAACTGCATAAGTTGTCTTTCTCTCTTGATCTTAAAGGTCTTGGGGATGAAGTATTTCCCCCCAACAGTTATGTTTTCTGCCAAAAAATTCAATCGGCCATCAACGAATGACGATTGAAATTTGAGAATGATCCTTCTCTACATGGTATTGATTGCAACGCCAAAGTCTTGTATCAGCCCGATCAAGCCGAATCAAATAAAGGAAAGAATATTGTGGTTGAAGAGACTCGGTCTGATACACATAATTCTATGGATAAAAAAGCCTCTTGGTGACAAGATGGCTAGGCGATCGAGAGTTACTTTTGATGCGCTATTAAAGAAGTATGAGCATGTGGCCGAACAAAGAGAAAATAATCGGCCTAGTAAAGTAGAAAGACCAAATTCAGCTCCTAAGAAAGGATTTGGTTATAGTCATCAGTCATTGGCATCTTTCATGCCAATCTATTCATATGGTTTTCCGATGATGTCATGGGGGGCATGCCCAATGCCCCAATATGGTGGTCCTCCTCAATACTTTTCCCCATGGATGTCGTTCTCACCACCGCAAGTGTCGATCCACCAAGAACTAGCAAGGCCAAAGGGATCGGCAAAGAGGCAAAGGCGTAATTATAGTGATGGCTGTATTCACACAAAAAATTGGCCAATGACTTCAAGGGTGAAGGAAAGGAACAACAACAATAAATGCAATGAGGCAACCGTCATTATTAAAACATGTTTCTGCAACATCCCAATCCCTAAAGAAGTCCTTCCAGAGCTTGATGGAGGTGACCCGGTGACCACCAAAGGTACCACTATCGGTGCAACCACCGCCATAGGACCGGTCTAACCTGCCATGGTGCATTGGTCTGACCAACCTATTATAGTCGATTTGACCGCCCTTTGTCAGGCTCCCGACACCATACGGTCTGACCGGCCCCACCAGGCCGGTCTGATCGACAAGATATGGATGATTTATGATAAGTGAACAAATAAAGAATATGGGGAATACCGCCCATGGCTCGTTGTGATTTTAGCTCACTAAGTTTGCTAAAAGGAAGGGGGCATGTGTTGACACCCAAAATTGGCATTCATGGTTAAAATTATCAAAATATCAATTTCTGGTAATTTGGGCTGAAAATATGCCTTCCCTGGCACAGGCAGGTCCAACCGGCCATGGTAGGCCGGTCAGACTGGCCCAATGGGTCCGGTCAGACTGGCCCAAGTCTAGAATTAGATATAGAGTTTGATTCCTGGTTGTTTTTATCTATAAAAAAATCCTAACCACTTTTGGCCAAATCCTACTCATTTTAGGAGTCGGGGAACATGAGACCATCCCCTATAAATAAAGGGGTGAGGACGATTCATAGGGCATCTCCACAGATCAACTCAAAACCCTTGTTTTGAATCGTATCTTTACTTTTACATCTATCTTTTGCCCTAGCATTACTTTATTCCTAGCAGTATCCCTTTGTCAATTTGATCAGCAAATTGTTCGTACTTCGCCATGTGATCGCGAGTTCTTTGTGGGTTTGATCCGAAACTTCCTGTTTCGCCCTCGTATGGGTTTTTATCGTTTTTATCGGTAATTTGGACTCCTGGACGAATTACCCCTAGTTTGCAGTGTTTCATCACCACAATCTTCACCAAGAAGTTTGGTCGTCATCCATCCACGGCAAGACGATCATCGGAGCCTTGGAGATCATTTCTAGGAGACATCGGTTCGACCGGAGGCCACCCTTCGGTCCAACCGTCCTGTGCCACGCCATCACCAGGAGCACCGACACGCAGTGGTCCGACCGAACCTCACAGAGGGCATCGCGGGCGCTCTATGTCAACGTCGGAGGCCACTCTCGAGGGGCACCCATACCGTCCGGTCCGACCAGTCGCCAGAGGCCGGTCTAACCGGCTGGATGACCGAACCCCCCTTCAGTTGTCTCCACAACGCACTCTAGAGGGCACCCTTCGCACACCCTCAGTTGGACTGGGATTCACCCTTCGGTCTGATCGACCGAAGACCGGAGCCCCCTTCAGCCAACACTTCGCACCGGAGGCTGCTTCGCACCGAAGCCGCCATCGGCCCGTTTTCCGCATCACCGGTCTGACCGTCGGTTGTAGGACCGAAAGTAGCGACCAGAGGGGGGGTGAATGGGCGCCTTAAAAATTCTTTCGAATCAATGGCCTGTTCCCAATACCCAACGCACCTCAAAAATACTACGCAGCAGAAAATAAACAGGAGGCCTAAGTCTAAAGGTTTCTAACCTAGAAGCAACTGATGATAAACAGTGTGAATCTAAAAGTGGTGCAACTAGGCAGATAAACAAGTTGTAACAGGCCTATACTTCTCAATGAAATAATCTAAGTATGTATAAAGTGAAAAGAGAAGTTACTGTCCAAAGTTGTCTCCTGTTCGGAAGTTGGCGAAGCCCTCTTTGCACGCCGAGGTCTACTTCGGAGGTTGATGACGGAGTCTGTCCGAAGTGCCGAAGGTGTCACTGTCTAGCCTAGTGCGAAGTGATAAAATGCGAAGTGTACTTCGAAGTGAAATAAAACAGTGCCGGAGCTTGGTTCGAAGTATGCACTTCGAAGACAAGGCTTCGAACACAGCTTCGAATCACGAGCTTCGGAGCGAAGTAAAACAGTGCCGAAGCCTGCTTCGAAGTATGCACTTCGAAGACAAAAACTTCGAACACACTTAGAACCGAAAGCTCCGAAGCTGAACCTTCGAACACAAAAACTTCGAACACAACACACAAACAGACAACCTTCGAACAAAGAAGCGAAGTCTGTCACGTGACAGAAAAGCAAGTCCGAACCCAATGCTCTACCTTCGAAAAGATCAAGCTCCGAAAAGAGAGGCGAAGGGTGACACGCTACACAGAAATCAGTGCGAAGCCTAGCGGAGCCACAAGCTTCGATCCCAACCTCGAAATGTGTCGAAGTATGAACTTCGAACAAATAGGACCGAAGCCCCTTCGCACTAAAGTTCGAAGTATGTAATGCTGTCAATCAGAAAACTGCTTCGAAACTTAGCAACACAGAGCACAGAACAAAGTACGAAGACTGAGGCGAAGCCTTCAAGTAAGGTTAGATCGAAGCCTGCCTCACGGAGCTGAGGGACTTCGAACAAATGAAAATGACTTCGCAGAAACAGTCAAAAAGGCATTTACTCCATGCTGCTTCGATCGAAAAGGCAGTACAGTAGAAGGTAAAAAGCTGGCAGCAAGTACTGTAGCTACAGAAAAGTAGTACTACTTGCAGCAGCAAGAACTAGTACTCAGTTTGTGAAGAACGGAAGCAAACAGAAGAAGCTTCTCTTCAAGAACTAAATACAACAGCCCGAATCCAACTCAATAACTCCTCAAACCAACCAGATGCAACCAATAAATTCTCCAGGGACCAAGACTTCAAAGCATCCAAGAGTTTAGAGCAAAAATAATGCACACACAGAGAGGAACTCAGCCTGGCGGCGCACACAGGAGAGAGAAAACGGGAGACAAAATGACCCAATGGGAGGATTTGATTTCAGCACAAAAGGGTAGTCCAAACCCTAGGGATTGGGTGCTATTTATAGGCAGCCCAACACTAGGAATATTCTACCAGCCCCTTAGGGTTTTTACAGACTCAAAAATACAGAAAATGACTCTACTGCCCTTAGGTATTTTTACAGACACAACTGACTGACTGTGGGCCTAGAGTAACAGATGACATATCCTGAAGCTACTCTTCTGGACAGTCGGATACAGAATCAACGGTTGTCAGTTTTACGCCGAAACTGACAAAGCCTCCACCAGCTTTGCACCAGGTACCCGGATTGGGCCGGCCCGACTCCGCAACTCTCTCAGCCCGGCAATCGCTCACCGCCCGTGTACCTGAGTCAGTCCTGGTCAACAGCTCAGTGGGTCTTCTACTGCTTCTGGCCCATGCACCCGGATTGGGCCAGCCCGACTTCGCAGCCTCCTCTGCCCGACAGTCGCTCGCTGCCCGTGTACCTGAGTCACACGCGGCCCATGAAACAGCAGATCTCTTCTCTTCTTCAGTCCTCGTTGACTATCGTTGACAATGACTCATCACTTCTAGAGCCATGAGGCCCACGCTATTCAGCATGGCTCCTCAATCTCCCCCTTGATGAGTGCATTGTCAACATTCCTCTTTTCACAGCTCTTCAGCACCTGCGAACCAAATGTGGAAACACGAAAACAAAATACAAGAGAACAAAGAAGAAGAAAAATAAGGTAAAAGTTTAACCTTAATGACCAAAAGCCGAACAAAAGCAAGAAGCGGTCATTATGGTTAACCAAAACACAAAAGCTCAAAATGAGTGCGACTTCAGAACAACAAGAATATCAACAGAGTAAGAACTCCCCCTTAAACTCTGATCCCAAATTTTCTCCCCCTTGTTGACAAGTGAACTCATCAAGCACTCAAAAGAGACACAGACTCCCCCTGAAAAGTAACTCCCCCTCAAAATATGCAGTAAATGCAATTGGGGTGCAGGTGGAGTGAAGAAAGCATGCTTCTCAGATATGATTGACTGCAAATACAGTATCTAACAGGTATAGCAAAGGAGATACTGTCTAAGATACATGGCATGATCAGTGCAAGAGATGATATCTAAAGAAAGTCATTTAGCACGCATTTTTCAGTTTTTGCAAATAAAAGCATCACCACATTGTCTAGTAAACAAGCAAGGTAAAGCATGAGATGCAGAAGCTAACTGATATCTACCAAGATAAGCATTGTTCAAAACAAAGTGCTTCAGCAAACTTGTTATCCCTTTAAAGTTCAGGCTTTTTCATTTTCCTTTGTCATTTTTCGCCAAGGGTTATTTGCATGTCAAGCCTTATGCTAACCGACCAAGTCAAGCCTAGGCCAGAATTGGACCATCAGAAGCTTAAGACATTGGTCTCGGCATACACTATACTGTCCTAGTTCATACCAAAGTGCTATGGTAAGCAATCCAGAACAATATAATGCGACAAAGCAAACCCACTTGGATATTTTCGATTTAAGCATAAAAAGGAATGGAATTTTCATGCATTTTTGATTTTTATCATTTTATAGCACATTTTCCATGTTAAAGCATAAAGATGTCCAAGTTGCATATCTGCATCTATGTGATGAACTGGCTACAAGGCATGTAACAGATAGCAAAAACACTCAGCCTACGCATGCTAGTTACCAGAAGCAATGGTGATCATTTTTCAAGTTGAAAGCGTAAAAGCCATGCACATGACAGATATCAGGTATATCAAGTGAACTGAATCAAAGCATGATCATCGACATGTAAACAAAAGCATGTACCCGCTAGACTAAGTAAAGCAGTTCAATCATATAACAGAAGCATCTCTAAAGTGTGATACGTGAAATTTCAAGATATGAACACACACAAAAAGACTCAAGAAAAGAGTAAAAAGAAAACTGACGCAAAATATCCTAGAAAGGATACACAACACCCAAATCCCCTCGTAAACGCTCAAAAGTAGATTGATCTAGGGGTTTGGTGAAAATGTCAGCCAACTGATGATGGGTATCAACATGAATAAGGTCAATGACACCTTTCTCATATTGATCCCGCAAGAAGTGAAAGCGCACATCAATATGTTTGGTTTTTGAATGAAGACACGGGTTTTTTCCTACACTAATAGCACTAGTGCTGTCGCAAAACAATGGAACCCTGGTAGGAAAGAATAACCCAAAGTCTCGAAGAGTGGAAATCATCCAAACCATCTGTGAGCAGCAGCTAGCAGCAGCTACGTACTCAGCCTCTGTGGTCGAAAGAGCAACTCCAGATTGCTTTCGAGAAGACCAAGATACAAGGGAAGAACCAAGAAACTGGCAAGTACCGGAAGTCGACTTGCGATCCAACCGGCACCCACCAAAGTCGGCGTCCGAAAAGCCAGATAAATCAAGTGATGATGATGCTGAATAATAAAGACCAAGATCAGGCGCATAGGTGAGATACCTGAAAATGCGCTTGACAGCCTGCCGATGAGACGCGCGTGGTGAAGACTGAAAACGCGCGCAAAGTCCCACGGCGAACTGTATGTCTGGTCTTGTTGCCGTTAAGTACAACAGCGAACCGATCATCCCTCGAAACTCTCTCTCATTGACCTTGACACCGCTCTCGTCCTTGTCCAGACCCCCAGAAGTACCCATCGGGGTCATCTGCGGCTTCAATTCACCACCAAAGTCAAATTTCTTAAGCATGTCACGAGTATACTTACCTTGGTGGATGAAGGTGCCGTCCTTGGTCTGCTTGATCTGGAGCCCTAAAAAGTACTTAAGCTCACCCATGAGGCTCATCTCAAACTCACTGTGCATCTGCTCAGAAAACTTGGACACAAGAGAATCAGTAGTACCGCCAAAGATAATATCGTCCACGTAAATCTGAGCAACTAAAAAATCTGAAGCATCTCTGAGCAAGAAAAGAGTTTTGTCCACAGAACCCATCACAAAGCCCTTCCCCAACAAAAATTGCTTCAACCGGTCGTACCAAGCCCTGGGGGCTTGCTTCAACCCGTATAAAGCTTTATGCAACTTAAAAACATGTCGAGGAAACTTAGGGTTCTCAAAACCGGGGGGTTGCCTAACATATACCTCCTCCTCTATGAACCCGTTCAGAAAAGCACTCTTAACGTCCATTTGAAAAAGCTTAAAACCCTTCGAAACGGCAAAAGCTAGAAGAATACGAATGGACTCAAGACGGGCAACAGGAGCGAAGGTTTCTTCAAAGTCAATACCTTCCTTCTGGCAATAACCCTGGGCAACTAGTCGAGCCTTGTTGCGCACCACAATCCCATCTTCACCTTGTTTGTTCTTGAATACCCACTTGGTGCCTATGGGGTTGCATCCTGGTGGCGGCTCAACTAGTGTCCAAACCCGATTGCGGACAAAATTCTCAAGCTCTTCTTGCATAGCATTAATCCAATTAGAATCAGAAAGAGCATGAGAAATGTCTCTGGGCTCAAAAGATGCAACAAACGCAGATTCAGCAAACACAGCAAGAGAGGTAGAAGAACGCAAAGTCCTCTCAGTCAAATCACCAATGATGAGCTCTGAGGGGTGGTCACGCTGAACTGCTCGGGTTCCCTGGTGATCTGAAGTCACCTCACCGGAGTCAGCAGCTGGCACCTCTGGACTCGACTGAATGGGCTCGATCGAAGTGGAAGAAGTGATCAGAGGTCCGCCTTCATCATCAGTCGAAGTCACAGAAGGTGTGGGCTCTGCGGGGGATGCAGAAGGCCTGCCCTCAACAGCAGCTGAAGTATCCTCATCTTCCTCGAAGATGGACTCTCCGAGCTCATCATCACCAGAAAGCTCAAATGAAGGAGTCAAAGAAGGCAAGGACTCATCAAAAGAAACCTCACACGTCTCGACAAGCAGCTGGGATTCGAGGTTCCAAACACGGAAGCCTCGAGAATGCAATGCATAACCAAGAAAATACCATCCCAGCAACGAGACTCAAACTTGTCCAAATGCCCTCCCTTCTTGAGCACAAAGCACTTGCAGCCAAACGCTCGCAAGTGGGTCACCTTGGGCTGTCTGCCAAACCGCAACTCATATGATGTCTTACCAATGTAAGCTCTAAGAAAAATGCGGTTGGCCAGATAGCAAGCCGTGTTCATGGCTTCAGCCCAGAAACGCCTAGGAGTCCTGTGCTCATCGAGCATCGTCCTGGCCATCTCAACTAGCGTGCGGTTCTTTCGTTCCACAACGCCGTTCTGTGGGGGAGTGTAAGGAGAAGAAAACTGATGGTCCAGACCCTGATCACCACAGAAGCTGACGAACTGAGAGTTCTTGAACTCAGAGCCATTGTCGGAGCGAATTGCTCGCATCCGGCCATTGTTCTCATTCTTCAGCTTCAAAATCAGATCATGGACAAATTGAAAAGTTTCATCCTTAGACTCCAAAAAGAAAACCCACGAGAAACGAGAAAAGTCGTCAACAATCACAAGTGCATACCACTTCCCACCGACCGAGCGTACCCGAGCTGGACCTACAGTGTCCAAATGTAAAAGCTCGCCTGGATACGAAGTCATCACCTGAGTCACAGGTGAGTGAGAAGCGGCAACCATTTTCCCATGACGACAGGGATGACAAACCAGATCCTTCTCCATTTTAAGCTTGGGCAATCCTCGGATGAGATCCATAGAGCTTAACCTGACTAGCAGATCAAAACTCAAATGACCTAACCTCCTATGCCACTTCCAGAGCTCAGAAGAGGATCCAGCAATCAAACAGCGAGAAGGGCCAAAAGAACTAGAGAAGTCAATTCGAAAAACTTTACCGAAGGGTAAAATCTGACAAACCAAAGACCCTCTAGAATCAACCACAGAAGAATTGCCCTTCTTAAAACGCACTTCCAAACCATCCTCAAGAAGTTGCGAAACAGATATTAAATTAAAGTTCAGATTTTTAACCAAAGCAACATTCTTTAAAGAGAAATGGTTTGAGATGCTGATTGAGCCTATGCCACTTACTTTCCCTTGACCGCTGTTCCCGAACGTGATATATTCTTTGGAGCTCGGGGGAGTGAGACTGGAGAACCATCTGCGATGTCCCGTCATGTGGCGAGAGCATCCTGAGTCCATGATCCAAACATCCTCCAGTCCCCGGTCCTGCACAATCAATGTCTGTAAGTGGGAGCAAATGGTCCGGCACCAGGTTTAGCAAAAGAGCTAAACCAGTGTCGAGCCATCTGCTCAAAAGATGGAAAGCGAAAACCATCAAAAGAGTTTGGACCAAAACGCGGCTCAAGGCGCGGTCCATGGTTCTTCCTAACCCTACGGCCACGAGGTCCAGAACCGTAGCCAACTCGGTCTGGAACTCTGCCGGAACGAACACCACCAACTGGAGCACGGGCAAGAAAGCCGTCTCCTCTACCACCACCTACACGACGCGGCCTGGCCTCCAGCCTCTCCCCGCGCCGAGGAACACGCAGTCTACCACCCTGCTGGTAGAACTGCACCTGATCACTACGAGCCCTCTCTGCTCTCTCAACCCGCTTCCTCCTGAAGCAAAACTCCGCAAGATGCCCGTCTCTCTGACAAAACTCACAATGATAGGTAGGCTTCTTGGGATGTGGTTGAGGCTTGGGATTCTTGGGCTTGGTAGTGTTTGGTGTGGTCTTCTTGGGCTGAGAGGGTCCAGGAAGAGAGTCTAGAGAAGAGTGGAGGTGTTTGGGCTTAGGAACCCAGATAGGCTTCTTGGGTGGAGCTTTGGGTGGTTCATGGATCACTCCATCCTTGGGCTGACAAGCCTGGGAGGTCTCAGTGGAGTGAGTCTTGGGATACCTCTGCTCTGGAGTCATTTTACTCCACTCCACTGCCCGGCTAATGGCACTCTCAAAGTCAGCCTTGGTGTAGGTATAACCTACCCCAAACCCATCCTGCCTCTTGAACTGCTGGATCAACATGCCAAGCTGTGGCTCTCTGGCACTGATCCAACTCAGGATAGAACGGAGGTAAAAGTTCTCATTCTGAGAATCAGCTAGCTCCTCTCTCAAAGAAGCTAGAACCTCCACCTGAGACAAGCAGGTCTCACACTCATTCTCTACTTGGACAGACTTCCCGGCTTTTAGCTTAATCAACTCCATTCTAAGAGACAGGCAGTTCTCACAGACAGTGGGTGGAACTGACAGTGTCTCAAGCTCTAGCCTAGTCTGGGCAAGCTCAGCTCTCAACCTCTCAACATCACCCAAATGCTCATCGCCCTTGGATTTCAGCTCAGCTAAGGCAGCTAGATGAGATGGGCAATCAACACAGGGTGCGACGACAGTGGCTTGAGCATTTTTCAGCTCCAGCTGAGCGCTTTCAAGCTCAGTGGCCAAAGCGTCCCTCTCATCAACCCTTTCTGTGTACCTGGACTTTAAAGTCGACAGGTCACACAGAAGCACCTCACACTTCGGGCACTCACTGCTAACACCCAAGCAAGGGGAAGAAGATAGACTTTCTATTCTACCGTTGGCCACGGCAAGCTCACTCTCTAACTCGTCTATCCTTTTCTTAGCCCCCCTAAGCAGTTTCTCCCGATACTTCAACTCCTGACGATTGCTCTCAAGTAAATCTACAATTTCACGCTCGTAAGACGATACCTTGCTATCGTCGTCGTCGGAGTCGTCGGAGGAGCTCTTTTCTTCTCTATCCCCAAGAGCCATGGAGCAAAAGCTCTTGCGGGATCTTCGGCGCTGGTGTGAGCGGCTCTTCGGCTTGTCTCCGAAAGCCATGAAGCAGAGGCCCGCCGGATCATCCTTGTCCTTCCCCTTCTTGATGGTAATCTCCTCATCACTTGAGCTCGATGAAGAGGAAGAAGACGTGGATCTCTTGGAGTAGCTCTTCTCCATCTCGGCGAAGAAGGCCTTGTCGCGCTTCTTGTTCTCTCGCCGGTAGTCCTTCAGGGCCTTCTTGAAGAACCGGGTCTTCGGCTTGCCCTTGGTGAAGGAGGGGCTCTCATGCTTGCCGGAGTCGTGGAAGCTGCTGCCGGTGCCCTTCTTGTATCCACTGCGCTTGGGGCAGTCGGCGATGAAGTGTCCTGGATCACCACATTCAAAGCATCCGGATTTTGTGCCGTGTCTTTTGAACATTCTTTTATCATAGACACGACGCACCCGGTTATTAAAGAGACACAAATCATCATCTCCCAACAACTCAAGCTGGTCCTCAGTGATAGACATCAAAGAGAACCCAGCACAACTCACAGCAGAGGGATCAACAGAAGGTGTAGCAAGGGCCAGGGATTTTGATCCAGAGCCAGTGAGATTTGATCTCAACTGGATATCTACCTCAGTGGCCTTCAGCTTGCTAAATAACTCAGAAATGGTCAAGGTATCGTAAGAAGTACTCTCAACGATAGATGATACCTTGATCTCCCAGATCTTTGGGTCCAAGGTATGAAGAACCTTGAGCGCCTGCTCATGATCTGAGACTAACTGAGCACCCTCAGCCTTGTTGTCCCGAAGCTTGTTAATGATCGACTGAAAGCGACCAAACAAGGCTTCAACAGATTCACCCGGCTTCTGTGTGAAGTTCTCATATTCACGCCGGTAGGTCTGATAGAGCCGAGCCTTGACCTGTGCTGTTCCCTCATGGTGTGCTTTGAGGGTAGCCCAGATCTCTCTCGCAGTGGAGAGATGACTCACTCGCTCAAATTCAGTGGGACCTAAACCAGAAAATAAAATGTTCACAGCCTTACTGTTGCTCAGATGCTGAGCAATGATACCAGCAGTACCTTGCTCAGTAACTGGCAGAATGACAAATGTGGTGTGAACGCAAATGTCCCATATGTCCGAACCCTGGCTCATGAGATAGGCTCGCATGCGAGTCTTCCAATAATTATAGCCATAGGCTTCCAAGGACGGGACCTTGCCAGGAGACGTCATAGTCACTACTGGGGTTTAGAACCGGTTAAGGTATGGAAAAAACCTAACCTTGCTCTGATACCACTTGTAGGACCGAAAGTAGCGACCAGAGGGGGGGTGAATGGGCGCCTTAAAAATTCTTTCGAATCAATGGCCTGTTCCCAATACCCAACGCACCTCAAAAATACTACGCAGCAGAAAATAAACAGGAGGCCTAAGTCTAAAGGTTTCTAACCTAGAAGCAACTGATGATAAACAGTGTGAATCTAAAAGTGGTGCAACTAGGCAGATAAACAAGTTGTAACAGGCCTATACTTCTCAATGAAATAATCTAAGTATGTATAAAGTGAAAAGAGAAGTTACTGTCCAAAGTTGTCTCCTGTTCGGAAGTTGGCGAAGCCCTCTTTGCACGCCGAGGTCTGCTTCGGAGGTTGATGACGGAGTCTGTCCGAAGTGCCGAAGGTGTCACTGTCTAGCCTAGTGCGAAGTGATAAAATGCGAAGTGTACTTCGAAGTGAAATAAAACAGTGCCGGAGCTTGGTTCGAAGTATGCACTTCGAAGACAAGGCTTCGAACACAGCTTCGAATCACGAGCTTCGGAGCGAAGTAAAACAGTGCCGAAGCCTGCTTCGAAGTATGCACTTCGAAGACAAAAACTTCGAACACACTTAGAACCGAAAGCTCCGAAGCTGAACCTTCGAACACAAAAACTTCGAACACAACACACAAACAGACAACCTTCGAACAAAGAAGCGAAGTCTGTCACGTGACAGAAAAGCAAGTCCGAACCCAATGCTCTACCTTCGAAAAGATCAAGCTCCGAAAAGAGAGGCGAAGGGTGACACGCTACACAGAAATCAGTGCGAAGCCTAGCGGAGCCACAAGCTTCGATCCCAACCTCGAAATGTGTCGAAGTATGAACTTCGAACAAATAGGACCGAAGCCCCTTCGCACTAAAGTTCGAAGTATGTAATGCTGTCAATCAGAAAACTGCTTCGAAACTTAGCAACACAGAGCACAGAACAAAGTACGAAGACTGAGGCGAAGCCTTCAAGTAAGGTTAGATCGAAGCCTGCCTCACGGAGCTGAGGGACTTCGAACAAATGAAAATGACTTCGCAGAAACAGTCAAAAAGGCATTTACTCCATGCTGCTTCGATCGAAAAGGCAGTACAGTAGAAGGTAAAAAGCTGGCAGCAAGTACTGTAGCTACAGAAAAGTAGTACTACTTGCAGCAGCAAGAACTAGTACTCAGTTTGTGAAGAACGGAAGCAAACAGAAGAAGCTTCTCTTCAAGAACTAAATACAACAGCCCGAATCCAACTCAATAACTCCTCAAACCAACCAGATGCAACCAATAAATTCTCCAGGGACCAAGACTTCAAAGCATCCAAGAGTTTAGAGCAAAAATAATGCACACACAGAGAGGAACTCAGCCTGGCGGCGCACACAGGAGAGAGAAAACGGGAGACAAAATGACCCAATGGGAGGATTTGATTTCAGCACAAAAGGGTAGTCCAAACCCTAGGGATTGGGGTGCTATTTATAGGCAGCCCAACACTAGGAATATTCTACCAGCCCCTTAGGGTTTTTACAGACTCAAAAATACAGAAAATGACTCTACTGCCCTTAGGTATTTTTACAGACACAACTGACTGACTGTGGGCCTAGAGTAACAGATGACATATCCTGAAGCTACTCTTCTGGACAGTCGGATACAGAATCAACGGTTGTCAGTTTTACGCCGAAACTGACAAAGCCTCCACCAGCTTTGCACCAGGTACCCGGATTGGGCCGGCCCGACTCCGCAACTCTCTCAGCCCGGCAATCGCTCACCGCCCGTGTACCTGAGTCAGTCCTGGTCAACAGCTCAGTGGGTCTTCTACTGCTTCTGGCCCATGCACCCGGATTGGGCCAGCCCGACTTCGCAGCCTCCTCTGCCCGACAGTCGCTCGCTGCCCGTGTACCTGAGTCACACGCGGCCCATGAAACAGCAGATCTCTTCTCTTCTTCAGTCCTCGTTGACTATCGTTGACAATGACTCATCACTTCTAGAGCCATGAGGCCCACGCTATTCAGCATGGCTCCTCATCGGTGGAGCTCCGGTCCGACCGAGTTCCCTTGGCCAGTCGGACCGCCAGGACCCTCGGTTGAACCGGCCTTGTTCTGGCCGGTTTGACTAGGTTTTACTATTTTTATCTATTTTCTCACATGTCGATTAATTGAATAATTCTAGGTTAGTATTATTTGATTGCCTAGCGACTCCGTTATTTCCTTACCACTATTTAAGGGTCATCGGAACACGACATCGGTGTTGTGTTACGTTTAGGGGTTTACTCCTAAAATATCCGCACACTTTTGGATCGTCGGATCTACATCAGTGCGTTTGGCGCATTTTCGCGTCAACACACTTTTTGGCGACTACGCTAGGGAAATACATGCTAAGTGCGACTACATCGACGGCAAATACGACTACTATGACTACATTTACGGTACCTTCTACGCCAACAAGCATGGCAGGGAACACGGAGGACGACGACGACACTGGTACAGTTGCCCTAGAGGATCTCTCCGAGGAGGACCGTGCAGAACTTGAAGCCAAGGTGAAGGAACTTTGCGATCACATGCTTGCAAAATACGTCAAAATAGGTGACACGTTCATCAAGCACGACGCGAGATCCATCGCCATCACCACACCGATTAAGGTAAACTCCCATCCTCCCCTCTTTCCCCGGACCTCAAACAAGAGATAGTTTCCAAGGTAAACCAAGCTGTTAACACCGCATTAGACAAACACATGAAACACGTGGCACCCAAAGTAGACTCTATGATAGATGCGATGTTTAGAAGACTCGTTTTTCCCGAAGTCAATTCCCCTATTACGATCGCTACTGATCCCCCCTGTTCATTGCGTACGCAATAGAATGGATGGGAGTATGAGGAGAAATGTCACATCTGTAGCCTCGACTTTCATGGCCGAGGCCCCTCTAGATCCTATTGGTCTGTCCGGACTAGGTTGGCCCGTAAAACCAAGGGAACATGGTCGATCCGACCGGCCATACACGGCCAGTACGACCGTCACGTGCCAGCACGTAGGGCTTGACCCTGGTACCACCACGCCACCAATGCCAGTCGGTCTGACCGCCTTCTAGGATGGTCCGACCGACTCACGCCCGACGGTGATGATCGGCCACCAGGCCAGCGTGAGCGCAACTCCATCAAACGTTGGTCTGACCTGACCCAGTTGACCGGTCTGACCGGACGAGTATAGTTGGTCCAACCGGCCAAAGCATGTCGGTCTAACCGACTCCTACCCCACTACGATTTTCACATCACCACCTACACTGATGCGTCCATGGCCCGCACCTATTGTACCCCTAGCTACCCCGCATGTGTATAGGTATGGACACGCACCCTGTTATGTTGCATCGGTTCAGAATGACTTGTCTTGCCCCACCGATACTTTTTCGGCACCTCTTGTTAGCCCTCCAAGATCGGTCTATCCGCATGCACCAACAGTGGCAGATGATGATACGCATTATGCACCGGTCAAGGATAACAATCCCACTGCTTGTCCTCATGGCTAGCGGGACAACCCTTCTCACACTCCCGTTGTGCCCTCTCCCTTTAGGCCAATAGCGCAACAAGATAGCAATACAAGGCCTAAGAGTTTGAGGAAGAAAGTGTACACCACGCTTAGGGAATATTTAGAAGTCGAGTCAAAGGATCGGATTAATCAAAATTCATATCCTATATATTTTGAGTATTTCAATCTCCATGATGGTTTTGAAATGCCAGAATTCACAAAATTCAGCAGCAATGGTGCTAAGACCACAAATGACCATATAGCGCAGTTCTTAGTCCAATGTGGCGAGGCGAGTAGTTCAATGAGCATAAGTTTAGTTTGATCTCTTTTTCTTTATGCACAATTGCTTATGAATGGTTTATGTCTTTGCCCACTCATTCTATTTTTACTTGGGAAGATTTATTCCAAAAGTTTCACATGCAGTTCTCTCCTAGTGAAATAGAGGGTCAGTTATATACATTGAGATCGGTTAAACAACATGCCAGTGAGACCATTTACTCCTACATTGAGAGGATCCTAGAAACCAAAAGCTGATACTCTAACTTAACTACTAGCTACAAAGACTTAGCTTATCTTGCACTTGATGGTTTGCTCGTCCACATTAGAGAAGCTATGCATGGTCATACTTTCATGGATATTGGTTAGGTATTACGAAGCGCTCTGGCTATTGAAAGTCGAGTCATGAACAAGTGAAAATCCATGGACGACTTAGAAAAGAATGCTGGTGAGCGATCATCTGGCAAGAGTAAGAAATTTGATGTCTATACAGCCGAATGGACTTGGACTGATGAAGGAGATCCGTTCGTGTGCGTTAGTTTGAAGCCAACACCTCAAAAGAGTACATGAGGTAAGTATATCTTTGATCTAAGGAAGTGCGATAAATTATTCGACTATCTTTTTAAGAAGGGACAGATCAAGGTGCGTGAAGACCAAGTCATCCCATTGGCAGAAGAACTAGGAGGTCATACGTACTATAAATGGCATGACTCTTATATTCATACTATTAATATGTGTTATGTTTTCCGCCAACAAATTCAATCGGCCATCAATGAAGGACGATTGAAATTTGAGAATGATCCTTCTCTACTTTGTATTGATTGCAACGCCAAAGTGTTGATTCGGCCCGATCAAGTTGAATCAAATAAAGGAAAGAAGATTGTGGTTGAATAGTCTCGGTCTGATACACATAATTCTATTGACAAAGAAAAGCCGCTTGGTGAAAAAAAGGCTAGGCGACCGAGAGTTACTTTTGATGCGCTATTAAAGAAGTATGAGCATGTATCCAAACAAAGAGCAAATAATCATCCTAGTAATGTAGAAAGACCAAATTCGGCTCCTAAGAAAGGATTTGGTCAAGTCATCGGTCGTTGGAAGCTTTCATGCCATTCTATTCATATGGTTTTCATGTCCAATGCCCCAATACGGTGGTCCTCCTCAATACTTTGCCCCATGGATGCCGTTCTCACCACCACAAGTGTCGTACCACCAAGAACTAGCAAGGCCAAAGGGATCAGCAAAGAGGCAAAGGTGTAATCATAGTGATGGCCGTATTCAAACAAGAAATTTGCCTTAGTCTTCAAGGGTGAAGGAAAGGAACAACGACAATAAACGCAATGAGGCATCCGTCGTTATTAAAATAGGTTTCCACAACATCCCAATCCCTGACGAAGTCCTTCCGGAGCGAGATGGAGGCAACTCAGTGGAGACCACCAAAGGTACCACTATCGGTCCGACCGCCACCGTAGGGCCGGTGTGACCTGCCATGGTGCACCGGTCCGACCAGCCTATTACGGCCTGTCCAATCGCCCTTTGTCAGGCTCTCGACTCCATCCGGTCTGACCAACCCCACGAGGCTGGTTTGACCGACAGCGTACGGGGAAACCGTCATGATAAACGCAAAATTGTCGAGGCCGATTCGGGTACTTCCCATTTGGCTGAAAATTCCAGGAGTAAGTTTGTGGCCCCAGGATCGAAGCCGCTACCTTCGTGGGCACCTCCGGGAATGACCAAGTCTCAAAAGAGACGCCTACAACGTCTTCGGGCCAAACACCTTAAAGAAAAGAAGGCCGGAGAGTTCAAGGCTAATTTTCTCAACGAATCCAAAGCTTTAGCACGACCACGATAGGTGTGGAGACCGAAGTCGGTTGAAGAACCAACTTCTAGCCTTGTTGAGAAAAGAATAGATCCCACGAGGACTAGGGGCAAAACTAATGAGAATACTAAAGGTTGAGTTGATAGAGAAATTTGGCACTTAGTACCCTAGTACGTGAATTTATATTGAGTTATGCAAATCGTCCTTAGGAGTTCAAAAATTCCGAGTCAAGAGATGGATGATTTATGATAGGTTAACAAATAAAGAATATGTGGAATACCGCACATGAACGATTTATTTGGTAATTTGGGCCAAAAATATGCCTTCCCTAGCATAGGTCGGTCGGACCAGCCAGGGTAGGCCAGTCAGACCGGCCCAATTGGTCCGGTCACACCGGCCCAATTGGTCCGGTCAGAGCGGCCCAAGTCTAGAATTAGAGATAAAGTTTGATTCCAGGTAGTTTTTATCTATAAACAAATCCTAACCACTTTTGGTTGAATCCTACTCAGTTTAGGAGTCAGGGAACATGAGACTAGCCCCTATAAATAAAGGGGTGAGGCCGATTCAAAGGGAATCTTCATAGATCAACTCAAAACATAGTTCTGAATCGTACCTTTACTTTTCAATCAATCTTTTGCCCTAGCATTACTCTACTCCTAGCAGTAGACCTTTGTCAATTTGATAAGCAAATTGTCCGTACTTCTCCACGTGAATGCAAGTTCTTTGTCGGTTTGATCCGAAAACCTTCTGTTTTGCCCTCGTACGAGTTTTTATTGTTTTATCGGTTTTTATGGGTAATTGGGTCTCCTGGCCGAATTACCCCTAGTTTTCTGGTGTTTTGTAGTTTTTTCATCGCCACAATCTTCTCCAATAAGTTTGGTCGCCATCCATCCATGGCAAGACGGCCGCCGGAGATCCAGAGATTGTTTCCGAGAGACGTCGGTCCGACGAGAGGCCACCCTTCGGTTCGACCGGCCCATGCCACGTAGTCACCTAGAGCACCAGCACGTAGTGGTCTGACCGGTTGTACTCTCCGGTCCGATCGGACATCACATTGGGCCTCGTGGGCACTCCGCATCAACGCCGGAGGCCACCCCCCGAGGGGCACTCGTACCCTCTGGTCCGACCGGGTGCCAGACATTGGTCTGACCGGCTGGGAGACCGAACCCCCCATTCGTTTGTCTCCATGACACACTCGAGAGGGCACCCTTCGCACACCCTCAGTTGGACCGAGATTCACCCTCCGGTCTGACCGATCGAAGGCCGGAGCCCCCTTCGGTCAATACTTTGCACCGGAGGCTGCTTCGCGCCAAAGCCCCCTTCGGTCTGTTCTCTGCATCGCTAGTGAGACTGATGGTGGAGCTCTGGTCTGACCGGCTTACCTTGGATGGTCTGACTGGCTTCCCTTGGATGGTCCGACTGCCAGGACCCTCGGTTAAACCGGCCTTGTTTCTGGCCGGTTTGACTAGGTTTTATTATTTTTAGCTATTTTCTCACACATCGGTTAATTGAATAATTCTAGGTTAATATTATTTGATTGTATGGCGACTTCGTTATTCCCTTATCACTATTTAAGGGTCATCAGAATGCGGCGTCGGTGTTATGTTACGTTTAGGGGTTTACTCGTAAAATATCTGCACGCTTTTGGATCGCCTGATCGGCGTCCGTGCGTTTGGCGCATTTTCACGTCAAGAACAGCCTAGCTCCAAGAGCCTGAGTCCCACCGGATAACCTTGGGGCACAAGGGTGGTGATGCGCCAATTCTTGATTGAAAGAGAGTTAAACTAATCCTGACCTAAGGGATACATATTTATAATCCGTAGACTTGCCATCCAAATAACCTATCCAGCCGATTTCGGATGAGTTTGTAACCACCCGTTGCTCTTATCTCCGTCGGCTCCCCTTCCGATCATGCAGCTATTGCGGACGAACTACTTTGGCTTTCTTTGACCGGATCTTCCTTGACCTTGTGTTGACCATGAGGTAACTCGTAGTGGCCTCCTGGGACTTACCAAATCATGGCATCAACAATACTGTAAAACTCATCCAAAAAAACATTGCGTTGAACATCTAGTCTCCACAGGAAAAAAGACTACTCATGAAGAGTTGTCGTTAAACATTTGAGTAACCATCAACAACCACTAGATAGCATAATCAAACACTTGTTCTGAGAATCGTCTGAATACACCCTCATCATGATCTGAAGACACATTTGCCATGAAGACAGAAAGTTTCACTACCTACATAAGTGCATAGCCCAAAATGTTAGTGTCACAGACAAAGTAATGAATTCAACATACTAAAAAGTTATGTCCCAACCTAAGAAACAAAAAACAATAAAATAGGGATGCATGATTACCCACAGTGGTGCCATGGCACCACTACGCATGAAGCAGTTAGAAATAAAAATGGCTTTATGTGACAAGTGTTTTAACATGGCTATGTAAAGCTCCCTATGTAAAAATATACGATCAAAGACCTACTATCTTTAGGTAGTGCAACAAGGGATTATAATTACAATCAAACTAAATGATACATGTCATACACATGTAAGGTAAGAGTAAATGACATCAACTTACATGTCACATCAGAGTAAATCATGCACCAAACATCTTGCACATAAATAAGGCTCCATCACTGCACAAAAACAAAAAAATCAAGAAAATCGAAGACAGCAAATCAAAGCCATTTCTTAATTGTTACCTGCTAAGCCATTTCATTTTTCAACCAAATCAAAGCAGTTTCTCTATCTCCCTGTTATCAACATCTTTAAAGAGATTATAAGCCTTGGATTTTTTCTCTTTTGTCAATTCCATTGAGTTGACAACAGATATGCAATTCTTAATTGAAAAATTGTTAGCTTGGGCAACCTCTTTCTCTTTAGCTAATTCTGCAGTTTCATCCTCAGCCGATTTGCTTCTCATATCGATGTATTTCTCCAATAGTCCTTCTATGTTACCACCCTTCTTTTATCTCTTTGGTCCTTTTTTACTTTGTTGTTTCTTATACCAACAACTCTTTTTGCCCTATGTTTATTACTTCCAATATTTTGATCTTCTTCAATCGAATCCATCCTTGCACCAACATTGTCTTGCACTTGATAAGCAAAAGTTTCCTCTACATCTAGAAATGCAGCCTCAGTGTCACCAATATCGGTCATATTGTCAAGCTGGGTCATAACTAGATGTTGTGGTGGCTACGTAAAGGTGAAGTTATAAGTCCCTTCAGCAGTGATCAGATAATATTATGTAACACGTGTTGATAGCAAAATATGGCATCAATGATTAAGATTGTCAAAATATCAATTTTGGTAATTTGGGCTGAAAATAAACATGTCCTGGGTCAGGCCGAAGCCCTATAGGGTCAAAGGACCATTGGGCTATGGGCTCCGGAAGCTTCCAGCCAGCCCACGGCCTTCAGCCAGGAGGCCTTCGGAGGCCCACGCCACCGAAGCTTCAGCCCAAGGAGCAGGCTTCGGCAAGCTTGGCCGAAGCCCCACTTCGGGCAGAGATAGAGTTGGACCTGATCTGGCTAAGTGTTTATCTCTATTCAGCCAAATTATAGCAGATTAGATTATAGGTCTAGCCCCTATAAGTATAGAGGCGAAGCTAGTTCAGTGGCCCCCCCAACACAAATCAACCACAAAGCCTAGCTTTGAATCGCATTTACTTTATCTTTACTTTTGTGTACACTTCGTGGGTTTGCCTAGAAGCCCTCCGACGACCACTTCGGAATAGTGGTAATCCTTGTTACTTCGCCTGTGAAGTATCTGTTAATCTACGTAATAAATTGCTATCGCCTTGTTACTCTGCCTGTGAAGTATCCATTAATCTACGTAATAGATTTCTATTGCCTTGTTACTTCGCCTATGAAGTATCCGCTAATCTGTGTAACAGATTGCTACCTTCGCTCCTAGTACAACACTTAGTAGAATTCGGTCCTCAAGCCGAATTGGTACTTTGAATCCACTCTGTTGCAGGTTTCCACGTTTGGAGCTACTTCGTCGGAGGTGTCCGGAGCTGAGAGATTGGTTTTGGAGATCGCCAGAACACTCTTCGGTGAGACTATTGCTTCGACCACACACCAACAGACTTTGTCAAGACAGGCTTCCCCACACTCGTACTCCGCTCCAGACAAAGTCACGCTCGCGCGTTACGTTTGAGTCATTATTCTGTATCTTACTGTATCAGAGACTTCGCGCCGAACCCCGCTGTTCGGAGGTGATTGTCGTGTCCAGATCTGTTCGAAGTTCATCTTCGGCCAGGTCGGTCCGAACGCCGAAGGTACCCTTTGACGGGACACTTCACGTCAGATGCCGAAGGTACACTTTGGTGACCCTTTTCGAACCATACTTCAAAGCATACAGGCTTCGACTGGTTTGCTGATTTATTCTGTTTAATATATTTCTTTTGGCTAATTGGATTATTTATGTGTGATATGATTACTTGGTGACTCCACCCCCCTTATCATGACTAAGGGTAGTCGGAATGCGATGTTGGTGCTATGTTACGCTTAGGATTGTCCCTAAGTATCTGCACACTTTTGGATCGTCGAACTGACCCAAGTGCGGGGGCACGTTTTCATGTCAACACACTTTTTGGCGACTCCACTGGGGAAAAGCTATGCCAACATGACGGGTACATCTACATCGGCCGCCGGTACATCTACAATGACTACTACGTCTACACCACCGATGGACACCATAGGAGGCGCGGATATCGACAACCGCAACATCCTAACACCTACTCTTGAATATATTCCCGTAGAAGACTGAGCAGAGATCGAGACAAAGTTGAAGGCGCTCCAAGACATGATGCTTGGGGGCTACGTCAAGACATGCGCGGGCTTCATCAAGCACGACATCATCGCCCCCGATCTTGCTCGGATCTAGCTAACACCCGTATCGCCTCATTTATCTTCTTTAGAGATTGAGCGAAAACTAGTTGCATCAGTAGATCAGGCCGTTAGCGCTTCGCTAGCCAACCGTTTAGATTCGACAGTTAGCTCCTAAGTAGAGGCGACACTTAGGAGGTTTGGCTTTACTGAGGCTGTACCATCTTCCCCTATTGCTAGTATACACCCGGTAAATCATGTGTATAGCAGAACCAACGGTAGCACTGGCAAGATCGTTATGTTTCCGGCCTTAACACCCGTGGCCGAGACTAGTCATTATGCTTACGGCCAAGCTATCACCGCGTACCACGCACCACCCGCGCTGGTACTAGCCCTGCCCGCGCTGCCCACACCACGTGCATAGGCACCTGGGCTTGAGCATGTCGTACAACTAGCACGTAGGGAAGAGGCCCATGGCTGACACGTCGATATCCCGCCGCGTGTCGCGCCCCCGCACGAGAGACGTGCGTAGGCAGCAGGCCAAGATGACCTAGAGGAGCGAATCTGTGCACTATTTAGGGAATGCGCCGGCTTCGTGCCTAGGGGTCGGGTTAGGGTTTACCGTAAGCCATATCCTGATCATTTCAATACGATACCCTACCCCCACGGCTATAGAATCCCCGAATTCACTAAGTTTGATGGCGAGGGTAGCAAAACCACACTAGAGCATGGTAGTCAATTTTTAGCACAATGTGGAGAAGCTAGCGGGATAGACGCTCTAAAAATTAGACTATTTTCTCTCTCGCTATCCGACACCGCTTTCACTTGGTTTTCGGCGCTCCCGCCGAACTCCGTTCAGACGTGGGATGAATTGGAAAAGAAATTCCATGACTAATTTTACACGGGTGAGACATAACTTAGGCTTTCACACTTGACATCAGTTAGGCACAAATCTAACGAGAACGTCTCCGATTACATCAAGCGTTTTAGGGATACTAGAAACCGATGTTTCAGCCTTAGTATTTCAGAAAGGGATTTGGCAGAACTAGATTTTAATGGGTTGCATTCCAAGATTAAAGAAATATTAGACAACTAGAACTTTTTAGAGGTTAGCCAAGCCTTGCAGCAGGCTCTGGTCCAGGAAGGCCGAGCCAAAGATAAAAATTTTATTAAGACGTTTAACAAGCCTAGGGCTAAAATCCACGTCATGGAACACTCCGATGAAGAGGAGTTAGAAGAGGAGGATTTGGCCAACATGTACGCGACTGAATGGGTTTGGAATGCTAAGAGCAAACCCATCACGTGCTCTGAGTTACGGCCGTCTCCCACAAAGAATCGGCCTAGTGAGGTCATGTACTCATTTGACATAACTAAGTGTGATAAAATATTTGATTTTCTCTTAAAGAACTAGCTCCTCAAGTTGCGTAAAGGCCAAGTCATTCCATCTGCCGACGAATTGAAGAAACATCCATACTGTAAGTGGCATGATTCACATTCACATAATACTAACGACTGCAATGTTTTTCGACGGTAGGATCAATCTTCCATAGAAGAAGGACCATTGAAAATAGACCATAATCCAAAGATGAAGCTAGACAAAGATCCTTGCCTCATCAATGCCGTCAACCTCGGCGAGAAAAAGGTGTTGATTTGGCCAGAAAATGCCAAGTCGATTAGAGGGAAGGCGATAATTGTCGGAGAACCACGCACGCGCACACTCATACATAAGAACCCCGAGGTGGGAGTGTGGAAACAAAACATCAGCATCCCTTCGACTAAGGCTCGCAAGAAGCCAAAGGTAACATACAAGATGCTGTTGAACAAGCATCAAAGAAAAGCCAAGGAAGCAGGCTTTTCGGATGGTGGCTTCGGACCACAGTGGTCGAGCCCTCCTTGTGATGGTTTCGAACCACAATGGTCGGACCCTCCGCACGGGGACTTTGGGCCACAGTGGCCTAACACTCCGTACGGTGGCTTCGGACCTCAATGGCTGAACCCCCCGTACAGTAGCTTTGGACCCCAGTGGTCGAACACCATGCGGAGCGAGTTCGGCCCCCAATGGCCTAACCCTGCACCACTCTAGACGAACCCTTCGACAGGAGGCTTCGGCCTGCACTGGCCAAACGTACCTTCGGCCTAGCAGGACCCCTCACTGATATGGTGTGAGACACCATCGATGCTGTCGAACTCCCCTCTAGGTAACTGGTTCGGCTCACAATGGGCGAAGCCACTGGAGCCGCCGATGCCTCCGCCGTACAACTGGGCAGGGACTCCGTGGGCTCTGTACGTATCGCAGCCAGAGTACCCTCCACAACCTAACGCTATGCCTTGTTTTCCTTCGGAGTATTATGAATGGCAGGGACGAACAGATGCAGCGGAGGGGGGCATCATCCACAGGCTATCCATGGTACCTCCGAATCGGCCCATACAGAGCGAAGTTGAAGAATACAGGCGCAAAGAGGCTGAGGACAGGGAGTCTGAAGCTATCACAGTCAGAGTAGGGTCTTAGGAAGTCCCAATCTTGAAGGCCTTATCGCCGAAGTCCGATGGAGGTAAGTCCCCTATTTCGGCTGAAGCCCGCGCCGGAGCCTGGTCCGATCGGCCAAACGAGGCCGGTCTGACTGCCGGGGTCCGCAGCGAAGGCCCTCCAGATACAGAGTGCACGAGGCCGGGGTGGGCAGGACCACTTCGGCTAAATTTGACAGGAAATAGGTAGTGCCACCTAGCACCAAGCCACAACCATCTTGGGCACCTCCAGGCATGTCCAAATCACAAAAGAGATGTCTGCAATGACTACGAGCACATGAGATGCGCGAGAAGAAAGCCGAGGACGAGCGCGACGCTATTTTTGAAGAAATCCGCCCTCGGTCAACTACAAGATAGGTATGGAGGATTAAGCTGATTGAGATGACCAACCCGTCTCCTAGCCCGAGCGACGACGATCCCGACATGCTCGACAACGGCTACTCACCTGTCTCTGAGGGGCCTGCACCCCAGGCGATGGACATCAACGTTGTCACGCTGCCCGCCGAGTTTGCCTAGCCACTGGGTGAGGCCGAGGTCGCTCAATTGAACCTCGGCCCAAGGAACGCTATTTTTGAGAAGCCCGAGGACTCGGCTCACCATATGAAGCCTCTCTACGTCAGAGGTGACATTGACGGAAAGCCGATTTCCCAGATGCTTGTTGACGACGGTGCCACTATTAACCTAATGCCCTACTCACTGTTGAAAAACTTGGTAGGGACGAGGATGATCTAAAGAAGACTAACTTGATGCTCAATGGTTTCAATGGCGAGAGTTTCGAGGCCAAGGGCATGCTCTCCATGGAGTTGACAGTGGGCAACAAGACGTTGCCAACAACATTTTTCGTCGTCGATGTACAAGGTAACTACAACGTGCTGCTTTGGCACCACTGGATTCAGGCGAATTGCTGCATTCCTTCTACTCTGCACCAGTGCCTAATTCAGTGGGACGGTGATGAAGTAGAAGTCATTCCCGCAGATACTTCGGCCCAAGTGGCATTGGCCTATGTATCAGTTGACGCTGTTCACAACAAGGTAGAGTGTCTGTCAGGTAGAGATCTTTCGGATTACGATTTTGTTAGCGTGTCTGGAGGACATTTTGTACCAGTGTCTGTAAAGCCGACTGGTGTATCACGACTATTTTTTATATTATTAGTTATGTCTAGCAAGACTAATCTGGATTAGCTAAAGTCTCGTGTAGAGCAGTATCGGTCTACTAAAGACGGTATTGCCAAGGCCATCGAAGACTTTAGTGAAGTAGAGAAATTAGGACAAGGTTTTGCGTCGGTCGATCCCTTAGAGGAAGTTGACGTAGGTGATGTTAGCATCTTGAGGCCGATTTTTGTAAACCAACATTTACATACTAATGAAAAGATCGAAGTAATAAATTTGCTTCGGTTGTATGTCGATTGTTTCGCATGGGAGTATAGCGAGATGCCGGGACTAAGACGCGAGCTCGTGGAGCATCAGCTACCTATCAAGTCTGGATTTAGGCCTTATAAACAGCCTCCTCGGCGCTTTAATTCGAACATCTATGACCGAGTTAAAGAAGAAGTAGAGCGACTGCTCAAAGCTGGATTTATTAGGCCATGCAGGTACGCAGAGTGAGTTGCTAACATTGTGCCTGTAGAGAAGAAAGGGAGCGGCAAGATACGAGTGTGTATTGACTTCAGGGATCTAAATAAGGCCACTCCGAAAGACGAATATCCGATGCCGATAGCCGACATGCTGATCAACGTTGCTTCAGGACACAAGGTACTAAGTTTTCTTGATGGCAATGCTGGTTATAATCAAATCTTAATGGCCGAAGAGGACGTCTACAAGACTGCCTTTCGATGCCCTGGTTTTGTCGGTTTATTCGAGTGGGTCGTTATGACTTTTGGTTTGAAGAATGCTAGCACTACATATCAGCGTGCTATGAAATTAATCTTCCATGACTTGCTAGGAGTTATGTTAGAGGTTTACATTGATGATGTTGTAGTCAAATCGGACGCTATGGGAAACCATTTAGCTGATTTGAAAGTTGTTTTTGATAGGATGCGACAGTATGTCTTAAAACTGAATCCACTGAAATGTGCTTTTTGCATGTCAGCGGGTAAGTTCTTAGGTTTCATGATTCATGAGAGGGGCATAGAGATTGATCCTAAGAGGCTTGAGAAAATTAGAAACTTCATGACACCGACATGCAAAAAAGATGTGAAAAAGTTGCTAGGGGAGATGAATTATTTGCGTCGCTTTATATCTAACTTGTCTGGCAAGATTGATGCCTTTGTCCCCATACTTCGGCTAAAGAACAAGGCTGAGTTCACTTGGGGGCAAGCCAGCAAAGCGCCTTTGAGAAAATCAAGGAGTGCTTGTCATCGCCGCCCGTGGTGAGAGCACCCAAAGCCGGTATTCTGTTCTGGCTATACATCGCTACTGAAGATAGCGTAATCAGGGCCATGATAACCCAGGAGGTAGAAGGAAAAGAGTACATCATCACGTTCTTGAGCTGCCGCCTGCTGGACGCCGAAACTAGGTACGCGTTTGTGGAACATTTGTGTTTGTCACTTTACTACGCGTGTACCAAATTGCGCCATTATCTTCTCCCTACTACATGTGTTGTCGTTTGTCAAACCGATGTTATAAAACACATGTTGCAAAAGCCGATTCTAAGTGGAAGAATCGGAAAGTGGGCTTACGCTTTGATTGAATACGATTTGGCCTATGAACCCCTAAGAGTTATGAAAGGCCAGATCGTAGCCAACTTTATAGTTGATAACCATATAGACGTCAGTCGGAGCGACAATGTTGCTTTGATTGAGGTAATACCGTGGAAACTTTACTTTGATGGTTCAGCTTGCAAAAATGGCCAAGGTATTGGGGTAGTTCTCATATCACCTAGTGGAGTGCACTTTGAGACCTCGGCTCGTTTAGAGTTTCCTTCTACTAATAACCAAGCTGAATACGAGGCTTTACTGCTAGGGCTTGAATTGTTAGAATCCATAGGTGTTAAACATGTTCATGCGCATGGTGATTCTCTGTTAGTAGTACAACCAGTGGCTAAGAGTGCTCAATGTTTTAACGGCTTGCTAAACAGCTACTTGGATAAGTGCTTAGACACAGTTGCTACTTTTGATGACTTCAAGATTTCTCATGTGTCAAGAGAGGCCAATTCAGTTGCAAATGATTTGGCTCAGAAGCATCTAGTTACCAAGTCAGGAGAGGAAAATTTTTTGTACGGGAGAAGTCATTGTTTGGTCTCGCTACCAAAGCTAGTGGCTTCGGACAGGCGGACCCTCTAGGTCAGACCCCTCCGACTGCCGGAGACTGCCGTGCGCCAAGGTCCTAGGACCAGAGTACTCCACCCACCGAAGGGTCTAGCACGCCAGAGCCCGTGAGCCGGAGTCCTTTGGACAGTGAGAGTCTCCGGGAGCCCGGACCCTCTAGCAGGGGGCTTCGGCCTGATGCACTCCGCACGGCTAGTCCAGCTAGGCTTCGGCAGAAGCAGAAAGGGCTCGTGGGGCACCCCGAGATCAGTAGCCTAGATATTTTTTCAGGGAGTGAACTAGAAAAACCCTCCGAAGTCCATAAGGGCGATTGGAGAATAACAATCATCCAGTATTTGAGAGACCCTAGCCAAAGGGTTGATCGAAAGGTTCGGCGACAAGCGTTTAAATTTGTATTGATAGACGACACACTGTATCGCCGAACCATTGAAGGAGTACTGTTAAAGGGTCTAGACCACGAACGATCCCAGGTGGCTACGGGAGAAGTCCATGAAGGACTCTGTGGCACTCATTAGTCAGCCCAGAAAATGAGTTGGATGCTCAAAAGAGCGGGTTTCTACTGGCCGACTATGACTGAGGATTGTTTTAAGTATTATAGAGGGTGTAAAGCATTTCAGAAGTTTGGCAATATTCAATTAGCTCCTGCTTCATTACTTAACCATATTGTCAAGCCATGGCCGTTCCGAGGTTGGGGTTTAGACTTCATCAGCCAAATTCACCCTCCTTCCTCAAAAGGGCATCGATTCGTGTTGCTGGCGACGAATTACTTCACCAAGTGGACCGAGGTCGTGCCTCTCAAGAACATGACTCATAATGAGGTACTTGACTTTATCTTGAAGCACATCATACATAGATTCGGCATCCCTAAAACTCTCACTACAGATCAAGGTAGCTCATTTGTTTCTAAAGAAGTGAGGGACTTCGCCGAATATTATGGTATTAAGTTGATAAACTCTTCGCCCTACTATGCTCAGGCCAGTGGTCACGCCGAGTCTAGTAATAAAACCGTGATTAAGCTCATTAGGAAGAAAATTGAAGAATTCCCTAAAAGGTGGCATGAAATGCTCTCCGAAGCACTATGGGCTTGTAGAATTACAAAGCACGGTGCTACCAAAGTTAGTCCATATGAGTTGGTATATGGACAAGAAGTCGTTCTACCTGTAGAAGTAGATCTTGGCTCTTTAAGAGTGTTAAAGAAAGATGGCTTATCGGTCGATGAGTATGAAACTCTTTTGAAAGACAACCTAGAAGAAGTGACCGATATGAGATTGAAAGCTTTAGAAGCCATAGAAGTAGACAAGAGGAGAGTAGCTAAAGCCTACAATAAGAAGGTTAAACTAAAATCATTTCAAGTGGGTGACTTGGTATGGAAGACGATTTTACCCTTAGGCACTAAGAGTCCCAAGTTTGGTAAATGGTCACCTAGTTGGGAAGGCCCTTTCAAAATAGCCGAAATCGCTCCTAGCAATGCATATGTGTTAGAATCTCTACAAGGAGAGCGGTTTCGAAGGGCTTTGAATGGTAGATACTTGAAAATATATTTCCCAAGTGTGTGGCAAACATATTAGAAGAGGTCAAAAGGCCGATATGGAAAGTATTGTCTTTAGCCCATTTTGCTTTTAGTTCACTTAGTTCACTAAAAGGCAGGGGCATGTGTTGATAGCAAAAATGGCATCAATGATTAAGATTGTCAAAATATTAATTTTGGTAAATTGGGCCGAAAATACACATGTGTCGGGTCAGGCCGAAGCCCTACAGGGCCGAAGTACCATTGGGCTATGGGCTCCGGAAGCTTCTAGCCAGTCCACGTCCTTTGGCTAGGAGGCCTTGAGAGGCCCACCCCGTCGAAGCTTCAGCCCAAGGAGCATGCTTCGGCAAGCTTGGCCAAAGGCCCACTTCGGGCAGAGATAGAGTTGGACCTGATTCTGGCTAAGTGTTTATCACTATTCAGACGAATTATAACAGATTAGATTAGAGGTCTAGCCCCTATAAGTATAGAGGCGAAGCCAGTTCATAGGCCCCCCCAACACAAATCAACCACAAATCCTAGCTTTGAATCACATTTACTTTATCTTTACATTTCTGTACTCTTCGTGGGTTTGCCTGGATGCCCTCCGATGGCCACTGCGGAACAGTGGTAATCCTTGTTACTTCGCCGGTGAAGTATCTGTTAATCTACGTAATAGATTGCTATCGCCTTGTTACTTCGCTTGTGAAGTATCCGTTAATCTACGTAATAGATTGCTATCACCTTGTTACTTCGCTTGTGAAATATCCGCTAATCTACGTAACAGATTGCTACCTTCGCTCCTAGTACAACAAAAACATGAACACACCTTTCTTCGTTCATACAGAAAGAAGTCGTATCCTCTCTGCTAAATTTCACAAGAAAACGTCAACCTTCGCTAACATAGGCGTTTGTGTTGGTCAGTAAGCTACAAAGTAGAGTGACATTTGCCAAGTTGCGCAAGATAAGCTAATGAACTCACATCCACTATCAAACAGTCAGACATCTCCCTCTAGGCACTTTATAAAAGAGCAGCCCAAGAACACACATATTCTATTCCCATGCGAGGCAAGGAAATGTTAGGTTAATCTCTAACATAATGCCCTCTCACCCATGGTCAAACAAGACAATTAGTACTAAGAAGGTCTCTCCCCCTTTCTTCTACACAAAGCATATGAGGCATGCAACATCAATGATGGCATCAACGGCGTCGCTTTGGATGGCCATGGCAAATTGGCAGTGCTTGCATCAATGAGAACTCAGAAGCCGGCTGACAAGGAGAGAGGGGGGAGGAGCATAGAGCTCACTAGAAGTGTTCACCGACCGGCGGATAGGGAGAGATCAGAGCCGAGGGAGGCTAGGTATGGCGAAGGCGGTGGTATCATTGGGGAACGGCGCCGGAGCCCGCTGGTGATGGGGATCGCACACCTAGCGCCACCGCCATCGGCTCTGCCATGCCGTCATCTCGTGCAAGCGCCAGGGATTGAATCCACTCTCCAACCGTAGGGGGTGGAATCCTAAACTGGGCTCGGAAAAAAGAAAGAAGCGGGCCGGGTTACAATCTCTTGCGTCTTAACCGAACATACAATTTTTAATTGGTTGAGAATTTGACCAGACTGAGATGATCCCTGAGGATTGGGGCCCAAACCCCACCATTCCAGGCCCAACCCAAGAGGGCCTAATTGTGTTCACACATAACAAATATATTATATTAATAAAATAGTATAAAAATACATTCATGTTGACTATCAGAGCTTCAAAATTACCGCATTAATGAAAAAACAAAAAAGACGTACGCCACTTATTATAAGTGAGTCCATATTATAATGATCTATATTAAACCAAAAGGAGTTCGTAAAACACAATTTAAAATATTGAAAAATTGGATTAAGATAGGAAATATTAAAATAAGTTCATGTCAGAGTAAAACACAATGCAAGATTAATTAAAATTCATAATTAAAAATTATAAATTTGATTACAACAAAAATTTAATATAAACCCCTAAATCCGGAATAAATATGAATAGTAACAATAAATACGTAAAGAAATGTATTATTAAAAATAAGAGTATATGTAAAATTAAGACATACTAAAATATTAATTAAAAGTAAAAAAAATCAGAAATTTTATATTGGTTTATAGTTGCATTGAAATAAGCGGCAATGAAGAGAATAAAAAAGACATTTTGTCACTTGGAAGCGGTAAAGAAAGGGGGGGAAAGGTGATTTCGACCGATTAAAAATATTTACACATCTCCAGCATTTCCATCTCCTCAAACATGAACCCCGTTTCAAGCCTTTATTTAACAATCAGAGCCCCATAGAAAATCTTTAAAAACCCTGGTAAGACAAAGAAAGTAAAAAGTGACCAGCACCACACCACGAGACTACCATGCTAGAGTGCTCGGACACAATTCAGATCAGCTACAGTCATAGTAGAAATCGCAACCGCACGTAATCTCCGCCATCTACTTCGGTGATTAACAATCCAGATTTGACAGCTACAGTGATAATGTAAACAATACTTTTGTTATAATACTTTTATCACAGTGTAATGAATCACGTACTTTGTGCTAATCTGGACTAAACCACTTTGCATAAACTGTATACACCTCAACTACAGTTTTGCATAAACTGTGGACAGCTCAAATGGTAATACACGGACCATGCCTCGACAAAATGGTAAAGAAAACAAAACAGCAATTTCCGACGAAAATTAATATAAAATCAGTATATTGCTATAAATAAAAGGAAAATTCTGAATTACACCCTCAAAATATTACTAAAGTCTGAAAAACCCCCTGAAAAATTTTATCGTCTAGAAAAGACCTAAAATAATGTAAAACGGTTCAATTTACACATTTGAATGGTGGTTTTGCTTACGTGTAAAAACCGTGGACGGTTTTTCTGACGTGGCAGCTCATGTGGCGGTAGTGACATGGCAGGTCAATGAAAAAATTTGAATTACACCTTTTAACTTTGCCTAAATTCTGAATAACCCTCAGAAGAAATAAAAATATATATAAAAATTAAGTTCTAAAATTTTTAATAATTATGTTTTTCATGAAAATCTAGAATAGTGTTGAAACCTTTAAAAATTATAATTGATTCATTTTAACTCTAAATTTGACAATTCAAATTGCATATTTTTTTAGAAAATGAAATCTACAAAATAAAAATACTTTCATCAAGAAAACTCTTGTTTTTTATTCCTGTGTAGCAAGTTAAGTTATCTTAGTCTATTCTTTGATAGAGACAATAATAAACATTTAATTTAGAATGTCACCCGGAAGGATCAATAAAAAACTATGGTCCAAGTTTTTACCAAAATAAAGAAAATTAATTAACCAACAAGATACACTTACATGCACAATACAAGGCTCGCGATCTTGAAATAATGCAAGAGAAGAAAGAAGATTCGGGTGGAAAAATAGAAAATTGAAAAAGATGCTTTCTTAATTCGAACAGTTTTTTGCTAAATTCAAACAAATGTGAATTTTTAGCCAGAATCGTAAGCAAGCAAAATTGTGAGCTGATAGCTGACTCCCTCCTTTTCCTAATACATAATGCTTCTAACTTTTATACATAGCGTTTGACTATTTATTTTATCGAGACTTTTTACAAGTATTCAGACGAAGTATGAGTCATGTTTAAAATATTTTTAATGATAAGATAATTTACACTAAAATTAATAGTATTCACTTAGTTTTTAACAATAAGGGT
>JAAALK010000085.1:26854394-27025095 GCA_019279435.1 Zizania palustris | reverse complement strand
AGCAGGTCTTCACTCTTCTTCTGTCCTCTTGACTATCGTTGACAATGACTCATCACATCTGGAGCCATGAGGCCCACGCTATTCCGCTGGCTCCTCAATCTCCCCCTTGATGAGTGCATTGTCAACACTTCACTTCTTCAGCTCTTCAATACCTGCGAATAACTGTGGAAACACAAAAAATAAAGCACAAGAAAACAAAGAAGAAGAAAACAAAGTAAAAGTTTAACCCTAATGACCAAAAGCCACACAAAAGCAAGAAGTGGTCATTATGGTTAACCAAAATGTAAAGCTCAGAATGAGTGTGATCTTAGAAACATCAACAAGGATATCAAAAGAGTACGGACAAACAGGACAAAACTCCCCCTAAAACAAATCCCAGAGAAAGCCAAAGCTCCCCCTTGACCTCTTATCCTAAAAAGAACACAGACTCCCCCTGAAACGCAACTCCCCCTCAAAATATGCAATGAATGCAACTGGGGTGCAGGTGGAGTGTAGAAAGCATGCTTCTCAGATATGATTGAATGCAATTACATCATCTAACAGATACAGCAAAAGACATATTGTCTAAGATACATGGCATGATCAGTGCAACAGATGATATCTAAAGAAAGTCATTAGCACACATTTTCAATTTTTGCAAACAAAAGCATCACCACATTTTCCAGTTGACAAGCAAGGTAAAGCATGAGATGTAGAAGCTAACTGATATCTACCAAGATAAGCTTTGTCCAAAAAACAAAGTGCTTCAGCAAACTTGTTATCATTTCAGTTTTCAGGCTTTTTCTTTTTCCTTTTTCATTTATGCCAGGGGTTATTTGCATGTCAAACCTTATGCTGACCGACCAAGTCAAGCCTAGGCCAGATCTGGACCATCAGAAGCTTAAGACATTGGTCTTGGCATACACTACATTGTCCTAGTTCATACCAAAGTGCTATGGTACGCAGTCCAGAACAATGCAATGCGACAAAGCAAACCCACCTGGATCTTTTTCAAAATATGCATAAAAAGGCATGGAATTTTCATTCATTTTTGATTTTTATCATTTTTATAGCACATTTTCCATGTTAAAGCATAAAGATGTCCAAGTTGCATATTTGCATCTATGTGAGGAACTAGCTACAAGGCATGTAGCAGATAGCAAAAGCACTCAGCCTACTCATGCTAGTTACCAGAAACAATGGTGATCATTTTTCAAGTTTAAAGCATAAAAGCCCTGCATATGACAGATATCAGATATATCAAGTGAACTAAACTAAAGCATGATCATCGACGAGTAATCAAAAGCATGTACTAGCTAGAATAAGTAAAACGGATCAATCATATAACAGAAGCAAGCTCAAAGTGTGATATGTGAGTATGTCTGATATGAACACACACAAAAAGATTCAAGAAAAGAGTAAAGAAGAAAGAAAACTGACGCAAAAATATCCTAGAAAGGATACACAACACCCAAATCCCCTCGTAAACGCTCAAAGGTAGACTGATCTAGGGGTTTGGTGAAAATGTCAGCCAACTAATGATGGGTATCAACATGAACAAGGTCAATGACACCTTTCTCATATTGATCCCGCAGAAAGTGAAAGCGCACATCAATGTGTTTGGTTTTTGAATGGAGACAAGGGTTTTTCCCTACACTAATAGCACTGGTGCTGTCACAAAACAAAGGAACTCTGGTAGGAAAGAACAATCCAAAATCTCGCAACGTGGAAATCGTCCAAACCAACTGTGAGCAGCAGCTAGCAGCAGCTACATACTCAGCCTCAGTGGTCGAAAGAGCAACTCCAGATTGCTTTCGAGAAGACCAAGACACAAGAGAAGAACCAAGAAATTGGCAAGTACCAGAAGTCGACTTGCGATCCAACCGGCACCCACCAAAGTCAGCATCCGAAAAGCCAGATAAATCAAGAGATGATGATGCTGAATAGTAAAGACCAAGATCAGGCGCATAGGTAAGAGACCTGAAGATGCGCTTGACAGCCTGCCGATGAGACGCGCGTGGTGAAGACTAGAAACGCGCGCAAAGTCCCACGACGAACTGTATGTCTGGCCTCGTCGCCGTCAAGTATAGTAGCGAACCGATCATCCCTCGAAACTCTCTCTCGTTGACCTTGACGCCGCTCTCGTCCTTGTCCAGGCCCCCAGATGTCCCCAGTGGGGTCATCTGCGGCTTTAGTTCACCACCAAAGTCAAATTTTTTCAACATGTCACGAGTGTACTTACCTTGGTGGATGAAGGTGCCATCCTTGGTCTGCTTGATCTGGAGCCCTAAGAAGTACTTGAGCTCACCCATGAGGCTCATCTCAAACTCGTTGTGCATTTGCTCAGAAACTTGGACACAGAGAATCAGTAGTACCGCAAAAAATAATATCGTCCACGTAAATCTGAGCAACTAAAAAAACTAAAGCAACTCTGAGCAAAAAGAGAGTCTTATCCACAAAACCCATCACAAAGCCCTTCCCCAACAAAAACTGCTTCAACCGGTCATACCAAGCCCTGTGGGCTTGCTTCAACCCGTATAAAGCTTTTTGCAACTTAAAAACATGTCGAGGGAAACTTAGGGTTCTCAAAACCGGGGGGTTGCCTAACATAAACCTCCTCCTCTATGTACCCGTTCAGAAAAGCACTCTTAACGTCCATTTGAAAAAGCTTGAAACCCTTCGAAGTGGCAAAAGCTAAGAGAATGTGAATGGACTCAAGGCGGGCAATAGGGGCGAAAGTTTCTTCAAAATCAATACCCTCCTTCTGGCAAAAACCCTAGACAACAAGTCGAGCTTTGTTGCGCACCACAACCCCATCTTCACCTTGTTTATTCTTGAACACCCACTTGGTGCCTATGGGGTTGCATCCTGGTGGTGACTCAACTAGTGTCCAAACCCGATTACAGACAAAATTCTCAAGCTCTTCTTGCATAGCGTTAATCCAATTAGAATCAGAAAGAGCATGATAAACGTCTCTGGGCTCAAAAGATGCAACAAAAGCAGATTCAGCAAACACAGCAAGAGAGTTACCAGATGAATGCAAAGTTCTTTCAGTCAAATCACCGATGATGAGCTCTGAGGGGTGATCACGCTGAACTGCATGGGATCCTTGGTGATCTGAAGTCACCTCACCGGAGTCAGCAGCTGGCACCTCTGGACTCGAATGAGGGGGTTCGATCGAAGTGGAAGAAGTGATCAGAGGTCCGCCCTCATCCTCAGTTGAAGTCTCAGAAGGTGTGGGCTCTGCGGGAGGTGCAGAAGGCCCACCCTCATCAGCAGCTGGAGTATCCTCATCTTCCTTGAAAATGGATTCTCCGAGCTCACCATCTCCAGAAGGCTTAAAAGAAGGAGTCAAAGAAGGCAAGGACTCATCAAATGAAACCTCACAAGTCTCGACATGCTGCTGGGATTCGAGGTTCCAAACACGAAAACCTCGAGAATGTAAAGCATAGCCAAGAAAAACACCATCCCAGCAACGAGACTCAAACTTGTCCAAATGCCCTCCCTACTTGAGCACAAAGCACTTGTAGCCAAACGCTCGCAAGTGGCTCACCTTGGGCTGTCTACCAAACCGCAACTCGTATGAGGTCTTACCTAGGTAAGCTCTAAGAAAAATGCGGTTGGCCAGATAGCAAGCCGTGTTCATGGCTTCAGCCCAAAAACGCATAGGACTCATGTGCTCATCAAGCATCGTCCTGGCCACCTCGACTAGCGTGCGGTTCTTTCGTTCTACAACACCATTCTGTGGGGGAGTGTAAGGAGCAGAAAACTGATGATCAAGACCCTGATCACTACAGAAGCTGACGAACTAAGAGTTCTTGAACTCAGAGCCGTTGTCGGAGTGAATTGCTCGCATCCGAACATTGTTCTCATTTTTCAGCTTCAAAATCAGGTCATGAACAAAATGAAAAGTCTCATCCTTAGACTCCAAGGAGAAACCCACGAGAATCGAGGAAAAGTCGTCAATAATGACAAGCGCGTACCACTTCCCACCGACAGAGCGTACCCGAGCAGGACTGACAGTGTCCATGTGTAACAGCTCGCCCGGATACGAAGTCATCACCTGAGTCACAGGTGAGTGAGAAGCGGCAACCATTTTCCCATGACGACAGGGATGACAAACTAGATCTTTCTCCATTCTAAGCTTGGGAAATCCTCGGATGAGGTCCATAGAGCTTAACCTGACTAACAGATCAAAACTCAAATGACCTAACCTCCTATGCCACTTCCAGAGCTCAGAAGAAGATCCAGCAATCAAACAGCGAGAAGGGCCAAAAGAACTAGAGAAGTCAATTCGAAAAACTTTACCGAATGGTAAGATCTGGCAAATCAAAGACCCTCTAGAATCAAAAACAGAAGAATTGCCCTTCTTAAAACGCACTTCCAAACCATCCTCAAGAAGTTGTGACACAGAAATCAAGTTAAAGTTCAAATTTTTAACCAAGGCAACATTGTTCAAAGAGAAATGATCTAAAATGCGAATTGAGCCGATGCCACTTACCTTCCCTTGACCACTGTTCCTGAAAGAGATGTACTCTTTGGAGCTCAGGGGAGTGAGACTGGAGAACCATCTATGATGTCCCGTCATGTGGCGAGAGCATCCTGAGTCCATGATCCAAACGTCCTCCAGTCCTCGATCCTGCACAATCAGTGGTTGTAAGGGGGGAGCAAATGGTCCGGCACCAGGTTTAGCAAAAGAACTAAACAAGTGTCAAGCCATCTGCTCAAAAGACGGAAAGCGAAAACCATCAGAAGAGTTTGGACCAAAACGCGGCTCAAAGCGTGGTCCATGGTTCTGCCTAAAAACTCGGCCACGAGGTCCAGGACCGTAGCCAAAACGACCTAGAACTCTGCCGGAATGAACACCACCAACTGGAGCACGGGTATGAAAGTAGTCTCCTCTACCACCACCTACACGACGCGGCCTAGCCTCCAGCCTCTCCCCGCATCGAGGAACACGCAGTCTACCACCCTGCTAGTAGAACTGCTCCTAACCACCACGAGCACGCTCTGCTCTCTCAACCCGCTTCCTCCTGAAGCAAAACTCCGCAAGATGCCTGTCTCTCTGACAATACTCACAATGATAGGTGGGCTTCTTGGGATGTGGTTGAGGCTTGGGGTTCTTGGGCTTAGTGGTGTTTGGTGTAGTCTTCTTGGGTTGAGAGGGTCCAGGAAGAGAGTCAAGAGAAGTGTGGAGGTGTTTGGGTTTTGGAACCCAGATGGGCTTCTTGGGTGGAGCTTTAGGCTGTTCTTGGATTACTCCATCCTTGGGCTGACTAGCCTGGGAAGACTCAGTGGAGTGAGTCTTGGGGTATCTCTGCTCTAGAGTCTTTTTACTCCACTCCACTGCCCGGCTAATGGCACTCTCAAAGTCAGCCTTGGTGTAGGTGTAACATACCCCAAACCCATCCTGCCTCTTAAACTGCATGGATCATCATGCCAAGCTGTGGCTCTCGGGCACTGATCCAACTCAGGATAGAACGGAGGTAAAAGTTCTCATTCTGGGAATCAGCTAGCTCCTATCTCAAGGAAGATAGAACCTCCACTTGAGACAAGCAGGTCTCACACTCTCTATCTACTTGGACAGACTTCTCGGCTTTCAGCTTAATCAACTCTAGCCTAAGAGACAAGCAGTTCTCACAGACAATGTCTCAAGCTCTAGCCTAGTCTGTGCCAGCTCAGCTCTCACTCTCTCCAAATTCCCAAATGCTCATCTCCCTTGGCTTTCAGCTCAGCTAAGACAGCTAGATGAGATGGGTAATCAGCATAGGGTGCGACGACAGTGGCTTGAGCATCTTTCAGCTCTAGCTGAGCCCTTTCAAGCTCAGTGGCCAAAGCGTCCCTCTCATCAACCCTTTCTGTGTACTTGGACTTCAGAGTCGACAAGTCACACAGAAGCACCTCACACTTTGGGCACTCACTGCTATCACCCAAGCAGGGGGAAGAAGATAGACTCTCAATTCTATCGTTGGCCACGGCAAGCTCACTCTCTAACTCATCTATCCTCTTCTTAGCTCCCCTAAGCAGTTTTTCCCGATATTTTAACTCTTGACGATTGCTTTCAAGTAAATCAACGAGCCATTGAGCCATCGTCGTCGGAGTCATCGGAGGAGCTTTTCTCTTCCTTATCCCCAAGAGCCATTGAGCAAAAGCTCTTGCGGGATCTTTGGCGCTGATGTGAGCGGCTCTTCGGTCTGTCCCCGAAAGCCATGAAGCAAAGACCCGCCGGATCGTCCTTGTCCTTCCCCTTCCTGATGACGATCTCCTCATCGCTTGAGCTCGATGATGAGGAAGAAGATGTGGACCGCTTGGAGTAGATCTTTTCCATCTCGGCGAAAAAGGCCTTGTCGTGCTTCTTGTTCTCTCACCGGTAGTCCTTCAGGGCCTTTCTGAAAAATCTGGTCTTTGGCTTGCCCTTGTTGAAGGAGGAGCTGTCGTGCTTGCCGGAGTCGTGGAAGCCACCACCGGTGCTCTTCTTGTGACCATTGCGCTTGGGGCAGTCGGCGATGAAGTGTCCTGGGTCACCACACTCAAAGCACCCGGATTTTGTGCCGTGTCTTTTGAACATTCTTTTTTTCATAAACATGATGCACCCGGTTGTTAAAAAGACACAAATCATCATCTCCCAAAGACTCAAGCTGATCCACAGTGATAGACATCAAAGAGAACCCAGCACAGCTCACAGAAGAGGGATCAACAGAAGGTGTAGCAAGGGCTAGAGACTTTGATCCAGAGCCACTGAGATTTGATCTCAACTGGATATCAACCTCGGTGGCCTTCAGCTTGCTAAACAACTTAGAAATGGTCAAGGTATCATAAGATGTGCTCTCAATGATAGAGGATACCTTGATCTCCCAGATCTTTGGGTCCAAGGTATGGAGAACCTTGAGCGCCTGCTCGTGATCTGAGACTAACTGAGCACCCTCAGCCTTGTTGTCCAGAAGCTTGTTTATGATCGATTGAAAACGACCAAACAACGCTTCAACAGATTCACCCATCTTTTGTGTGAAGTTCTCATATTCACGCTGGTAGGTCTGATAGAGCCGAGCCTTGATCTGGGTTGTTCCCTCATTGTGTGCCTTGAGGGTAGCCCAAATCTCTCTCGCAGTGGAGAGATGGCTCACACGCTCAAACTCAGTGGGACCTAAACCAGAAAACAAGATGTTCACAGTCTTACTATTGTTCAGATGCTGGGCAATGATACCAGGAGTGCCATGCTCAGCAACTGGCAATATAACGAACGTAGCGTGAACGCAAATGTCCCAGATGTCTGAGCCTTGGCTCATAAGATAGGTTCGCATGCGAGTCTTCCAATAGTTATAGCCATAAGCTTCCAAGGATAGGACTTTGCCAGGAGACGTCATGATCACTACAGGGGTTTAGAACCAGTTAAGGTATGGAAAAACCCTAACCAGGCTCTGATACCACTTGTAGGACCGAAAGTAGCGACCAGAGGGGGGGTGAATGGGCGCCTAAAATTTTTTTCGAATCTATGGCCTGCTCCCAATACCCAACGCACCTCAAAAGGCTAAGCTGCAGAGTGTGAATATAATGCCTAAGTCTAAAAGTATCTAGCCTAGAAACAACCGGTGTCAAAAACAGAGAAACACCAATATAGTTCTAATAGGCAGATAAACAAAATATTCAAGACATGGCAGATCAAACTTCTCAGTAAAATAGTCTAAGTACACATGGAATGGGATGAGACGTTACTGTTCTAAATCTGTCTCTTGTTCGAAACTTGGCGAAGCCTGCTTCGCTGTGTCGAAGCCTGCATCGCAGTGTCGAAGCCTGCTTCGTAGTATCGAAGCTTGGTTCGTAGTCCCTTGTCGAAGTCTACCGAAGGTTGCCGTTGAAGTGCCGAAGGTTTGTTGAGTCTAGCCTAGTTCGAGTGTAGCAGAGAGCGAAGTATGCTTCGAAATGAAGTATGAATGTATCGAAGCTTGCTTCGAACAGTATACTTCGAAGCCTAGACTTCGATCAGAAAGCTTCGAACAAAGTTCACAGAAAAGCAATCTTCGAACGAGAAGCGAAGCCCAACACACGGCAACAAGACAAAATCAAAGCCTACACTCTACCTCTGGAGCTAGCTACATCGAAGAAAGACTACTGAAGTGATGACCTTCGACACACAGACCAACTTCAAAACGAAGTCTGCAGGTGTTGTCACACAAGAAGTCGAAGCCCACAACCACACTTCGAAAAGCAAACTTCGAACTCACAAACTGAGATCCATGGAAATGACAGCAGTAGAGAAACTTCAGGAAATCTACTCTGAGCGAAGTCTACCAGAGAGACATGCTTCGAAGCTAACTTCGAAGCCTGTCGAAGTATTCACTACGAAAAACTCGAGTCGGAGTACACATTCGCAAGAACTGCCGAAGTATGCCAAGAGAACATAAATTAAGAACAGAACATACTTCGAAGCAAAGTTCACAGTTTAAAATCAGAGTTGAACATTTCAGCAGAGCCTTCGAAGAAGTTTGGCCGAAGCCTGCTTCACAGAGCTGAATGACTTCGAACAATCGAGGGGGCTTCGCCAGAAACAGCCAGAGAAAAATGCTAGGCTCTGTCTACTCGATCAAAAGCTACACAGGAAAAGGCAAAGCTAGAGTACTAGTGTACTGTTGCTGTAGGGAGTAGGTACTACTTGCTACAAGCAAGAACTAGTACTCCTCACGTGAAGAACAGAAGCATCTAGAGAAGAGTTCGCTCAGGAATAAAATGACTGCACGCAAAACAAACAACCAGAGCTGCGCACGAAGTGCTGCACACAAAAACAGCAGGAATAAACTCTTCCAGAACAGTGAAGAATGAGATGAAATCACGAAGAACAGGAGAACATTCCTGGTGGCGCAAGCAGGGAACATGAGAGAGAACGCAGGAAACAAAATGACCCAATCCTTGATTAAAAAGTGATTTCTTGAATGGGTAACCTAACCCTAGGAATTGGGGCACTATTTATATGCTGCCCAATAGCTAGGAATATTCCACCAGCCCCTTAGGGTTTTTTACAAACGCTGAAATAAAGGAAAAGACTAAACTGCCCTTAGGATATTTTTACAGACTCGACTGACTGACTGTGGGCCTAGGGACAAAAAGTAAACTCCTATTTACAGATGACTTATCCAGAAGCTAAGCTTTCGTAGCAACTACGGCTTCTCTTCTAGACAGTCCGATACAATATCAGCGGTCGTCAGTTTTGCACCGAAACTGACAAAGCCTCCACCGACTTTGCACCAGGTACCCGGATTGGGCCGGCCTGATTCCACAGCTCTCTCAGCCCGGCAATCACTCACCGCCCGTGTACCTGAGTCAATCCTGGTCAATAGCCCAGTGGGTCTTCTGCTGCTCCTGGCCCATGTACCCGGATTGGGCCAGCCCAACTTCGCGGCCCCTCTGCCCGACAGTCGCTCGCTGCCCGTGTACCTGAGTCACACGTGGCCTAGACACAGCAGGTCTTCACTCTTCTTCTGTCCTCTTTGACTATCGTTGACAATGACTCATCACATCTAGAGCCATGAGGCCCACACTATTCAACATGGCTCCTCAGAGAGCTCAAATCAGAAGTTTAGATATGGTATCAGAAGTTCCAATAATTTATTGTTTATGAAACAGAGAGCTCAAATCGGAAGTTCCGATATGGTATCGAAAGTTCCGATAATTTCTAATTTAGAGACAGAGAGATGAAACAGGAAGTTCTGATACGTATCGGGAAAAATTGCACCGATCGGAAGTTCCGATAATTCTTGGAATTGCAAACCGAGAGTCCTAATCGGAAGTTCTGGTCTGAGGATCGGAAGTTCTGAGGTGGGCGTAATAGATTAGATATGTTTGGCCCCAATGTGGATTGTGGCTAGGGCTCTCACTTCTATATAACGAGAGGATGAGGAGGTCGTGGAAATCAAGTAATTCATGGTTTGGATCAAATCTAAACCCTAGCCACCAAGAACTCCTCCTCTGCCTTTCTTGATCTCAAGAGTATAGATTAAGATAATTCCCGGTTCTCACGGGCGGTGCTAGCATGCCAGCGTGGGAACAATCTTATCCTTGTACATGTGGAGTCCATGGAGTGTTGCTCGAATAGCGACGCTCATCATTTTCTTCACGTGGACACCACCGTCTTCACCGATTGGATCCCTGGGGAATGGCCAGAGCAAGCCGAGGATAAGTAAGGACAAGCTTCCCTATCATCTTCTTCCGCTACACCTAGCACGTCTCGTTCTAGAAGGTAACGATTCATGATCCTTCAAGCGCATGGTTCTTGGGATTTAGGGCAAAATTTTTGAATTTGTTGGCTAGCGTAGATTCCCCGTTTCCCAACAGTTTTATCAGAGACTACGTGCATAGTGTTCGATCTGGATGCCTCATGTATGATGATACATGGTGGAAAAATAGATTAGATATGTTTTTTGTTCACAGAAAATCGAAAGTTCTTACGCTAGATCAGAAGTTCCGATGTTTGTCGGATTAGAAGTTCTGATACTTGATAGAAAGTTCCGATATTAAATACAATTCAATACAAAGAGTAACTTTGCTATCGGAGTTCCGATATTGGATCAGAAGTTCCAATGAATCGAAAGTTATGATATTGGATCGGAAGTTCTGATGTCGATTTTTAATCGATACAGAGAGCAATATTACAGCTGGATGTTCCGATTTGGAATCAGAAGTTCCAATCCAGTTCAGTCACTTGTAGATTCTTTGTCTGACTTTGTTTTGCAGAGAATGTTGTGACTGGTATAGCCTTGATAAATGTGATGTATGAGATGCATGTAATGAATGTAAATTAAATATGGCTTGTGTGTCATGATTATTTACAACCAATGTCGGTGTACATTTGTGACTTGCGTTTCAAGAATTGATGCTTCGGCTCATGTAACTAGTATAGGTGCTATAGTGATACACTAGTACAGTTCATCGAGGCCGGAAGCACACACTCACTAATGGGAGACATGGAGAGGGAGATCTCCATGTGAAGGGGCCATGATATGTCACAATCAATGTGTTGTTTGTGGTGCTTACTTGTGTTCGTGTCATACTATTCTTGCATGTTTCGTGCATGCTAGGGACGTCACCTTGCTAGAATAGTTTTCCCTCAAAAAATTAAGTATTGATGCTCTTTCCAATAGCTGCACCAACAAAAGGATCTCGATCATTGATAGTAGGTCTGCCAAAATAGGGTTCTATCTTTTATCTTGACTAGCTAGGGTGGAAGTCGGACTTCTGCACATATAGTACTAGTTTGCTTAACTGGGCTATCAAAACAGTTTTGGGCCTTGAGCATATAGTTGGGCGTTGAGCATTAGATGCTTCTCCAATGATAAGAGTCGCATACGATGTTATTAGCAAAGGTTTGCTTACCTATGTCACCTAGCTTCTAGTAGTGATGCAAAACTCACTAGGAGTTAGAATGAATATGGATCTTGCGCCACTATTAGTCATTAGAGGGAATGTGATTGTTTTTAATAGTCGGACATATTTTATTGAATAGAAGATAAACATTTCATAGTGTTAAACCTTGCATTTAATCTTTGTATAATATGGCACCAATGGTTAAGAACACTTTATTTTTCCGATCGATTCTTTTTGGAACAACTTTTACTGACTGGTTGAAAAACATGAAAAGTGTTCTCAAGAAAAAGGAAAAGGAAAATGTTCTAGAGGAGTCCCATAATGATGAACTAGTTGACTAGAGGGCTTGTGAGAAGTACATGAATGAGTCACTTAATGTAAGTTGTCTCGTACCTGCCTGTTTGTCCTCTAAGATTCTAAAGCAAGATGAGAACAAGAATGTCCATAATATGATTATGGGATACCATGGCATTTTTGAGAGTCAAGCTCGGACTAAGAGGTATGGTACCTCGGTGTCCTTGTTTGCCTATAAAGCTAGTCAATGGTTTAGGAATTGCAAATTGTACTTGGAAGAAATTTGGAAGAAGAAGGGAAGTAGGACACCGGTGGTGGTGTCCTTTCGATTAGGACACCAGTTGTTTTTGGGCTAGATTATTTTTAGTGCTTGAGATTTTTTTGTTTCTTTTGGTTGTATTTTAAGGAGCGTTGGGTGTTAAGGGTAGGACATCAATTCAAAATAATTTGTTGAGGCGCCCATTCACCCCCTAGTCACTATTCTCGGTCCTACAAGTGGTATCAGAGAGAGGTTAGGGTTTTTCCATACCTTAACCGGTTCTAAACCAATGTAGCGATCATGACTTCTGTTGGGAAGGTTCTATCTCTTGAGGTCTTTGGCTATAACTATTGGAAGACTCGCATATGAGCCTATGTATTGAGCCAGAGCTCAGGAATATGGGACATGTGTGTTCATGCCACTTTCACTGTGCTTCCAGCTGTTGAGCGTACTACCCCTGAGATAGTCACTCAGCATGACTTAAACAACAAGGAAGTGAACATTTTGTTTTCTGGTTTAGGTCCTAGTGAATTTGAGTGCGCTAGCCATCTCAACACTTCTCGAGAGATCCGGGATACCCTCCAGGCACACCATGAGGGGACAGATTAGGTCAAGACTAGGCTCTATCAGACCCACCGGTGATAATATGAAAATTTCTCACAGAAGCTGGGTGAGACTGTCGAAGATTTGTTTGGTCGCTTTCAGTCAATCATTAACAAGCTTCGGGCCAACAAGGCAAATAGAGATCAGCTGGTCTCATATCATGAACAGGCGCTCAAGGTTCTTCATACCTTGGACACTAAGATCTATGAGATCAAGGTATCATCCATTATTGAGAGTGCTTCTTATGATACCTTGACCGTCGTAGAGCTTTTCAGTAAGCTCAAGGCCTGAGAGGTTGATATCTAGTTGAGATCAAATCTCATTGGTTCTGGCTCAAAAACCCTAGCCCTTGTGGCACTCTCTGTTGATGCTACTTTGAGTTGTGCTTTGACCTCTTTGATGTTTATCACTGAGGACCAGTTGGATCTGTTAGGAGATGATGACCTGTGTTTGTTCAATAGTCGGGTTTGTTGTGTCTATGATAAGAGGATGTTCAAATGACATGACACAAAACATGGCTATTTTGAGTGTGATGATCCATGTCATTTCATCGTCGACTGCCCCAAGCGGAACACTCACAAGAACGGCACCGACGGTGGCTCCTATGACTCCAACAAGCATGACAGCTCCAACAAGTACACCTTCACCAAGGGCAAGCCTAAGATGAAGTACTCCCGAAAGGTCCTAAAGGACTACCGACGTGAAAACAAGAAGCTGGACAAGGCCTTCTTCAACGACATGGAGAGAAGCTACTCCAAGCGATCATCCTCTTCTTTCTCTTCATCGAACTCAAGCGATGAGGAGATCGTGATCAAGAAGGGGAAGGAGAAGGACAAGGATGATCCGCCTAGCCTCTGCTTCATGGATTTTGGGGACAAGCTGAAGACTCACCCGCATCACAGCCGAAGGTCTCGCAAGAGCTGCTGCTCAATGGCTCTTGGACATAAAGAAGACAAGGGCTCCTCCGACAACTCCGACGATGATGACGATGAGAAGGTATCCTCTTATGAGCGTGAAGTTGTTGAATTACTTGAAGAAATCGTCAGGAGTTGAAGTATAGGGAGAAACTGATTAGGAGGGTTAAGCAAGATTGAGAGTCTATCTTCTTTCCCCTACTTAGGTGAGAGTAGTGAGTGCCCTAACTATGAGGTGTTGCTGGGTGACCTGACTTCTCTGAAGTCCAAGTACACTAAGAGGGTTGATGAGAGAGATGGTTTGGCCACAGAGCTTGAAAGCGCTCAGCTACAGCTGAAAGATGCTCATGCCACTATCGTAGTGCCCTATACAGACTGCCCATCCCATTTAGATGACCTAGCTAAGCTGAGAGTATGAGCAGTTCGGTGAGCTAGAGAGAGTTAGAGCTAACTTGAAGCAGACCAAGCTTGAGCTTGAGACCTTATCAATTCCACCTAGTGTTTGTGAGAACTACTTGTGTCTGAGGATGGAGCTAATTAAGATGAAAGTTGAGAAGTTTGTTTAGATTGATGGAGAGCGTGAGATCCGCTTATCTTAGGTGGAGGTTCTATCTTCCTTGATAGAGGAACTAGCTGATTCTCAGAATGAGAATTCTTACCTCTATCAGATCCTAAGTTGGGTGATTGCTAGAGAGCCTTAGCTTGACATGATGATCCAGTAGTTCAAGAGGCAGGATGGGTTTGGAGTAGGTTATACCTACACCTAGGCTAATTTTGAGAGCGCTGTGAGTAGGGCTTTAGAGTGGAGTAATATTACCCCTGAGTAGAGATATCGCAAGACCCACTCCACTGAGTCCTTTCAGGCTAGTCAGCCTAAGGATGGCGTCTTCCAATAGAAACCTAGATCTCCACCAAAGAAACCTCTCTGGATCCCCAAACCCAGGCACCTCCACACTTCTCTTGACTCTCTACCTAGACCCTTTCACATCAAAAAGCCAACACCCAACACCACCAAGCCCAAGAATCCCAAGACTCAACCACATATCAAGAATCCTACCTACCACTGTGAGTTCTGTTAGAGAGAAAGGCATCTTGTGGAGTTTTGCTTCAGGAGGAAGCGGGTTGAGAGAATTGAGAGAGCTCAAGGTGGGCAGGAGCAATTTTACCAGTAGGGTGGTACACAGAGAGTCCCTCATTGTGGAGAGAGATTAGATGCCAGGGCGTGCCGTGTAGGAGGTGGAAGAGGAGACGACTTTCGTGCCCGTGCTCCGGAGGGTGGTTTTCTCTCTAGCAGAGTTCCACATCGTTCTGGATACGACTTTGGACCTCGTCGATGTGATTCTAGGCAGTACAAAGGATCATGCTTTGAGCCACGTTTTGGTCTAGACTTTTACATTTCTTACTACTTTCCTTCTTTTTAGCAGATGGCTCGACACTAGTTTAGCTCTTTTCCTAAACCTTGTGTCGAAATGTTTGCTCCCTCTTATGACCCTTGATTTTGCAGGATCGAGGCTTGGAGGACATATGGATCATGGATTCGGAATGCTCTCACCACATGATAGGACATCGCAAATGGTTGTCCAGCCTCACTTCCCCGAGCTCCAAGGAGTACATTACATTCGGTAACAATGGTCAAGGGAAGCTACATGGCTTTAATTCAATTCGGATTTCTGAGCATTTCTCTTTAAAGAATGTTTCTTTGGTTGGAAATTTGGTCTTTAATTTGGTTTTTGTTTCATAACTTCTTGAGGAGGGCTTTCTTGAGGAGGGTTTAGAGGTTTGTTTAAGAATGACGTATCTTTTGTTGTTGATTCAAGAGGATCTTTGGTTTGCCAGATCTTACCCTCCGGTAAGGTTTTTCGGATTGATTTCTCTAGTTCTTTTGGAGCATCTCGCTATTTGATCTGCTAGTCAGATTATGATCTATGGACCTCATCCGAGGATTGCCCAACCTTAAGATGGAGAAGGATCTAGTTTGCCATCCCTGTCGTCATGGGAAGATGGTTGCCTCTTCTCACACACATGTGACTCTGGTGATGACTTCGTACTCGGGAGAGCTGTTACACATGGATACTGTTGGTCCAGCTCGGGTACGATCAGTTGGTGGGAAGTGGTACGTGCTTGTGATTGTTGATGATTTCTCTCGATTCTCGTGGGTTTTCTTTTTGGAGTCTAAGGATGAGGCTTTTCAGTTTGTGCATGACCTAATCCTAAAGATGAAGAATGAGAACAATGGCCGGATGCGAGCAATTCGCTCTGACAACGGTTCTGAGTTCAAGAATTCTTAGTTCGTCAGTTTATGTAGAGATCAGGTCTTGTGCACCAATTTTTTGCCCCTTACACTCCCCCACAGAATGGCATTGTGGAACGAAAGAACCACACAATGGTCGAGATGGCTAGGAGGATGCTCGATGAGCTAGGACTCCTAGGCATTTTTGGGCTGAAGCTATGAACACAACTTGCTATCTAGCCAATCGTATTTTTCTTAGAGCTTACCTAGGTAAGACATCATATGAGTTGCGGTTTGACAGACAGCCCAAGATGACCCACTTGCGAGCATTTGGCTGCAAGTGTTTTGTGCTAAAGAAGGGGGGTCATTTCGACAATTTTGAGTCTTGTTGCTAGGATGGAGTCTTTCTTAGTTATGCCTTACATTCTCGAGGCTTCCGTCTTTGGAACCTCGACTCCCAACAGCTTGTTGAGACGTGTGAGGTTTCATTCGATAAGTCTATGCCTTCTCTTAGAACTTCTTTTGAGCTTTCTAGTGATGATGAGCTTGGAGAGTCCAACTTCAAGGAAGATGATGACACTCCCACTGTTGATGAGGGTGGGTCTTCTGCACAGCCTACAGACCCCACAACTTCTGAGACTTCGACTAAGGATGAGGGCAGACCTCTTATCACTACTTCCACTTCGATCGAGCTCCTCAGTTGAGTCTAGAGGTGCCGACTATTGATTTGATTCCAGTGAGGTGACATCTGATCACCAAGGATGCCGAGCAGTTCAGCATGATAATCCCTTAGAGCTCATCATCGGTGATCTCACTATGAAATCTTTGCGTTCTCAGGCTAGTTCACTTGTGTTTGCTGAGTCTGCTTTTGTTGCTACCTTTGAGCCTAGAGATGTTGCTCACACTTTATCTGGTCTGAAGCAAGCCCGCAGGGCTTGGTATGATCGTTTAAAGAAGTTTTTGTTGGGGAATGGCTTGTGATGGGTTATGTGGACAAAAATCTTTTCTTGCTCACAGTTGGCTCTGATTTCTCAATTGCTCAGATTTGCGTGGACAGTATTATTTTTGGTGGTTCTACTAATGAGCTTGTGTGCAAGTTTTCTGAGCAGATGGATAGCGAATTTGAGATGAGCCTCGTAGGTGAGCTCAAGTACTTTTTAGGGCTCTAGATCAAGCAGACCAAGGACGACATCTTTATCCACCAGAGAAAGTACACGCGAGACATATTGAAGAAGTTAGACTTCAGTGGAGAGCTGAAGCCTCAGATGACCCCCATGGGCACATCTAGGGGCCTAGACAAGGAAGAGAGCGGTGTCAAGGTCAACGATAGAGAGTATCAAGGGATGATTGGATTGCTCCTATACTTGACTGTGACAAGACCGGACATTTAGTTCGCCATGGGATTGTGCGCATGCTTCCTATCTTCACCACACACATTTTCAGGTACATTACCTATGCACGTGACCTCGATCTTTACTATTCTGCATCATCATCTCTTAAGTTATCTGGCTTTTCTGACACTGATTTTGGTCGGTGCCATCTGGATCGCAAGTCGATTTCTGGTACTTTCTAGTTTCTCGGTTCTTCGGATGTTTCTTGGTCTTCTCAAAAACAATCTGAAGTTATGATTTCTACCACAGAGGCTTAGTACGTAGCTGCTGCTAGATGCTGTTGCTCATAGTTGGTTTGGATGATTTCCACTTTGAAATATTTTGGGTTGTCTTTCCCTGCTAGAGTGCCTTTGTTTTGTGATAGCACTAGCATGATTAGTGTAGGGAAAAACCCATGTCTTCTTTAAAAAACCAAACATATTGATGTGCACTTTTACTTTTAGAGGGATCAATGTGAGAAATGTGTCATTGACCTTGTTCATGTTAATACCCATCATCAGTTGACTGACATTCTTACCAAATGTAGGACCAAAAGTAGCGACCAGAGGGGGTTGAATGGGCGCTAAAAATTTCTTACTAAAAGATGTTCTAATCCCAACACCCAAAACGAACTTAACTAGACAAACAATATTAGCAAAGCAAATTAAGGAACTAAAGTTGTCTAGCCTAAAAATGACTGATATCTTAATTGAAATGATATTAAAGATAAAAAATACTACAGCAAATAAAAATACCTAGATAAATCATGAAATAGTTATATTTCAGTCTAGAATTAAAATACTAGTCAAATGAATAAAACATGGATCATCAAAAAATTAATTCAGAAATAAAGCTTAAAATATTGCACATAAATCTAGAATAAAAATATTACTGACTAATAATAAATTTTTCTTTTTATACGAATAGAATAAAACATAAATAAATAATATGCTAATACTAATCAAATTTAGCAGATAAAATTACCTACGAATACCAAACAGGTTTAATCTAACTGAAAACTAGGAGATAAAAACAAACCTGATTTATCTTTTTCGCTGCGCCGGCCTGCTTCATACCGCACGGTGATTTCCGCCGCCTGACGCAATAGAGCACTGCAAGCCTCGCTGTCGTGGAAGAAGAAAAACATTGGCGAAGCCTAAGCCTTGCGCTGAAGTCCTCGGTGCACCTAGCTGGAGTAGCTTGCTCCCTTTTCAACCGGTGGACTGAAAAGACTAATTTACCCCTACGATAATTAACACAGACTCTAAAATAAATTCCGAAAATTACGAAAATATTCTTAGAAAAATCTCCTCACTCAAATAAAAATATTCTAAACTTAAAAACTAAATATTAATATCCTAAAACAAAATAATCATATGTTGTCAGTTTTGCACCAAAATTGACAAAGCGTCCACCGTCTTTGCACCGGGTACCCGGATTGGGCCGACCCGACCCTGCAGCTTCCTCAGCCCGGCAATCGCTCACCGCCCGTGTACCTGAGTCAAACCCAGTCAACAGACTAGTGGATCATATGCCGCTCCTAGCCCATGTACCCGGATTGGGCCAGCCCGACTCTGCGGCTCCTCAGCCCGGCTGTCACTCGCTGCCCGTGTACCTGAGTCACACGCGCCTTAGACTCGACAGGTCTTCATTTCTCTTTCTTTGATTTCCGTTGACAATCACTCATCACATCTAGAGTATCAAAACCATATTCTTCAACATGGTTTCTCAATCTCCCCCTTGATGAGTGCATTGTCAACACCCTCTTCAGCTCATCTTCAGAACCTGCAAAACATGTGGAGACAAGAAAACAAAGACAAAAGAAAATAGAAGAAAGAAAATAAAAGTTTAACCCTAATGACCAAAAGCCAAAGAGAAGCAAGAAAATGGTCATTATGGTTAACCAAAAATAAAGACTCAAAAGCAAGTGCAAATCTCAGAATTACCAACAAGGAACTCCCCCTGAAATAAATCCCAGAGAAAGCTAAAAAAATATTCCCTAAACTCCAAAATTTCTCCCCCTTATTGACAATTGGACTCATCAAGTGAGACTAAATGCACTCTAAAGAGACATAGACACAAAACTCCCCCTAAAATGCAGCTCCCCCTCAAAATATGCCATGAATGCAGATGGGGTGCAGGTGGAGTGTGAAAAAGCATACTTCTTAGATATGATTAACTGCAATTACAACATCTAACAGGTATAGCAAAAGATATATTGTCTATGATACATGACATGATCAGTGCAACTGATGATATCTAAAGAGAGTCATTAGCACGCATTTTTCGATTTTTACAAACAAAGCATCACCATATTTTCTAGTTGACAAGTAGAGTAAAGCATGAGATGCAAAAGCTAACATATATCTACCAAGATAAGCATTGTCCAAATCAAAGTGCTTCAGCAAACTTGTCATCTTTTTAAATTTTTCAGACTTTTTCTTTTTCCTTTTTATTTTTTCATTTCTGCCAGTGGTTATTTGCATGTCAAACCTTATGCTAACCGAACAAGTCAAGCCTAGGCCAGAACTGGACCATCAGAAGCTTAAAACATTGGTCTTGGCATACATTACACCATCCTAGTTCATACCGAAGTGCTATGGTAAGCAGTCTAAAACAATGCAATGCGACAAAGCAAACCCACCTGGATCTTTTCTAATAATCATAAAAATGCATAAATTTTTATTTTTCTTAATTTTTATCTTTTTTATAGCACATTTTTCATATTTAAAGCATATAGATGTCCAAGATGCATATCTGCATCTAAGTAAGGATTTAGCTACTAGGCATGTAAAAGATAGCGAAAGCATTCAGCCTACACATGCTAGTTACCAGAAGCAATGGTGATCATTTTTCAATTTTAAAGCATAAAAGCCATGCATATGACAAATATCAGATATATCATGTGAACTGAAATAGAACATGATCATCGACAGGTAATCAAAAACATATACTAGCTAGAGAAAGTAAAGCAGATTAATCATATAACAGAAGCAAGCTCAAAATGTGATTGATGATTATGCATGATATGAACACACACAAAAAGACTTAATAAAAAAATAAAGAAGAAGGAAAAACTGTCTCAAAATATCCTTAAAAGGATACACAACTCCCAAATCACGATCAATAATCATGAGTGGGAGCAAACGGTCCAATGCCAGGTTTAGCAAAAGTGCTAAACCAGTGTCAAGCCATCTGCTCGTATGTAGGAAAGCAGAAGGAATCATATGAGTCTGGACCAAAACGCGGTTCGAAGCGCGGTCCTCTGTTCTGCCTAAAATCACGGCCGTGAGATCCAAAACCGTATACCAAACGATCTGGAACTCTGCCGGAACGGAAACCACCCTCCGAAGCACGATCATAAAAACCGTCTCCTCTACCACCACATACACGACGTGGCCTGCCCTCTAGCCTCTCTCTACGTCGAGGAACTCTCTGTCTACCACCCTGCTGGTAGAACTGCTCCGGCCCACCTCGAGCTCTCTCGGCTCGCTCAACCTGCTTCCTCCTAAAGCAAAACTCCTCAAGATGCCCATCTCTCTGACAAAACTCACAGTGATAGGTAGGCTTCTTGGTATGTGGTTGAGGCTTGGAATTCATTGGCTTGGTGGTGTTTGGTGTATCATCTTTGGTGTGAGAGGGTCCAGGTAAAGAATCAAGAGAAATGTGAAGAGTTTTAGGCTTTGGGACCCAGATTTGCTTCTTAGGTGGAGTTTTAGGTTGTTCTTGGAACACTCCATCCTTGGGCTGACTATCCTTACAGGACTCAGCAGAGTGAGTCTTGAGATATCTCTGTTTAGGAGTTATCTTACTCCACTCCACTGCTCGGCTAATAGCACTCTCAAAATCAGCCTTGGTATAGGTGTAACCTACCCCAAACCCATCATGTCTCTTGAACTGCTGGATCATCATGTCGAGCTGTGTCTCTCTGGCACTAATCCAACTCAGGATCTGACGGAGGTAAAAGTTCTCATTCTGAACATCAGCTAGCTCCTCTCTCAAAGAAGCTAACACCTCCACCTGAGACAAGTAGATCTCACACTCTCTATCAACATCGATAGACTTCTCGGCTTTTAGCTTGATCAAATCCAATCTAATGGACAAGCAGTTCTCACAAACAATGGGTGGAACTGACAAGGTCTCAATCTCTAGCTTAGTCTGCTCCAACTCAGCTCTCACTCCATCTAACTCGCTCAACTGCTCATCAATCTAAGCTCTCAGCTCAGCTATACTAGCTAAATGGGATGGGCATTCTACACAAGGTGCGATAACAGTGGCATGAGCATCTTTTAGCTCTTGCTGAGCGCTTTCAAGCTCAGTGGCCAAAGCGTCTCTCTCATCTACTATCTCTGTGTACATGGACTTAAGAGTCGTCAGGTCACACAACAACACCTCATAGTTAGGGCACTCACCACTATCACCTAAGCAAGGGGAAGAAGACAAACTCTCAATCTTAGCCCCTCTAAGCAGTTTTCCGGATACATCAACTCCTGAAGGTTCTATTATAATAAATTAACAACTTCTTGTTCATAGGAAGATGCCTTCTCATCGTCGTCGTCGTCGGTGGCGTCCTCGGAGGAGTCGTTTTCTTTCTTCTCCCCAAGAGCCATTGAGCAGAAGCTCTTGTGGGGTCTTTGGCTGTGACGTCAACGACTCTTCGGCTTGTCCCCGAAGGTCATGAAATAGAGACCCACCAGATTGTCCCTGTCCTTCCCCTTCCTGATCATGATCTCTTCATCACTTGAACTTGAAGATGAGGAGGAAGACGAGGATCTCTTGGAGTATCTTTTCTCCATCTCGGCGAAGAAGGTCTTGTCTCGCTTCTTGTTCTCACACCTGTAATCCTTCAGAGCCTTTCGAAAGAATCTTGTCTTGGGCTTGCCCTTTGTGGAAGTGGAATTGTCATACTTGCCAGAATTGTAGGAGTTGCCACCGGTTCCCTTCTTGTAATTCTTCTGCTTGGGGCAGTCCGCAATGAAATGACTTGGGTCACCCCACTCAAAGCATCCGGATTTTGTGTCGTGTCTTTTAAAAATTCGCTTATCATAGACACGCCGCACCCGGTTGTTAAACAAACACAGATCATCATCTCCTAGTGAATCAAGTTGTTCCTCGGAGATAGACATCAAGGAAAAAGCAGTACAACTCATGGCAGTAGGATCAACAAACGATGTCGCAAGTGCTAGAGTCTTGGAGCTAGAATCAGTGAGATTTGATCTCAACTGAATATCGACCTCTGAGGCCTTAACCTTACTAAAAAGCTCTGCGATAGTCATGGTATCATAAGACACGCTCTCAACAATAGAAGAAACCTTGATCTCCCAGATCTTAGAGTCTAAGGTATGGAGTACCTTAAGCGCCTGTTCATGATCCGAGACTAGCTGATCACGCTCGGCCTTGTTAACGCGAAGCTTGTTAATGATCGATTGAAAATGACCAAACAAAGCCTCAACCGTCTCACTCGGCTTCTGTGAGAAATTCTCATACTCACGCCGGTAGGTCTGATATAGCCTAGCCATGACCTGAGTTGTCCCCTCATGATGTGCCTGGAGAGTAGCCTAGATCTCTCAGGCAGTGGTGAGATGGCTAACATGCTCAAGCTCACTAGGACTTAGGCCAGAAAATAAAATGTTCAACGTTTTACTATTATTTTGATGCTGGGTAACTACATCTGCAGCAGTATCCGCAGCAATAGGCACTATGGTGAATGTAGGATGAACACAAATCTCCCATATGTCCGAGCTCTGGCTCATAAGGTATGCTCGCATGCGAGTCTTCCAATAAGTGTAGCCAAAAGCTTCTAGGAATGGGATTTTACCAAAAGACGTCATGGTCACTACCTAGGTTTAGAATCGGTTAAGATATTAGAAAACCCTAACCTTGCTCTGATACCACTTGTAGGACCGAAAGTAGCGACCAGAGGGGGGGGTGAATGGGCACTAAAAATTTCTTACTAAAAGATGTTCTAATCCCAACACCCAAAACGAACTTAACTAGACAAACAATATTAGCAAAGCAAATTAAGGAACTAAAGTTGTCTAGCCTAAAAATGACTGATATCTTAATTGAAATGATATTAAAGATAAAAAATACTACAGCAAATAAAAACACCTAGATAAATCATGAAATAATTATATTCCAGTCTAGAATTAAAATACTAGTCAAATGAATAAAACATGGATCATCCAAAAATTAATTCAGAAATAAACCTTAAAATATTGCATGTAAATCTAGGATGAAAATATTACTGACTAATAATAATTTTTTCTTTTTATACGAATAGAATAAAACTTAAATAAATAATATGCTAATACTAATTAAATTTAGCAGATAAAATTACCTACGAATACCTAACAGGTTTAATCTAACTGAAAACTAGGAGATAAAAACAAACCTGATTTATCTTTTTCACTGCGTCGGCCTGCTTCCTGCCGCACGGTGATTTCCGCCGCCTGACGCAGCAGAGCACTACAAGCCTCGCTGTCGTGGAAGAAGAAAAACGTTGGCGAAGCCTAAGCCTTGCACTGCAGTCCTGGGTGCACCTAGCCGGAGTAGCTTGCTCCCTTTTCAACCGGCGGGCCCCACGCTTGCTGCTGCTCTGCAATGATCAAGAAAAACAATCATGTCGTGCGCTTCTCTTCGTGGTAGGGAGCTCTGACGCCACTGCTGCAGGCTATAGCAAAACTAGGCGCAAGCCCCCGTGCGTGCGACTGCAGGAAACAATGCGAAGGCCCGCTGCTGCTGATTTGGAAACCGTGCGCAAACAGAAGCCGTCGTAGCCTACAGTGTAGATCTCGCCCTAGGTGCTGCTTTCCCTTCTTTGCACTGGCGGGTCCTGCCGAGATGTAGGTGAAGATGCACACATAGATAAAGATCGTTGGAGAAAAGCGATACAGATCGAAATCGGACGAAAAAATAGTAGATGAAAAAATCCGGTGAACTGAAAATAATCTCGGAAAAAACAATCATCTATCCCCAGGGGGGATAGGGGCCTATTTATAGGCGACTCCTAATACATGAAAAGACTAATTTACCCCTAGGGTAAATTATCACTGACTCTAAAATAAATTCCAAAAATTACTAAAATATTCTTAGAAAAATCTCCTGACTCAAATAAAAATATTCTAAACTTAAAAACTAAATATTAATATCATAAAACAAAATAATCATAGGTTGTCAGTTTTGCGCCGAAACTGACAAAGCGTCCACCGTCTTTGCACCAGGTACCCGGATTGGGCCGACCCAACCCCACAGCTTCCTCAACCCGGCAATCGCTCGCCGCCCGTGTACCTGAGTCAAACCCAGTCAACAGACCAGTGGATCATATGCCGCTCCTAGCCCATGTACCCGAATTGGGCCAGCCCGACTCCACGGCTTCTCTGCCCGGCTGTCACTCGCTGCCCGTGTACCTGAGTCACACGCGCCTCATACTCGGCAGGTCTTCATTTCTCTTCCTTTGACTTCCGTTGACAATCACTCATCACATCTAGAGTATCAAAACCATATTCTTCAACATGGTTTCTCAATCTCCCCCTTGATGAGTGCATTGTCAACACCCTCTTCAGCTCATCTTCAGAACCTGCAAAACATGTGGAGACAAGAAAACAAAGACAAAAGAAAATAGAAGAAAGAAAATAAAAGTTTAACCCTAATGACCAAAAGCCAAACAGAAGCAAGAAAATGGTTATTATGGTTAACCAAAAATAAAGACTCAAAAGCAAGTGCTAATCTCAGAATTACCAACAAGGAACTCCCCCTGAAATAAATGGTCATTATGCTTTCCCTAAACTCCTAAATTTCTCCCCCTTGTTGACAATTGGACTCATCAAGTGATACTAAATGCACTCTAAAGAGACATAGACACAAAACTCCCCCTAAAATGCAGCTCCCCCTAAAAATATGCCATAAATGCAGATGGGGTGCAGGAGGAGTGTGAAAAGACTAAATGCACTCTAAAGAGACATAGACACAAAACTCTCCCTAAAATGCAGCTCCCCCTAAAAATATGCCATGAATGCAGATGGGGTGCAGGAGGAGTGTGAAAAAACATGATTCTTAGATATGATTAACTGCAATTACAAGATCTAACATGTATAGCAAATGATATACTGTGTATGATACATGACATGATCAGTGCAACGGATGATATCTAAAGAGAGTCATTAGCACGCATTTTTTGATTTTTGCAAACAAAATCATCACCATATTTTCTAGTTGACAAGCAGAGTAAAGCATGAGATGCAAAAGCTAACTGATATCTACCAAGATAAGCATTGTCCAAATCAATGTGCTTCAGCAAACTTGTCATCTTTTTAAATTTTTCAGACTTTTTCTTTTTCCTTATTATTTTTTCATTTCTGCCAAGGGTTGTTTGCATGTCAAACCTTATGCTAACCGACCAAGTCAAGCCTAGGCTAGAACTGGACCATGAGAAGCTTAAAAATTGGTCTTGGCATACATTACACCATCCTAGTTCATACCGAAGTGCTATGGTAAGCAGTCCAGAACAATGCAATGAAACAAAGCAAACCCACCTGGATCTTTTCTAATAATCATAAAAATGCATAAATTTTTATTTTTCTGAATTTTTATCATTTTTATAGCACATTTTTCATATTTAAAGCATATAGATGTCCAAGTTGCATATCTGCATCTAAGTAAGGATCTAGCTACTAGGCATGTAAAAGATAGCGAAAGCATTCAGCCTACACATGCTAGTTACCAGAAGCAATGGTGATCATTTTTCAATTTTAAAGCATAAAAGCCATGCATATGACAAATATCAGATATATCATGTGAACTGAAACAGAACATGATCATCGACAGGTAATCAAAAACATATACTAGCTAGAGAAAGTAAAGCAGATTAATCATATAACAGAAGCAAGCTCAAAATGTGATTGATGATTATGCATGATATGAACGCACACAAAAAAACTCAATAAAAAATAAAGAAGGAAAAACTGACTCAAAATATCCTAAAAAGGATACACAACTCCCAAATCAAGATCAATAATCATGAGTGGGAGCAAACGGTCCAATGTCAGGTTTAGCAAAAGTGCTAAACCAGTGTCGAGCCATCTGCTCGTATGTAGGAAAGCAGAAGGAATCATATGAGTCTGGACCAAAACGCGGTTCAAAGCGTGGTCCTCTGTTCTGCCTAAAATCACGGCCGTGAGATCCAAAATTGTATACTAAATGATCTGGAACTCTGCCGGAATGGAAACCACCCTCCGGAGCACGATCATAAAAACCGTCTCCTCTACCACCACCTACACGACGTGGCCTGGCCTCTAGCCTCTGTCTACATCGAGGAACTCTCTGTCTACCACCTTGTTGGTAGAACTGCTCCGGCCCACCTCGAGCTCTCTCTCCTCGCTTAACCCGCTTCCTCCTGAAGAAATACTCCTCAAGATGCTCGTCTCTCTAACAAAACTCAAAATGATAGGTAGGCTTCTTGGTATGTGGTTGAGGCTTGGAATTCTTAAGCTTGGTGGTGTTTGGTGTATCATCTTTGGTGTGAGAGGGTCCAGGTAAAGAATCAAGAGAAATGTGAAGAGTTTTAGGCTTTGGGACCCAGATTTGCTTCTTAGGTGTAGTTTTATATTGTTCTTGGAACACTCCATCCTTGGGTTGACTATCCTTAAAGGACTCAGTGGAGCGAGTCTTGAGATATCTCTGTTCAGGAGTCATCTTACTCCACTCCAATGCTCGGCTAATAGCACTCTCAAAATCAGCCTTGGTATAGGTGTAACCTACCCCAAACCCATCATGGCTCTCAGCTCAGCTATACTAGCTAAATGGGATGGGCAGTCTACACAAGGTGCGACGACAGTGGCATGAGCATCTTTTAGCTCCTGCTGAGCGCTTTCCAGCTCAGTGGCCAAAGCGTCTCTCTCATCTACTCTCTGTGTACCTAGACTTAAGAGTTATCAGGTCACACAACAACACCTCATAGTTGAGAAACCATGTTGAAGAATATGGTTTTGATACTCTAGATGTGATGAGTGATTGTCAATGGAAGTCAAAGAAGAAGAAGAAGAGAAATGAAGACCTGCCGAGTCTGAGGCGCATGTGACTCAGGTACACGGGTAGCGAGCGACGGCCGAGCAGAGAGGCCGCGGAGTCGGGCTGGCCCAAAACGGGTACATGGGCTAGGAACGGCAGATGATCCACTGGTCTATTGACTGGGTTTGACTCAGGTACACGGGCGGCGAGCGATTGCCGTGCTGAGGAAGCTGCGGGGTCGGGTCGGCCCAATCCGGGTACCCGGTGTGAAGACGGTGGGCGCTTTGTCAGTTTCGGCGCAAAACTGACAACCTATGATTATTTTATTTTAGGATATTAATATTTAGTTTTTAAGTTTAGAATATTTTTATTTGAGTCAGGAGATTTTTCTAAGAATATTTTAGTAATTTTCGTAATTTATTTTAGAGTCAGTGTTAATTTATCCTAGGAGTAAATTAGTCTTTTCATGTATTAGGAGTCGCCTATAAATAGGCCTCTATCCCCCCGGGGATAGATGACTGTTTTTGAAGGAATTAATCTACAGTCCACGAATTTGGTTCGCTGCACGTTTTTCGGATCTCCTATTTTTTCGCAGCCGTCGTCTCCACAAAGCCAGATTTTGGTCATCAACGGGAGGCTAGTGTTTCTTCACGTGGGCGGAGCATCAAGCGGCGTACTGGCTGGATTTTCGGTGGGCAGCACGAAGCAGTGGCGTGCTGCTCCACGCGGTCAGCCGAGCAGCGTCCAGGGGGTGACTTTTCTTCCTGCATGGCAGTACGGCATGAAGTCCCATCATCGGCGCTTCTGGTTATCTGCGCGGCTATACTCTGCCAAGGCAGCCCTGCCCATTGATTGCAGCACGAAACCAACGACTGCTCCGTTTTCATTGCGCGTGCGAATTGGGCAGACAACGCAGCAGCCAAGCAGCACACGCCACTGCAGGTTTCTGCCAGAATCAGAGTCACGCACGAGTTTTGTTTTCAGGTCTTGGAAATCATGCCCAAGCCTTGAAGCTTCCGCAACGAACTAGAACCGGCCAAGGAAAAATTAGTACTAATCTGTTTTCTCGATCTACGTGCAATACATCATTATTTTTATTTCTGAATTGTCTTTTGATTAAATGTTTTGATTGAATGCTCTTGCACTTTGGATGTCACGCCTACTACTAGGAGCCTGAAGCACATTCTAGAGAAGCTCATAATTCTTGATTAAAGAACACTAATCAACTTTCTAGATATTTGTGCATTCACGATTCTTATCATTAAACGATTAATTTATTTGCTTAAGATCTTTTACTTTATATTACATAGAACATTTTGGAATAGAATAATTATCTGCTAGTACATTTTATTTGATGAATTTAAATGCGTTGAATATTGTGCTTACACATATCTATGAACTGCCTAAAATTTCTTGGATATTTTGTATGTGCTTGATGAATTATTAGTATCTTTGATGAATCATTTGTTGAACTGTTATTTGTTCTATGAGTTAACTTGATGCACTTTGTTGGTGTCTTTTTGATTAGGACACCAGTCATTTTTAGGCTAGACAACTTTAGTTTCAATAATTTGCTTTGCTAATATTATTTGTCTGGTTAAGTTCATTTGGGTGTTGGGATTAGAACATAGTTTAGCAAGAATTTTTTAGGCGCCCATTCACTTCCCTCTGGTCTCTACTTTCGGTCCTACAAGTGGTATCAGAGCGAGGTTAGGGTTTTCTAATATCTTAACCGATTCTAAACCTAGGTAGTGACCATGACGTCTTCTGGCAAAATCCTGTCCCTAGAATCTTTTGACTACACTTATTGGAAGACTCGCATGCGAGCATACCTTATGAGCCAGAGCTCGGACATATGGGAGATTTGTGTTCATCCTACTTTCACCATAGTGACTATTGCTGTGGATACTATTGCAGATGTAGTTACCCAGCATCAAAATAATAGTAAGGCGGTGAATATTTTATTTTCTGGTCTAGGTCCTAGTGAATTTGAGCATGTTATCCATCTCACCACTACTCGAGAGATCTAGGCTACCCTCCAGGCACACCATGAGGGGACAGCTCAGGTCAAGGCTAGGCTATATCAGACCTACCAGCGTGAGTATGAGAATTTCTCATAGAAGCCGGGTGAGACGGTTGAGGCTTTGTTTGGTCGTTTTCAATCGATCATTAACAAGCTTCGCGTTAACAAGGCCAAGTGTGATTAGCTGGTCTCGAATCATGAACAAGCGCTTAAGGTACTCCATACCTTGGACCCTAAGATCTGGGAGATCAAGGTTTCTTCTATTGTTGAGAGCGCGTCTTATGATACCTTGACCATCGTAGAGCTTTTTAGTAAGCTCAAGGCCTCAGAGGTCGATATCATCAAATCTCACTGGTTCTGGCTCAAAGACTCTGGCACTTGCGACACCGTCTGCTGATCCTAATGCCATGAGCTGTACTGTCTTTTCCTTGATGTCTATCTCCGAGGAACAACTTGATCCTCTAGGTGATGATGATTTGTGCCTATTTAACAACCGGGTGCGACGTGTCTATGACAAGGGAATGTTTGAGAGACATGACACAAAATCCGGATGTTTTGAGTGTGGTGACCCAAGTCATTTCATCGCCGACTGCCCCAAGCAGAAGAATTACAAGAATGGAACCGGCGGCAACTCCTACAACTCCGGCAAGTAAGACAACTCCACTTCCACAAAGGGCAAGCCCAAGACAAGATTCTTTCGGAAGGCTCTGAAGGATTACAGGTGTGAGAACAAGAAGCGAGACAAGACCTTCTTCGCTGAGATGGAGAAAAGATACTCCAAGAGATCCTCATCTTCCTCCTCATCTTCAAGTTCAAGTGATGAAGAGATCATGATCAAGAAGGGGAAGGACAGGGACAATCCGGTGGGCCTCTGTTTCATGACCTTCGAGGACAAGCCGAAGAGTCGCTCACGTCACAGCCGAAGACCCCACAAGAGCTTCTGCTCAATGGCTCTTGAGGAGAAGAAAGAAAATGACTCATCCGACGACTCCGACGACGACGATGATGAGAAGGCATCTTCCTATGAACAAGAAGTTGTTAATTTATTAGAATAGAACCGACAGGAGTTGAAGTATCGGTAGAAACTGCTTAGAGGGGCTAATAAGAGGATAGATGTGCTTGAGAGTGAGCTTGCCATGGCGAATGACAAGAATGAGAGTCTGTCTTCTTCCCCTTGCTTGGGTGACAGTGGTGAGTGCCTTAACTGTGAGGTGTTGTTGTGTGACCTAACGACTCTTAAGTCCAGGTACACAGAGAGATTAGATGAGAGAGACGCTTTGGCCACTAATCTTGAGAGCGCTCAGCAGGAGCTAAAAGTTGCTCATGCCACTATCATCGTACCTTGTGTAGACTGCCCATCCCATTTAGCTAGTATAGCTGAGCTGAGAGCCAAGAGTGATGAGCAGTTGAGCGAGTAAGCTGGAGTGAGAGGTGAGTTGGAGCAGACTAAGCTAGAGCTTGATACCTTGTCAGTTCCACCCACAGTTTGTGAGAACTGCTTGTCCATTAGAATGGAGTTGATCAAGCTAAAAGCGGAAAAGTCTGTCGATGTTGATAGAGACCGTGAGATCTGCTTGTCTCAGGTGGAGGTGTTAGCTTCTTTGAGAGAGGACCTAGCGGATGTTCAGAATGAGAACTTTTACCTCCGTCAGATCCTGAGTTGGATTAGTGCCAGAGAGCCACAGCTTGGCATGATGATCCAGTAGTTCAAGAGACATGATGGGTTTGGGGTAGGTTACACCTATACCAAGGCATATTTTGAGAGTGCTATTAGCCGAGAAGTGGAGTGGAGTAAGATGACTCATGAACAAAGATATCTCAAGACTCACTCCACTGAGTCCTTTAAGGATAGTCAGCCCAAGGATGGAGTGTTCCAAGAACAACCTAAAGCTCCACCTAAGAAGCAAATCTGGGTCCCAAAGCCTAAAACTCTTCACACTTCTCTTGATTCTTTACCTGGACCCTCTCACACCAAAGATGATACACCAAACACCACCAAGCCTAAGAATCCCAAGCCTCAACCACATACCAAGAAGCCTACCTATCACTGTGAGTTTTGTCAGAGAGACGGGCATCTTGAGAAGTTTTGCTTCAGGAGGAAGCGGGTTGAGAGAGCAGAGAGAGCTCGAGGTGGGCAGGAGCAGTTCTACCAGCAGGGTGGTAGACAGAGAGTTACTCGACGTGGAGAGAGGCTAGAGGCCAGGCCACGTCGTGTAGGTGGTGGTAGAGGAGACGGTTTTTATGATCGTGCTCCGAAGGGTGGTTTCCGTTCTGGCAGAGTTCCAGATCGTTATGGATACGGTGTTGGACCTCATGACCATGATTTTAGGCAGAATAGAGGACCGCGCTTTGAGCCGCATTTTGGTCCAGACTCACATGATTCCTTCTGCTTTCCTACATACGAGTAGATGGGTCGACACTGGTTTAGCACTTTTGCTAAACCTGGCATTGGACCGTTTGGTCCCACTCATGATTATTGATCTTGATTTGGGAGTTGTGTATCCTTTTTTTACTTTCTTCTTTATTTTTATTGAGTCTTTTTGTGTGCGTTCATATCATGCATAATCATCAATCACATTTTGAGCTTGCTTCTATTACATGATTAATCTGCTTTACTTTCTCTAGCTGATATATGTTTTTGATTACTTGACGATGATCATGTTCTGTTTCAGTTCACATGATATATCTGATATTTGTCATATACATGGCTTTTATGTTTTAAAATTGAAAAATGATCACCATTGCTTCTGGTAACTAGCATGTGTAGGCTGAATGCTTTCGCTATCTTTTACATGCCTTGTAGCTAGATCCTTACTTAGATGCAGATATGCAACTTGGACATTTATATGCTTTAAATATGAAAAGTGTGTTATAAAAATGATAAAAAATTCTGAAAAATGAAAAATTTATGCATTTTTATGATTATTAGAAAAGATCCAGGTGGGTTTGCTTTGTCGCATTGCATTGTTCTGGACTGCTTACCATAGCACTTTGGTATGAACTAGGACGGTGTAATGTATGCCAAGACCAATGCCTTAAGCTTCTAATGGTCCAGTTTTGGCCTAGGCTTGACTTGGTCAGTTAGCATAAGGTTTGACATGTAAATAACCCCTAGCAAAAATGAAAAAATAAAAAGGAAAAAGAAAAAAATCTGAAAAATTGAAAAAGATGACAAGTTTGCTGAAGCACTTTGATTTGGACAATGCTTATCCTGGTAGATGTCAGTTAGCTTTTGCATCTCATGTTTTACCTTGCTTGTCAACTAGAAAATGTGGTGATGCTTTTGTTTGCAAAAATCGAAAAATGCGTGCTAATGACGCTCTTTAGATATCATCTAGTGCACTAATCATGTCATGTATCTTAGACAGTATATTTTTTGCTATATCTGTTAGATGTTGTAATTGCAGTCAATCGTATCTAAGAAGCATGCTTTTCACACTCCACCTGCACCCCATCTGCATTCATGGCATATTTTGAGGGGGAGCTGCATTTCAGGGGGAGTTTTTGTGTCTATGTCTCTTTAGAGTGCATTTTGTCTCGATGATTCCAATTGTCAACAAGGGGGAGATATTTTGGAGTACATTTTTTAGCTTTCTCTAGGATTTATTTCGGGGGGGAGTTCCTTGTTGGTAATTCTGAGATTTCCACTTGTTTTTGAGTCTTTATTTTTGGTTAACCATAATGACCATTTTTCTTGCTTCTGTTTGGCTTTTGTCATTAGGGTTAAACTTTTATTTTATTTCTTCTATTTTCTTTTGTCTTTGTTTTCCTGTTTCCACATGTTTTGCAGGTTATGAAGATGAGCTGAAGAGGGTGTTGACAATGCACTCATCAAGGGGGAGATTGAGAAACCATGTTGAATAATATGGTTTTGATACTCTAGATGTGATGAGTGATTGTCAACGGAAGTCAAAGAAGAAAAAGAGAAATGAAGACCTGCCGAGTCTGAGGCGCGTGTGACTCAGGTAAACAGGCAGCGAGCGACGGCCGGGCAGAGAGGTCGCGGAGTCGGGCTGGCCCAATCCAGGTACATGGGCTAGGAACGACAGATGATCCACTGGTCTGTTGACTAGGTTTGACTCAGGTACACGGGCGGCGAGCAATTGCCGTGCTGAGGAAGCTGCGGTTTCGGGTCGGCCCAATCTGGGTACCCGGTGCGAAGACGGTGGACGCTTTGTCAGTTTCAGCGCAAAACTGACAACCTATGATTATTTTGTTTTGGGATGTTAATAGAGTCAGGAGATTTTTCTAAGAATATTGTAGTAATTTTTGGAATTTATTTTAGAGTCAGTGTTAATTTACCCTAGGGGTAAATTAGTCTTTTCATGTATTAGGAGTCGCCTATAAATAGGCCCCTTTCCCCCCGGGGATAGATGATTGTTTTTGAAGGAATTAATCTACATTCCACGAATTTGGTTCGATGCACGTTTTTCGGATTTCCTATTTTTCGCAGCCGTCGTCTCCACGAAGCCAGATTTTGGTCATCAACGGGAGGCTAGTGTTTCTTCATGTGGGCGGAGCATCAAGCGGCGTACTGGCTGGATTTTCGATGGGGAGCATGAAGCAGTGGCATGCTGCTCCACGCGGTCAGCCGAGCAGCGTCCAGGGGGTGACTTTTCTTCCTGCATGGCAGTCCGGCGTGAAGTCCCATCATCGGCGCTTCTGGTTATCTGCGCGGCTATACTTTGCCAAGGCAGCCCTACCCATTGATTGCAGCACGAAACCAGCGGCGGCTCTGTTTTCATTGCACGTTTGAATTGGGCAGACGACGCAGGGCGATAGGGGCCTATTTATAGGCGACTCCTAAACACTAGCCTCCCGTTGATGACCAAAATCTGGCTTCGTGGAGACGACGGCTGCGAAAAAATAGGAGATCCGAAAAACGTGCAGCGAACCAAATTCGTGGACTGTAGATTAATTCCTTCAAAAACAGTCATCTATCCCCGGGGGGATAGAGGCCTATTTATAGGCGACTCGTAATACATGAAAAGACTAATTTACCCCTAGGGTAAATTAACACTGATTCTAAAATAAATTCCGAAAATTACTAAAATATTCTTAGAAAAATCTCATGACTCAAATAAAAATATTCTAAACTTAAAAATTAAATATTAATATCCTAAAACAAAATAATCATAGGTTGTCACTTTTGCGCCGAAACTGACAAAGCGTCCACCATCTTTGCACCGGGTACCAGGATTGGGCCGACCCGACCACGCAGCTTCCTCAGCCCGGCAATCGCTCGCCGCCCGTGTACCTGAGTCAAACCCAGTCAACAGACCAGTGGATCATCTGCTGCTCCTAGCCCATGTACCCGGATTGGGCCAGCCCGACTCCGCGGCTCCTCTGCCTGGCTGTCGCTCGCTGCCCGTGTAACTGAGTCACACGCGCCTCAGACTCGGCAGGTCTTCATTTCCCTTCCTTTGACTTCCGTTGACAATCACTCATCACATCTGGAGTATCAAAACCATATTCTTCAACATGTTTTCTCACCAAACCCTTAGATAAGTCTACATTTGAACGTTTGCGAGGTGATTTGGGAGTTGTGTAACCTTTTTAGGATATTTTGAGTCTTTTCTTTCTTCTTTATACCTTTTATTTGAGTATTTTTGTGTGAGCTCATATCATGCATATCAATATATCACACTTTAAGCTTGCTTCTGTTATATGATTGAACTAATTTACTCATTCTTGCTAGCTAGTATATGCTTTTGAATACCTGTCGATGATCATATTTTGCTTGAGTTCACATGATATATCTGATATCTATCATATGCATGGATTTTATGCTTTAAATTTGAAAAATGATCACCATTGCTTCTGGTAACTAGCATGTGTAGGTTGAATGCTTTTGCTATCTTTTACATGCATGGTAGTTGAATCGTTTACTTAGATGCACTTTGGTATGAACTAGAACCTTGTAATGTATGCCAAGACTAATTTCTTAAGCTTATGATGGTCCTGTTGTGGCCTAGGCTTGACTTGGTCGATTAGCATAAGGTTGACATGCAAATAACCCCTGGCACAAAAGAAAAAAGGAAGGAAAAGCCTGAAATTTAAAAGATAACAAGTTTGCTAAAGCTCTTAGTTTTGGATCATGCCTATCTTGGTAGATTCTAGCCAGGCTTTTCTTCTCATGCTTTACCTCACTTGTCGACTAGAAAATGTGGTGATGCTTTTATTTGCAAAAATCTGTAAATGTTTGCTAATGACTTTCTTTGGATACCTTCTATTGCACTCATCATGCCATGTGTCTTAGACATTATTTTGTGCTATACTTGCTAGATGTTGTAATTGCAGTCAATCATATCCGAGAAGCATGTTTTTTACACTCCACTTGCACCCCAGTTGCATTCATTGCATATTTTGAGGGAGTGTTGCATTTTAGGGGGAGTTTGAGTCGTGTCTGTTTTGGGTGCATTTAGTATCACTTGATGAGTCTAGTTGTAAACAAGGGGGAGCAATTTTAGGATATTTGATCTTTTAGAAGAGCTTAGGAGGGGGAATTTTTGACTTTATCTAGGATTGGTTTTAGGGGGGAGTTTTTAGTCTCTTTTGCCTCTACTATTTGGATATCCTTGTTGATAATTCAGAGATTGCACTCATTTAAGTTTTTTATTTGAAGTATTTGATTGATTTCTTTTCTGTTTAACCATAATGATTGTTTTCTGGCTTTTGTTTGTCTTTAGGTTATTAGGGTTAAACCTTTTGTTTTATTTTCTCCTTTCTATTCGCTTGTGTTTCGTTTTCATGTTTCCACATGTTTTATAGATTCTGAAGCGTTGATGAAGAAGGTGTTGACAATGCACTCATAAAGGGGGAGATTTAGGAGCCATATTGAAGATCATGGGCCTCATGGATCCATAAGTGAAGAGTGATTGTCAACGAAAGTCAACATAGAGAGAAGAGGAGATGAGGAGAAGAGAGAGACCTATCGTGTCATGATCATGTGTGACTCAGGTATATGCGCGACGAGCGACTGCTGGGCAGAGGGGCTGCGGAGTAGGGCCAACCCAATTTGGATACAAAGGCTAGGAATGGCAGGGGATCCTCTAGTCTATTGACTAGGTTTGACTCTGGTAAACAGGCGGCGAGCGATTGCCGAGATGAGGGAGCCACGGAATTGGGCCGGCCCAATACGGGTACCCGGTATAAAGACAATGGACGCTTTGTCGATTTTGGTGCAAAACCGACTCCCAATCCAGACCATTGATCTGAGATCCAGAGGTCCTAAAGCAAAGCCGTAGGTGTTACGAAAGCTCCGCGTCAGGACAAGTTATCTTTAGATAGGATTTTACTATTTTTCCCATTGGGCCCGTAGTTTTATTTTTGCGTCTATGTGTATTTTACCCTCGAGGTAAATGGGTCTTTTCCAGTTTTTTAACTATCTATAAAAGGCCTCGTATTCCTACGGTTTCCCCTAACTCGCATGAAATAAAAATCATAGTTCCTTTTATTTTCCTATCTCCTTCCTAGAAATAGCTGCCGCAAATTGCTTTCTTCATTGTTCGCACAGTATTTTCCGATGTTCATCGCATTTTTTCATATGCTCTTGTAGCCGTATCCAATTTCCTGCTGTCCAAGGTCTTCCGCTGCCTATCGGACTGTAATGTATGGTTGTTCCACTCGTTTTTCTTCGTCGACTCAACATCGCGCATGTGGGAGGAGCACCACGTGTATTTCTCCATCGGCACAACATCGAGCGGGCGAGAGGAGCGCGTAGGCTTGGCTCAGCAGTGAGCGGGCGGTAGGAGCGTGCAGCCTTAGTGTGAGCGTCTTTGAACCGACAAAGCCGAAGCTGCTGCCGCTAGTAGAAGGAAGTCATGTTCATCTCAAGTCGGTTGTTGTTCTTCACAAGTAAAAGAAGGTATCATTTCCAAACCCTTTTTGTCCTGATTTTACTCGTTCAAATATATGCTAGAACTTGTGATTAAATTTATGTTGGACAAATTTTTGGATAATCTATTTGTGACTTTTTAGGTGAGTGCTATATGCTTGATCTAATGCATGTGTATGGATGATGTTTATACCTGTGATGTTTGAAATGTATGTGAGTTAAATGATTTGTTAATCTGCCTTTAAGCACTATGGTGTGTTCCTTTTGATTAGGACACCTGTCGTTTTTAGGCTAGATTATTTTTAATGCTTGAGATTTGTTTTGTTTCTATTGGTTGTCTTTTGAGGAGCGTTGGGTGTTAAGGATAGGCCATCAATTCGAAAGAATTTGTTGAGGTGCCCATTCACCCCCCCTATTTTCGCTATTCTCGGTCCTACAGATATGCTCTATGGTGTCTGTCCATCGGTGAATGGATCATACATTCTAAGTCTTGAGGTTGCACATGTTTATAACATAAGTACAAAGAAATAATGACTCAATAATTTGAATCCTATCTACATTTGGCATTGTCGTTTGGGTCACATAAACGACAAAGACGTGCAGAAGCTCCATAGTGATGGACTTTTGGAGTCATTTGATTTTGAATCATATGATACATGCGAGTCTTTCTTACTTGGCAAAATGACAAAGACGCCTTTCCCTGGTCAAATTGAGAGGGAAAATGAGCTATTGGCCATTGTACATACTGATGTATTTGGACTAATGAGCAATGTCGAAACAGGTGGTTTTCTGTATTTTATCACTTTTACCTATGACTTTTGTAGATATGGTTATGTCTACTCAATGAGGCATAAGTTGGAATCCTTCAAAAAGTTCAAGGAGTTCCAAAATAATGTACAAAATCATATTTGAGTCATGAATTTAGTGATCATCTGAAGCAGTGTGGAATTGTTCCACAGCTGACTCCACCCGGCACACCCCAATGGAATAGAGTGTCTGAGCGGAGAAACCACACCTTGTTGGACATGGTTCGCTCTATGATTAGTCATACTGATCTTCTATTATCCTTTTGGAGACTCGCTCTAGAAAATGTCGCTTTCACGATAAATAGAGTTCCATCTAAGTCAGTAGAGAAGACGCCATATGAGATATGGTATGGGAGGCGTCCCAGTTTGTCTTTTCTAAAGATTTGGGATTGTGAGGAGTATGTCAAACGATTGACATCTGACAAGCTTAGTCCTAAATCCGACAAGTGCTTCTTTGTGGGGTATCCTAGGGAAACCAAAATATACTATTTCTATAATAGAGAAGAGGGCAAAGTGTTTGTCGCTCAGAATGGTGTGTTCCTTGAGAAAGAGTTTATCTCAAAAAGGGTTAGTAGAAGAACACTGCATCTCAAAGATGTTCGACGACCACTAGAAGATGTTCCAAATCCCACTAAACCACAACAGGATATGCAAGGTGTTGCAGGGCCTGTTGTACAGACACCAGCCCCACAAAGGTCCGGGAGGGTGAGTCACGCGCCGGAGCGGTTCATGTTTTTGACCACTAGGCAACACGACGTGTTGTTGGACAACTACAAGCTCAAGACCTATGCGGAAGCAGTGATGGCACTAGACTCTGAGAAATGGCTTGAAGCCATCAGATCCGAATTGAAAACAGATCAAATCCTAAATGAAAATACACCACCACAATGCTTAAAGGTAGATAAAAGAACTACTCACATCATTATGACTAAACACATATAAATTATCATGTGCATTGCAAACATCCACCAATCACAAGTATTTAATTAAATGCAGAAGATAAGATGTGCTCATAGATTAATCAAACATCCACTTGACATGCACATGGATCACACAGATGTATCAATGAATATTCATAGATCAAACTGAAAATAAAATGCTTTTATCAAGTGAATCAATCATAGCATGATCATTTGAAATAATTGCAATTGCACGAATATCGAGAAATGAGAGATTACTATGCACTTAGAATTAATAACCTTTTACTGTAGTTCTATGTTTTGCCAAAAAGCCGTACAACACGGATTGCCGCCACCTCGCTGGAATCAGTCGTGTGGCCAAACTCACAAGCACCGAAGGTACGTGCCGATCCCTTCGCACCACCCCGTGTACCTGGTGGTTACTGTACACTCCACGCCACGAGTAGCCACATGCTAGTGCTCCGCACGGCTCCCTGTCTCACTCTGTAGAGCTCCCCACGTTCCTACGGTAGAACCGCATGAAGCGACTGCGAGCTTCTCGCTTGTTCCTAGTGCCAAAAGTCGTACGCCCCCACGCTCCCCGTAGAAAACCGATGGATAGAACTCCCAGAGAAAACCAATCAGTTATTCACGGAGGAGTACAAGGCACAGGAGAAAACCAAAGGGAGTATTGTGTGCGTGACACTGTTGCTCCGGCGGGATTAATGTCTAACAGTGCAGGAAAAATAAAGCCGACAGTGGGAGAGACAAAATTTGTGAACTCTGATTGTTGTGATTTGAATGAGTTTCCCTAAACCCTAGGGGAAGGGAGATATTTATAGCCAAGTTCACACGATGCGAAAAGACAAAATACCCCTTAGGGTTTATACAGATGCGATGTAAAATATAAAAGGACATGCATGCCCTTAAACTTTTTATAGATGCGACGCACAGACTCTGAACCCTAAGGGAAAAAAGGTAAAGACCTATACTCTGTCTATTTGGTCTGATGTTCCACTTTCGTGAATTCCACGAATTCGCATCAGAACCATCAATCTATGTATCTGTGATTTTGAAATATGCGTCGGTTTTACACCGAAACCGACAAAGTGTCCACTATCTTCGTACCGGGTACCCGTATTGGGATGGCCCAATTCTATGGCTCCCTTAGCCCGGCAATCGCCCGCCGCCCGTTTACCTGAGTCAAACCCGGTCAATAGACGAGCGGAACCCCTGCGATTCTTGGCCCAGTTACCCAGATTAGGCCGGCCCGACTCCGCGGCCCCACTGCTCGGTAGTCGCTCGTCGCTCGTGTAGCTAAGTCATATATGGTCAAGACACAACAGGTCTTCTCTTCTCCTCTCCTCTTCTTCCTTTGACTTCTGTTGATAATCACTCATCACTTCTGGAGCCATGAGGCTCATGATGTTCAATGTGACTCCTCAATCTCCCCCTTGATGAGTGCATTTTCAAGACCGTTTTCATCATCGCTTCATATCCTGCAAAACATGTGGAAACACGAAAACAAAGCATAAGAGAACAGAATGAAGAAGATAAAATAAATGGTTTAACCCTAATGACAGAAAGGCGAACAAAAACCAGAAAATGTCATTATGGTTAAACAGAAAAGAAATCAACAAGGATTTCAAATAAAAACTCAAATGAGTGCAATCTCTCAATTGTCAACAAGGATATCCAAAGAGTAAAGGCAAAAGAGAATAAAACTCCCCTTGAAACAAATACCAAAAGATCAAATATCCCAAAATTTCACCACCTTGTTGACAACTGAACTCATCAAGTGAGACTAAAACGCACTCAAAATAGACGACTCAAACTTCCCCTGAAATGCATCTCCCCCTCAAAATATGCAATAAATGCAACTAGGGTGCAAGTGGAGTGTAAAAATCATACTTCTCACATATGATAAACTTCAATTACAAAATCTAGCAAGTATAGCACAAAATACTCTCAAAGACACATGGCATGATCAGTACAATAGAGGATATCAAAACAAAGTCATTAGCACGCATTTTTATATTTTTGTAAATAAAAGCATCACCACATTTTCTAGTCGACAAGCAAGGTAACGCATGAGATGCAAAGGCTAGCTAGTATCTACCAACATAGGCATGATCCAAAACTAAGAGCTTCGGCAAACTTTTTATCTTTTTAATTTCAGGATTTTTCTTTCCTTTTTATTTTGTGCTAGGGGTTATTACCATGTCAACCTTATGCTAACCGACCATGTCAAGCCTAGGCAGAACAGGAACATCAGAAGCTTAAGACATTGGTCTTGGCATACATTACAATGTTTGAGTTCATACCAAAGTGCTATGGTAAGCAGTCTAGAACATTGCAATGCTACACAGCAAACCCACCTGGGATCTTTTCACTTAAGCATAAAAGGCATAGATTTTTCATTTTTTATGATTTTTATCATTTTATAGCATATTTCCATGTTAAAGCATATAGATGTCCAAATTGCATATCTGCATCTAAGTAAATAATTTACCTACCAGCCATGACAAGATAGCAAAAGCATTTAGCCTACACATGCTAGTTATGAGAAGGAATGTTGACCTTTTTTCAATTTTTAAGCAAAAAAGCCATGCATATGAGAGATATTAGATATATCATGTGAACTAAAACAAATCATAATCATCGCCAGGTATTTAGAAGCATATACTAGCAATAATGAGTAAAGCAGTTTAATCATATAACAGAAGCAAGCTTAATGTGTGATATATAAATATGCATGATGTGAACTCACACAAAAAGACTCAAATAAAGAGAGTAAATAAGAACGAAAAGACACAAAATATCCTAAAAAGGATATACAACTCCTAAATACCCTCGCAAACGCTCAACGTAGACTGATCTAGGGCTTTGGTCAGATAGTCAGCTAACTGATGATGGGTATCAACATGAACAAGGTCAATGACACCTTTCTCATATTGATCCCACAAGAAGTGAAAGTGCACATCAATATGTTTTGTTTTAGAATGAAGACATGGGTTTTTTCCTACACTAATCGCGTTGGTGCTGTCACAAAACAAAGGCACTCTAGTAGAAAAAGACAACCCAAAATCTTTCGAAGTGGAAATCATCTAAACCAATTGTGAGCAGCAGATACGTACACAGACTTGGTAGTGGAAAGCGCAACTCCAGATTGCTTACGCGAAGACCAAGAAACAAGCAAAGAACCAAGGAACTGGCAAGTACCAGAAGTCGACATGCGATCCAACCGACAACCACCAAAATCAATGTCGGAAAAGTAAGATAACTCAAGAGATGAAGATGCTGAATAGTGAAGACTGAGATTGGGCGCATAGGTAAGGTACATGAAAATGCGCTTGACAGCCTGTTGGGGGAAATTATCTCATCTTCGGGTTTATTGCCACAACAGCATGAAAGCAGATAGTGGATTCTAAGGTTTCTAGACGTCCATCTTCGAAGATACCCTGAGTCAAGCTCGAAGTACGAAGATAGGCATTGGTTCGGAGTACATCTTCGAACTAAGGCTCTTCGAGATCTTTATTGCCAGCTAAGATGGAAGATTTATCTTTTATATTATTAGATTAGTCTTTTACCATTTTAGCCCTATCAAGGGTACCGAATAGTTTCCACTATGTCGGTTGTAATAGAGGGGTAAATAGGTCTTTTCCTTAATATTTGGGCCTATAAATACCCCCCATTTCACCCTGTAATAGGGACCGAATACAAGTTATTCAATACACACATTCGAACTATTCTAAGTTATTATCCTTTCGAAGGCTTAGAACAGTTCACTTCGCAAACACTTTGTTTGTTAGTTTCTATTCTACAGAAACCTGTTAGCGTAATCTTTTACGCCAACAGTTGGCGCCGTCCGTGGGGAACCTAGTCCAAAAAACTTCGTTCTCTACCAACTTCTTACATCATGCCTCCTAAGCGAAGCGCACCTCGCAATCCCGTTCGGAGGTCCTCTCGTATCTCCGGAGAGATACCATTTGATACGGTTGAAGTCGGAGGGCCTTCGACATTCCCTCCGCAAACTCCAGAAGGAGTTTCCATCCCTCGAACATACGAAGCTTCTCCGCCAACTCCTTCCATACTTCGACCACCCGGAGTCCCTCCGCCACCTTCCATCCCAATTCAAACTGATCCTACTAGTTCTCAAGACCCGGAAGACCCTTCCGGAGGAGATGAAGCCAATCTTGGAGATATGGCCACTCAAATGGCCAACCTTCAAGCTGAAGTAGCAAGATGGCGACAAGAAGCTGCGAACAGGCTTCGCTCTCAAGCCATCCCATCTATCCCAGAAGTGCCCGAAGACGACGAACCCGACTATCCCGAAGCCCCGGAGAATGCCTCCTTCGATAATGAATCTCCACTGCATCCTGAGCTGCAGAAAGTTCGCTTTGATCCGAAGTTTAAGACTTCGAAGCTCTGTAAGTATGCTGGAGATGAAGATCCCGGAGAGTTTGTTCGTTCTTATGCCCTAGCAATTGAAGCTAGTGGAGGAGTTCGAGACACCATGGCAAAGTGCTTCCCCTTAGCTCTTCAAGGAGTGGCATTAAGGTGGTTCTGGTCCTTGAAGCCAGGATCAATTAATTCATGGGGGCAGCTGAAGAAGAAGTTTATAAGCAATTTTCAAGGCACCTTCGTGCCTCCCATGTCAACAGGAAGCCTTTTCCAGGTGAAACAGCTCCCCGAAGAGACATTGAGGCAATATTTCAAGCGCTTCGCTCATACGAAGTCGCAGATCCGGGGGTTGTCTGCATCTTCGGTAGTTGATGCAGCTCGGGAAGGCGTCACTCATCAAGGCCTTTTGGATAAGCTTCATCGGAAAAGCATCTCCTCGGTCTCTCAGTTGATGTCATACTTCGAGGAGTATGCGAGGTCGGAAGAGGGTTGGCTCCGAAGAACTGCCGCTACTTCATCCATATTGCAAGAAGTTAAAGTAGAAGTAAAAACTTCGGCACAGCCGCAAGAACCTGTCTTCGAAGTTCAGCATGATCGGAGAAGAGGGCAAAAGCACCCTCGTTCTGAAGTTTTGAATATTGCACCCCCACAGAAGTTTATACAGAGAGCTCCATAGTCTTCAGGGAACAAGGCCAGCGGCTGGAGGCCGCCAGGGAAAATGGCTGGCAAAGGCCAGACCCTTTTCTGCTGCATCCATGGAGAAAATCGAAGCCATGCAACTGATACTTGCAAGGCTATACTTACCCTAAGGGGAGAGTATCTAGAAAGAACTTCGGGTCAAGGTACTACCGACCGAGTTCCAACTGCAACGCGCCCAGAGCCGGTCCAGGCTGTGGCGCGGATAGAAAACTTTGATGCTGCAAGACACCCTCCAGTGGCCAATGTTATGCCACCTCCGAAGCAAGAGGAAGGGCAAGATCGAGGGAAAAGAGTAGTCCTCCCCATCTCCGGAGAAGGTACCCTCGGAAGCATGTCAAAGAGACAGCGAAGAGACTACGTCAGAGAAGTAGGCCATATTGGGACTTCGTCGTCTGCAGCTGCAATGCCGGAGTGGTCTCATGTACCGATATCCTTTTCTGCGGAGGACGCAGCTGGCATTAAGTTCCCGCATGCAGACCCACTTTTTATCACTGCTGATATTGCGGGCACTGAAGTTCGAAGGGTGTTGATTGACGGAGGTAGTTCGGCAGACATCATTTTTGTTCAAGCCTTCGATCAATTGTGCATCTCCAGAAAGCATCTCCTTCCAGCGGCTCGTCCTTTGCAAGGCTTCGCAGGACCTCCGCTTGATGCACTTGGCCAAATAGGCCTGGAAGTTACCTTCGGAGAAGGTTTATTGGCCCGAACTGAGGAAGTAATCTTTGATGTTGTAGATGCCCCGTATGCTTACAACGTCATCTTCGGAAGAGGCATGCTAAACCAGTTCGGAGCTATGGCGCATCACAATTATTTGTGCATGAAGATGCCCACACAAGCAGGAGTCCTTACTATCTTCGGAGATCAAGCTATCGCTAGGAGAGCGGAATATTGTCATGGTCCCCCTCTTGATCCAAGATAAGTAAACAATGTACAAGATAATGAAGAAATTTTTTCAGCCCCTTCCGAAGCTTCAAAGAAATCCTTTCCGAGACCAAGTCCTGAAGGAGAGATTGCAGCGAAGGTCATTGTTAAAGATGGTAAAGAGTATACATTTCAATTTGGTAAAGATTTACCTCCAGAAGTTGCAACCTCCTTGGAAAAGGTGGTAGAAGAGAATTTGGATGTCTTCGCTTGGTCTGACGAAGATATCACCGAAGTCGATCGGGATATCATTGAACATAGTTTACTTGTAAACCCGAAGGCCCGCCCTGTTCGGTAAGGACTCCGGAAAATGTCTGCAGAAAGAGCTGCTCTAGCGAAAGACAAAGTGGAGAAATTATTGAAGGCTGGGATTATCAGAGAAGTGGCTCACATAGAATGGTTAGCCAACCCAGTCTTCGTCAGAAAGAAGTCTTCCGGGAAGTGGCGCATGTGCATTGATTTCACATCCTTGAATAAAGCATGCCCTCGTGACCCCTACCCCATGCCCCGAATTGATCAATTGGTCGACTCCACTGCAGGTTCGGAGTTATTAAGCTTCCTTGACGCGTATTCTGGTTATCATCAAATATGGTTGAAGCGCGAAGATGAGATCAAGACAAGCTTCGTAACTCCTTCGGGAGTCTTCTGTTATGTAAGAATGCCCTTCGGCTTAAGAAATGTCGGGGCTACTTTTTCGAGGTTAGTTGCTAAGGCTCTAGGTCATCAATTAGGTCGCAATGTGGAGGCCTATATGGATGATATTGTAATAAAGAGTGCTTTAAAGCACCAACATAGCCTAGACTTAGCAGAAACATTCAATAGCCTTCGGGCATGTGGGATCCGTCTTAACCCCAAAAAATGTATCTTCGGAGCTAAGGATGGAAAATTGTTAGGGTATTTAGTTTCAAGCAGGGGGATTGAAGCTAGCCCTACTCAAATAACTGCGCTACAGAAGATGGCTCCTCCGGAAAATTTAAAGCAAGTGCAAAAGCTGACTGGGCGTCTGGCAGCACTTAGCAGGTTTTTATCAAGGTCTGCGGAGAGAAGCTTGCCTATATTTAAAGCATTGAAGGGGTCCGAAGATTTTGCATGGACACCGGAGTGTCAGAAAAGCTTCGAAGATATTAAAGAGTATCTCAGTAATCTTGCTACACTCACGGTGCCTACTGCGGACGAAACCCTACTCCTTTACCTTGCTGCTACAGGTTCTGCTGTCAGTGCAGTCCTTGTCAGAGAAGTGGATTTCAATGGGAAGTTGGTCCAAAATCCTGTTTATTTTGTATCCGAAGCATTATCAGGAGCGAAGACAAGATACTCCGAACTTGAGAAGTTCGTTTATGCTCTGATAATGGCTTCGAGGAAATTAAGACATTATTTTTTGGCACACAATGTAATTGTACCAACTTCGTATCCTTTAGGAGATATGCTTCGAAGTAAGGATTCCACTGGAAGGATTGGGAAGTGGGCAGTTGAGCTAGCACCCTTCGGCATATCTTTCCTGGCAAGGACAGCAATCAAACCGCAAGTCTTAGCAGATTTTGTAGCAGAATGGACTCCGCCTGCAAATTTGGTTCCGGAGAAGTCAAGTGACAGAGTTTGGACTGTTTATTCCGATGGGGCTTTCCAAGCATCCGGAGCAGGCATTGGAGTAGTATTAATTTCACCTTCAGGGCAAAGAGCTATGTACTCCGCAAGACTCAACTTTAAGTCTACTAATAATATAGCGGAGTATGAAGGAATTTTATTGGGACTCCGAAAAGCATGTGCTCTAGGGGCTACAAGAATTATTATAAAGATAGATTCTCAGATAGTAGCAGGGCACGTAGATAAAAGTTTCCAGGTTCGGCATCCACAGCTTGCAAAGTACTTAGAAGAAATCCGTAAGATCGAAGCACACTTCAAGGGTATTTCCATTCGGAGTATACCAAGAGCAGAAAATATGCAAGCGGACATCTTAGCAAAAGCTGCAGCCGGAGCTGTGGATGTGCCAGAAGAAGCTTTCTATGAGGAGCTCAATATACCTTCGGTGCCACAAATTCCCTCTGCAGAGATTCTTTGCATTCCTAGTGCAGATTGGAAAAATTCAATCATGGAACTTTTACAGGGAGGAACAAATTTGCCCGAAGAGCCACAGCTGTCAAGATTAAAGCTTAGAGCTAGAAATTATCAAATAATCAATGGTATTTTATACATGGCCGGAGTATGTTCCCCGCTACTCCGATGTATATCTCAAGTCGAAGGTCAAGAAATTCTTCGAGAAATTCATGAAGGCCTTTGTGGTAGCCATTTAGCCCCTAGAGCTTTGGCAGGAAAAACACTTCGCCAGGGGCTTTACTGGCCTACAATAACAGATGATGCGGTTAGTTTAGTCCGCACTTGTCAAGGATGCCAGTGGATGGGTCGACGAAGTCATCGCCCACCAACAGCTCTTCAAGTCATTGCTTCGGTATGGCCTATGGCTAGATGGGGTATGGATTTAATTGGACCCTTTCCAGTAGCCAAGGGAAATCTGAAGTTCGCAGTGGTAGCTATTGAATATTTTTCTAAGTGGGTGGAAGCAGAACCCTTGACAGCTATCACTTCGAACAATGTACAGAAATTCTTCTGGAAGAATATCATTTGCCGGTTTGGAGTGCCTAGACAACTCACAGTTGATAATGGAACATAGTTTGATGCAGAACCCTTCAGGAAGTTTTGTGAAGATCTAGGCATTCAGTTATGTTTTGCTGCAGTAAGACATCCTCAGTCTAATGGAGCCGTAGAATGAGCCAATGGAAATATTTTGTCAGGGCTAAATCGAAGGGTAGTAGGACTAGCAAAAGGACTGTGGACCGAAGAGCTTCCAAAGATTTTATGGTCCATTCGGACTACGCAAACAAGGTCCACAGGTTTTACTCCATTCAGACTACTATTCGGAGATGAAGCTATGACTCCAACGAAGCTCAAAGGAGGATCGTTTCGCAGCACCAAACCGGAGATTGAAGAAGAAAGACAAGCTTCGCTTGATTTATCAGAAGAAACAAGACTTCGAGCTGTGGCAAATTTATCAAAGTATCATCAGCAAACGAAGGCTTGGTTTGACCCGAAGGTTAAGCTCAATGAACTAAGACCAGGTCATCTTGTTCTACGAAGCATTATAGCGCCAGGGAAGTTAGGAAATAAATGGGAAGGTCCATACCTAATTGTTCGTTCAGGGCGCCCTGGCTCTTTTAAATTAGCTAATTTAGAAGGTGAAGAGTTAGCACATACTTGGCATGCGGAGCACCTAAAGCGATACTTCGCATAAGGGCTCCTTGTAATTCACTTGTAATCATCTTCTAAATTAATAAAGCATATGATCCTGATAATGCCTTCCCCTCATAGACTTCCAGCTTCCGAGTGGACGCGCTGGAACCGCGGGGTCGACCGAGAGGGAAGTGTCATGAAGCTGGATCGTATTTTCGGACTTCGAACCATTGGTTCGAAGCTTCCGACGTGGGGGCTGACATAATCCGGAGTCCAAGACACCAGCTTGTAGGCATCCGTAAAAGAGCCCAAAACCACATCCTACGGAGTCCAAGCCATTGGCTGGTAGACTTCCGTAAAAAGAGCCGAAGGTGGCCAAATCCTGCGAAGTCCAAGCCATTGGCTGGTAGACTTCCGCAAAAAGAGCCGAAGGTGGCCAAAATATACGGAGTCCAAGCCATTGGCTGGTAGACATCCGTAAAAAGAGTCCAAAGAGACCATTGCAAACTCCGAGCCATTGGTTCGACAGAGATCGCAAAAAAGAGCCGAAGGTGGCTAAAGAAAAACAGAGTTTGAGCAATGAGCTTCCAATGTCTGTTAGCATATTCCAAAGTGACAAATTATCTAAGATATTAAGGTATCTTGAAAGTTATCTCAAGTGATTTCTTTCAGAAAACAAAGGTACTAAGTTGCCATTCTTCCAACTACAAATAGTCGAAGACATTTTATAAGATTTTAAAAGATCTTTAAATCGCAGAGGGGCTCCGAACCCCCAGAAAATTGTACTCCGAGGTTTTTTCTTTGCGCATAACCATCTTTGAATATAGTTCGAAGTTGCTTATACCCAAAGAGGGGCTAGTAAATATGGAGACAATTTTAAATCGATATTCATTATTCAAACAAATGTGTTTACAGATTACATCATGAAAAATTGGTATCTATACCAAGAAGGAATCGAAGACCTCTTCGGTCCCTAGAGCAAGGGGTGGAACGACTAGTTCCAGCACCGGGAGTTCTAACAACTTTGCGTTTAACTCTCTTGCCCCCCTTCGAAGCTCTAAAATCCTTCTGTTCTTGTTGAATCTCGGCCCAAGTTCGAAGCCGTTCGGGGCTTCTTTCCCAGCTTCCAAGTTCTTCAGGCTTTTTATTTTGAGCTTCATCTTCATCTTCAGACCATATAACGTCTTCAGAGGACGAAGTGTTTAAGTTAACCTCTTTTTCTTCCTCTTTAATATAAGACAGTATATCTTTGATTACTTCGGGCGCAATTACACCGGAGTCATCTCGAGGAATTAGAAATCGAGGACATTTATAAGCTTTTAGAAGATCGAAGTTGGTCCATAATGAGCGAACTTCGTCGTTAAAGTCTAACACTTCGATATCTTCCGTAAGAGGCAAAGCCTAAAAATATGACAAACAAATTTTCATTGATAAATGTTTATAAGCATAAAGCTTTACATGGCCAAAAATCCTAAGGTATTTCTAAACCTGCGGGTTCGGAGGAGGCTGACTGCTTGAAGCTTGGGTCCGAACTTGCTTCTGGCGTTGGCCTTCGTCGATCCAAGCCTTGATCGCGGAACGACCTTCGGCTCTCCATGAAGTTTGGACGGCTCGCCAGGCAGCAGTCACACCTTCAGAAGGTGTCAGAAGTCGCTCGTCGTCGAAGGTGATTGGGCCCCCTCCTGCGTCCGGAGTTATCGATCGGCCCAGATCTTCGTAGTAGCGAAGTAGGCCGATAGCAGCCACTTGTCTGGAGAGTTCTCCGTATCTAATGCCCGCTGTCTTCATCTGCTTCACCACTCCTTGGATCCTTTTCAACCGGCGTAGAAGAGTGATGTTATCATCAGAAGGAAGTATCCCAGTAGTACCGAAGTACTCCAGGACATCTAACAACTGATTCATAACTTCCACAGCCACCTTCTCAGACTTCAGCTTGTCTTCGTTCAACGCGTCCTTCGTCGAAGTGACTTCGCCCAGAACCCCAGAAAGTCTAGCATTTTCGGTGGTCAAAATATTCTTTTGGTTTAACAGCTGCTAGCTTCCCCTTGGAGTCTGACAAGCTCGGTCCCCGCAGTAGCGTGCTCCGCCCGCAACTTTTCAACTTCTGCTCGAAGCACAATTCTTTCTCCTTCGAGCTCTTTATTCGCAGCCTCCAAACTTTGCTTGGCCCTTCGCTCTGTTGACACTATATTGTCCATTTGAGCCACTCGACTTTCAGAGATGTTAAGATTCCTTTGAAGGACATTATTTTCCTCCCGAAGACGAGCGATCTCTTCATCATTGCATATATTCGCAGCTCGGGCCAAGACAGTTTGCTGCATAAATAAAAACTAAGGTAAATATTTATTCGTAGATGAATTTTATGATATTTTGCAGGTGCTCCGTACCTGGTAGACTGCACGTTCTATAGCGGCGTTAAGCTCCGTCCTGTCCGCTTTGCTCAGAATGGACACTAAGTTGGTATCCCCAATGTCACGGCTAGCTCGATCCAAAGGTTCGAGCAAAGTCCGAAGACCAGTTGTTTGCCCTAAGAAAGGAGCTAGCAAGGGGAGCATACTTATTGCCTGTTGGTCATCTTCGTCCAGCGAAGGACCGGAGCGTTGGCTTGTGGTCTTCGGAGCCACTAGAGACTGACCCTCCCCAGAAGATTGACTCTCGTCTGTTGAATCAGACGGAGTTGATCCGGAACTCGCAGCAGGGAGGGGCTCTATATGTCTTTTGCCTCTTCCAGGTCCCTTTTGAGTAACTCTCTGGGCTGGCTCCGAAGTCGTCGAAGGTCCAGGAATTATTTCTTCTTGGCGGACCTCTTCCATAGGAGCGGACTCTGTAAAAAAAGGAGTATTATACATTGTATAAATATACAAAATAAACATAAAAGAGTTATTCGAAGTCTACCTTCGACATTTTGTAGAGGAGTCATCATCGGACTGTTCGGCGGATCGAAGGCTAGATCTTCATCCGAATCAGCCGTTAAGTCTTGGACTACAGGAGCATCGTCCTGAGCAGTCCTTGTTGCCTCTTCAGGAATCGATGCCATAGTGACTTCGACCCCAATTTCATTTACAGGAACTTCATCCTGAGAGATATCTTCCTGAACTACCGAAGTCCTTGGTTGCTCAAGATTATCTCGAGACTCCGGCACGTTCGCAGGCACTTCGGCTTGTGCAGTCCTTTGAGTTTCATCTTCTTCTATTAGACGCACAAGCAATCTTCCTTCATCCTCTTGGGAGTCAGAAACTGAAGCCCTTGAGCTCGAAGGTGCAGGATTCGAAGGTGTAAGATTTTTTGGCTTCCGAGCCACCTTCTTCACCGGAGTCTTGGTGGAGCTCGAAGTCCCAGCTTCGGCTTTTCTCTTCTTGGGTCCTTTCTCCGAAGGCACCCAATCCATCAAAGGGGGCGGAGTGATTTCCAGCATTCCCCATACTCTGTTAAATCTCTCCCAACTCCCGACCAACTTAATTCTCCATTATTTTTCGGTCGGAGTTGGAGCGCCCAAAATCTTCTCTGAAGCCCTTATGATTTGCTCCGAAGTAACAGGGGCTGAAGAAGCTAAAAAAATAAATCAAGTTAGTTTTTCTTCGAATGAATATGCATAATACATGTTGTCTTCGAAGTTACCTGCAGGGCTCGAAGTCAAGGTGATCTTTCGGATACCGCCTTCCGAATCCTCTTCGAAGATGATAGGCCAGTTGGCCATCAGTGGAGAGATTTGTAACCCGAGGAATTCTTCGGCTAAGTCTCGCATGCTCAACCTTCGGCTGATCCTCTGAAGTAGGTTGAGGCGAGCTTCGAGCTGACCTTGGCCTGGATGCACTAAGGCTTCCTTCCAGAATTGGATTTCTTGCAGAGGTCTGGCCAGAGGATTGCTCGCCCCAACTTCGGCATAGAACCATCTCATGACCCAGTCTGTGTACCATCTTGCATTGATGGCCTTAGCAGGGAATTGAAGGGCATATTCGTCCCGAAGCCTAAAATTGATGCTTCCGAAGGCTACCACTACTTTTTCACCTCCAGGACCTACGAAGGTTTTTGGCTGGCATGAAGCTCTATGTAGCGCAGCGAAGATTTCTGCCCTCCCCTCATAGCCTTCGGCTCTCAGTGCCCATTCGAAGATAGCCAGACGAGCTACTACGTTCGGAGATAGTTGAGGAAGGGTGACATGGAATAAGTCAAGTACCTCCGCCAAGAAGTCCACTGCGGGAAGGCCCAAGCCGGCTTCGAAGAAGGCTTCGAAGACAACCACTTCTCTGGGCCTTGGTGACGGGATGATTTCTTTTCCGGGTTTGCGGATCATAACTCCGGTGCTAATCTTCCCTTCTACTGTGATTGCCAACGATTCCCTCTTGCAGGTAGAAGATCCCAGTTGGAAAGACTGGTCCAAGTACTTCGTTGATGGCGGGCAGAGACTTTGATCATCAACATTTTGGGGATTTCTCCCTCCTGCCGCCATGGATGTCGCTGCAGATGCCAGAGGCGCTGTCACCAACGTCGCAGCCGCTACTGCCGCAGCCGCTTGCTGCCGAGCCAAGGCCGACGGGGCTCCAGAACCCTTGGTCTTCACCATTGCAGTCACTAGGTTACCTTGGAGAAAATGGAGGCTAGGGCTCAAAGAACTCAAAGGGCTCAGAAGGTGTTTGTTTGTGAGAGAGCAGTGAAAAGGTAACCGGGTAAGTTCTAGACCATCTATTTATAGCCTAGACTTTACATTTTTACCGTTAGTCCATGCCGTTTCGCATTCCTGCCGTTACTTTTCTCCGAAATTAACGCATTCTACGGTTTCTATTAGGAACCGAAAGCTAACGGCTATTTCCTCTAAGTCTAAAAGACTTTCGAACTTCCTGAGTCGGTTCTAAGATAGTTCGAAAGTAATTATCTTAAGACTAATTCGGAGTTTACATCTTCGTACATTTCGGAGATGAATTGAAATCTAATAACCCCTATGTCTGGTTATTTTTTCCTTCCGTAAACTGCTCTCCTAACATTACAGGTTAAACGGAGAAGCGTATTCGGGGGGCTACTGTTGGGGGAAAATATCTCATCTTCGGGGTTATTGCCACAACAGCATGAAAGCAGATAGTGGATTCGAAGGTTTCCAGACGTCCATCTTCGAAGATACCCTGAGTCAAGCTCGAAGTACGAAGATAGGCATTGGTTCGGAGTACATCTTCGAACTAAGGCTCTTCGAGATCTTTATTGCCAGCTAAGATGGAAGATTTATCTTTTATATTATTAGATTAGTCTTTTACCATTTTAGCCCTATCAAGGGTACCGAATAGTTTCCACTATGTCGGTTGTAATAGAGGGGTAAATAGGTCTTTTCCTTAATATTTGGGCCTATAAATACCCCCCATTTCACCCTGTAATAGGGACCGAATACAAGTTATTCAATACACACATTCGAACTATTCTAAGTTATTATCCTTTCGGAGGCTTAGAACAGTTCACTTCGCAAACACTTCGTTTGTTAGTTTCTATTCTACAGAAACCTGTTAGTGTAATCTTTTACGCCAACACAGCCTAATGATGAGACAGGCGTTATGAAGACTGGAAGCGTGTGCACAATCCCATGGCAAACTGAATGTCCGATCTCGTTGCTGTCAAGTACAGGAGTGATCCGATCATCCCTCGATACTCTCTCATTGTCCTTGACGCCGCTCTCGTCCTTGTATAAGCCCCCATATGTGCCCATGGGGGTCATCTGAGGCTTCATCTCTCCACCGAAGTCGAACTTCTTCAGCATGTCTTGCATGTACTTACTGTGTCGGATAAAGATGTCATCCTTGGTCTGCTTGATCTAGAGACGTAAGAAGTACTTGAGCTCGCCCATGAGGCTGATCTCGAACACACTGTGCATCTACTCAGAAAACTTGGACACAAGCTCATTAGTAGAACAACCAAAACTAATGTTGTCCATGTAAATCTGAGCAATCAAAAAATCAGAGCCAACTCTGAGCAAGAAAAGAGTTTTGTCACAGAAACCATCACAAAACCATTCCCAACAAAAAAATGCTTTAAATGATCCTACCAAGCCCATGTGGCTTGCTTCAGACAATATAAAACTTTCAGCAACTTAAAAACATGTCGAGGAAACATAGGGTTTTGAAAACCAGGGGGCTGCCTAAAATAGACCTCCTCCTCTATGTACCCGTTCAGAAAAACACTCTTGACATCCATTTGAAAAAGCTTAAAACCTTTAGAAGCAGCGAATACCAAAAGTATGCGAATAAACTGAAGACGGATAACAGAGGCGAAAGTCTCCTCAAAATCAATACCCTCTTCCTGGCAACAGCACTAGGCAACTAATCGAGCTATGTTGTGCACTAGAACCCTATCTTCACCTTGCTTGTTCTTAAACACCCACTTGGTGCCTATGGGGTTGCATCCAGGTGGCATCTCAACTAGTGTACAAACCTTATTGCGAACAAAATTTCCAAGCTCTTCTTGCATGACATTTATCCAATTTGCACCAGATAATGCGTGAGCAACATCTCTAGGCTCAAAAGTGGCAACAAAAGCAGACTCAGAAAACAAAGCAAGAGAACCAGTCTGAGAATGCTAAGATCTTGTAGTGAGATCACCAATGATGAGCTCTGAGGGATGATTACGCTGAAGTACCTGGGATCCTTGGTGATCAAATGTCACCTCACTAGAGTTAACAATTGGCACCTCTAGACTCTACTAAGGGGCTCGATAGAAGTGGAAGTAGTGATCAGTGGTCCTCCATCGTCCTTAATTGAAGTCTTAGAAGGTGTGGGATGAGAAACCATGTTGAAGAACATGGGTTTGATACTCCAGATGTGATGAGTGATTGTCAACGGAAGTCAAAGAAGAAGAGATATGAAGACCTGTCGAGTCTGAGGCACGTGTGACTCAGGTACACGGGCAGTGAGCGACAGCCGGGCAGAGGAGCCACTGTTCTGTTGACTGGGTTTGACTCAGGTATATGGGCGGTGAGTGATTGCTGGGCTGAGGAAGCTGCGGGGTCGGGTCGGCCCAATCCGGGTACCCGGTGCGAAGACGGTGGACGCTTTGTCAGTTTCGGCGCAAAACTGACAACCTATGATTATTTGTTTTTTAGGATATTAATATTTAGTTTTTAAGTTTAGAATATTTTTAGTTGAGTCAGGTGATTTTTTTCTAAGAATATTTTAGTAATTTTCGGAATTTATTTTATTGTCAGTGTTAATTTACCCGAGGGGTAAATTAGTCTTTTCATGTATTAGGAGTCGCCTATAAATAGGCTCCTATCCCCCCTGGGGATAGATGACTGTTTTGATTAGATCAATCTACAAATCTACAGTCCACAAAATTTTTTGTCGCCGTCGAACTTATTCCTCTCTGGCGATTGTTCTTCTCCGGCTGGTGCAGCTAGCAGCAACGCAGGTAACACGTGGGTGAAATGGTGAGCGGCGAGTGCATGCGTGTTACCACGTTTTCATCCGGCGCAAATTTTTTTTGCTGTTGTTTATCACCGACGGCACGGTTTTCTTCGTCGCCTGGTTGCGTCAGGACGTGCCGTGCGTGTGGGACCCGCCTAGTGTGCTTCTTCCCAAGGAACACGGCAACGCCAGGATCAACACACGGGAATTGCTTTTCGGCCAGGTCACATTGCAAACATCGTGCTGTACCATCGCGGGCCCCATGGCACTTCAAGCACAGTACACAGGCGTGGGCCCCATGGGAGCTAATTGGAACGCACGACACTGAATGTAGCTGCAGTCGGCGTCACAGGGAAAATTGCGTTAGGCGCGGCGCAGGGGAAAGCCTTCTGCGGTGGCGACGTCAACGACGCCGGTAAGTTTTTAATCTACTATTTTTTAGTAGATCAATTTTTAGAGATAATTATCTATTAGTTAATTAACTGAAAATTTGTTTAGAAATTTTGTGGTAATTTAATCTGCTTAAATCTTTTTAGTAGTCGTATAAAAAGAAAATTTATTAATAGTCGCAATAATATTTTTATTCTAGATTTACTTGAAATATTTTAGTTTTATTTCTATATTAATTTTTGGATGTTACATGTTTTATTCATTTAATTAGTATTTTATTTTTTAGATTGAAAAATAAATATCTCGTGATTTATCTAGGTGTTTTTTATTTACTGTAGTATTTTTATTTAGTTTATCTTTAATATCATTTAGATTAAGATACCGATCATTTTTAGGCTAGACAATTTTAATTCCAGTAATTTGCATTGCCAATATTATTTGTCTGAGTTAGTTCATTTGGGTAATGGGTCTGAAACATAGTTTAGCAAGAAATTTTTAGGCGCCCATTCACCCCCCTCTGGTCGCTACTTTCAGTCCTACATGGGATCTACAAGCTGTGTAGAAGGCCAACCCTCATCAACAGTGGGAGTGTCACCATCTTCCTCGAAGATGGACTCTGCAAGCTCATCATCACCAACTCAGAAGAAGGTTAAGCGAAAGCATTGGACTCATCGAAAGAAACCTAACACATCTCAATAAGCTTCTGGGAGTTGAGGTTCCAGACTCGGATGCCTCGAGAATGCAAAGCATAACCAAGAAAGACTCCATCCCAGCAACGAGACTCAAACTTATCCAAATGCCCTCCCTTCTTGATCACAAACCACTTGCAGCCAAACGCTCGCAAGTGTCTCACCTTGGGTTGTCTGCCAAACCGCAACTCGTATGAAGTCTTACGTAAGTAAACTCTAAGAAAAATACGGTTAGCAAGATAGCAAGTTGTGTTTATAGCTTCAGCCCAAAAAGATCTAGGATTCCTATGCTCATCGAGCATCGTCCTGGCCATCTCGACCAGAGTGAAGTTCTTTCGTTCCGCAACACCGTTTTGTGGGGGTGTGTAGGGGGCAAAAAACTGATGCTCAAGATCCTAATCACTACAAAAGTTGACAAACTGAGAATTCTAGGAGATGATGATCTGTGCTTGTTTAACAACCGGTTGCGACGTGTCTATGATAAGAGAATGTTTAAGAGACACAACACAAAATCTGGATGCTTTGAGTGTGGTGATACAGGTCATTTCATTGCCGACTGCCCCAAGCGGAAGAATTACAAGAAGGGAATTGGCAACAACTCCTACGACTCCGACAAGTATGACAACTCTACAAAGGGCAAGCCCAAGACATGATTCTTTTGGAAGGCTTTGAAGGACTACAAGCGTGACAACAAGAAACGAGACAAGACTTTCTTCGCAGAGATGGAGAAAAGCTACTCCAAGATATCCTCGTCTTCCTCCTCATCGTCGAGCTCAAGTGATGAAGAGATCGTGATCAGGAAGGGAAAGGATAGGGATGATCTGGCGGGCCTCTGTTTCATGGCCTTCGGGGACAAGCTGAAGAGACGCTCACGTGATAGCCGAAGACCGCACAAGAGCTTCTGCTCAATGGCTCTTGGGGAGAAGAAAGAAAAGGACTCCTCCGACGACTCTGATGACGACGACGATGAGAAGGTATCATCCTATGAACAAGAAGTTGTTAATTTATTAGAACAGAACCGTCAGGAGTTGAAGTATAGGGAGAAACTGCTTAGAGGGGCTAAGAAGAGGATAGATGAGCTTGAGAGTGAGCTTGACACAACAAATGGCAAGATTGAGAGTCTGTCTTCTTCCCCTTGCTTGGGTGATAGTGGTGAGTGCCCTAACTGTGAGGTGTTGTTGTGTGACCTGACGACTCTTAAGTCCAGGTACACAGAGAGAGTAGATGAGAGAGATGCATTAGCCAATAAGCTTGAGAGCGCTCAGCAGGAGCTAAAATATGCTCATGCCATTGTCGTCGCACCTTGTGTAGACTGTCTATCCCATTTAGCTAGTATAGCTGAGCTGAGAGCCAAGAGTGATGAGCAGTTGAGCGAGTTAGCTGGAGTGAGAGCTCAGTTGGAGCAGACTAAGCTAGAGCTTGAGACCTTGTCAGTTCCACCCACTGTTTGTGAGAACTGTTTGTCCATTAGAATGGAGTTGATCAAGCTAAAAGCTGAGAAGTCTGACGAAGTTGATAAAGAGTGAGATCTGCTTGTCTTAGGTGGAGGTGTTAGCTTCTTTGAGAGAGGAACTAGCTGATGTTCAGAACGAGAACTTTTACCAACGTCAGATCCTGAGTTGGATTAGTTCCAGAGAGCCACAGCTCAGCATGATGATCCAGCAGTTCAAGAGACAGGATGGGTTTGGGGTAGGTTACACCTATACCAAGGCTGATTTTGAGAGTGCCATTAGCCGAGCAGTGGAGTGGAGTAAGATGACTCCCGAACAGCGATATCCCAATACTCACTCCACTGAGTCCTTTAAGGATAGTCAGCCCAAGGATGGGGTGATCCAAGAACAACCTAAAGCTCCACCTAAGAAGCAGATCTGGGTTCCGAAGCCTAAAACTCTTCTCACTTCTCTTGATTCTTTACCTGGACCTTCTCACACCAAAGATGCTACACCCAACACCACCAAGACTAAGAACCCTAAGACACAACAACATCCCAAGAAGCCTACCTATCATTGTGAGTTTTGTTAGAGAGATGGGCATCTTGAGGAGTTTTGCTTCAGGAGGAAGCGGGTTGAGCGAGCAGAGAGAGCTCGAGGTGGGCAGGAGCAGTTCTACCAGCAGGGTGGTAGACAGAGAGTTCCTCGACATAGAGAGAGGCTAGAGGCCAGGTCACGTCGTGTAGGTGGTGGTAGAGGAGACAATTTTCATGACCGTGCTCCGGAGGGTGGTTTCCGTTCTGGTAGAGTCCAAATCGTTATGGATACAGTTTTTGACCTCGTGACCGTGATTTTAGGCAGAACAGAGGACCGCGCTTTGAGCAGCGTTATGGTATAGAGTCATATGATTCCTTCTGCTTTCCTACTTACGAGCAGATGGCTCGGCACTGGTTTAGTACATTTGCTAGACCTGGTGGTCGACCATTTGCTCCCACTCATGACCATTGATCTTGCAGGATCGAGGACTGGAGGATGTATGTATCATGGATTCAGGTTTTTCTCGCCATATGATGGGACACCGCAGATGGTTCTCCAGCCTCACTCCCCCGAGCTCCAAGGAATACATCACTTTTGGGAATAGTGGTCGAGGGAAGGTATAGGGTTTTGGGTCAATTCGTATTTCTGATTATTTCTGTTTGAAAAATGTTGCTTTAGTTGGAAATCTAAACTTTAATCTAATTTCTATTTTGCAACTGCTTGAGGATGGTTTAGAAGTGCGCTTTAAGAAGGGCATGTCTTCTGTTGTCGACTCTAGAGGATCTTTAGTTTGCCGGGTCCTACCTTTTGGTAAGGTTTTTCATATTGATTTCTCTAGTACTTCTGGCCCTTCTCGCTGTCTGATGGCCGAATCCTCCTCTGAGCTATGGAAGTGGCATAGAAGGTTAGGCCATTTGAGCTTTGATCTGCTTGTCAGGTTGAGTTCTATGGATCTTATCCGAGGTTTGCGTAAGCTTAAGATGGAGAAGGATCTAGTGTGTCATCCTTGTCGTCATGGGAAAATGGTTCCTGCTTCTCACGCACCTGTGACTCAGGTAATGACTTCGTACCCGGGAGAGCTGTTGCACATTGACAAAGTAGGTCCATCTCGAGTACGCTCAGTCGGTAGGAAGTGGTACGCCCTTGTGATAGTTGACGATATTTCTCGATTTTCATGGGTTTACTTTCTAGAGTCTAAGGATGAGACTTTTTAGTATGTTCATGACCTGATTTTGAAGCTGAAGAACGAGAATAATGGTATGATGCGAGCAATTCATTCAGACAACGGATCTGAGTTTAAGAACTCTTAGTTCGTCAGTTTTTGTAGTGATCTGGGTCTTGATCATCAGTTCTCTGCTCTTTACACTCCCCCACAGAACGGCGATGTGGAGCGAAAGAACCGCACGCTTGTTGAGATGGCCAGGACGATGCTTGATGAGCATAGGACTCCTAGGCGTTTTTGGGCTGAAGCAATGAACATAACTTGCTATCATGCCAACCACATTTTTCTTAGAGCTTACTTAGGTAAAACGTCATATGAGTTGCGTTTTGGTAGACAACCCAAGGTGAGTCACTTGCGAGCTTTTGGATGCAAGTGCTTTGTGCTTAAGAAGGGAGGGCATTTGGATAAGTTTGAGTCTCGTTGTTGGGATGGAGTCTTTCTAGGTTATGCTTTGCATTCATGAGGCTTTCGTGTTTGGAACCTAGACTCCTAGATGCTTATTGAGACGTGTGAGGTTTCCTTTGATGAGTCTTTTCCCTCACCGACTCCTTCTTTTGAGCTTTCTGGAGATGATGAGGTTGGAGAGTCCATCTTCGAGGAAGATGATGACCCTCCTGCTGATGATGAGGGTGGGCCCTCTGCACCGCCTGCAGACCCCACACCTTCTGAGACTTCGACTGAGGATGAGGACGGACCTCTAATTACTCTTTCTACTTTGATCGAGCCTCCTCAGCTGAGTACAGAGGTGCCAGGTGTTGACTCTGGTGAGATGACTTCTCAGCCGAGTCCAGAGGAGCCAGTTGCTGACTCTGGTGAGGTGACTTCAGATCACATAGGATCCCAAGCAGTTCAACGTGATCACCCTTCAGATCTCATTATAGGTGATCATACGGAGAGATCTTTACGTTCCTCAGCTGGTTCACTTGTTATGTTTGCTGAGTCTGCTTTTGTTGCTAGCTTTGAGCCCCGAGATGTTTTTCATGCTCTTTCTGATTCAAATTGGATAAACGCCATGCAAGAAGAGCTTGAAAATTTTGTTCGAATCGGGTTTGGACACTAGTTGAGCTGCCAACTGGATGCAACACCATAGGCAACAAGTAGGTGTTTAAGAACAAACAAGGAGAAGATGATATTGTGGTGCACAACAAAGCTCGATTAGTGGCATAGGGCTTTTGTCAAAAAGAAGGTATTGATTTTTAAGAGACCTTCGCCCCTGTTGCTCGCCTTGAGTCCATTCGTATTCTTTTGGCCTTTGCTGCTTCTAATGGTTTTAAGCTTCATCAAATGGATGTCAAGAGTGCTTTTCTAAACGGGTATATAGAGGAGGAGGTATAGGTTAAGCAACCCCCGGTTTTGAGAACCCTAAATTTCCACGACATGTTTACAAGTTGCAGAAGGCTTTATACGGTCTGAAGCAGGCCCCCAGGGCTTGGTATGATCGCTTGAAGCAGTTCTTGTTGCAGAAAGGTTTTGTGATGGGTTCTATGGACAAGACTCTTTTCTTGCTTAGAGATGGCGCAGACTTGTTGGTTGCTCAGATTTATGTTGACGATATTATTTTTGGTGGTTCTACTAATGAGCTTGTATCCAAGTTTTCTGAGCAGATGCATAGCGAGTTTGAGATGAGTCTCATGGGAGAACTCAAGTACTTTTTAGGGCTCCAGATCAAGCAGACCAAGGACGGCATTTTCATCCACCAGGGTAAGTATACACGAGATATGCTAAAGAAATTTGACTTTGGTGGAGAGCTAAAGCCACATATGACCCCAATGGGCATATCTGGAGGTCTGGACAAGGACGAGGATGGCGTCAAGGTAAATGAGAGAGAGTATCGAGGGATGATCGGTTCGCTACTATACTTGACTGCGGCGAGACCGGATATTCAGTTTGCCGTAGGTGTGTGCGCGTGTTTTCAGTCATCGCCACGCGCATCTCACCGGTAGGCTGTGAAGCGTATTTTCAGGTATCTTACATATGCTCCTGATTTAGGTCTTTATTATTCTGCATCATCGTCTCTTGATTTAGCTGGTTTTTCGGACGGTGATTTTGGTGGGTGCCGGCTGGATCGCAAGTCTACTTCCGGTACTTGCCAGCTTCTTGGTTCTTCACTTGTTTCTTGGTCTTCACGCTGATTTGCACTTGTTTTTGAGTCTTTATTTTTGGTTAACCATAATGACCATTTTCTTGCTTTTGTTTGGCTTTTGGTCATTAGGGTTAAACTTTTATTTTCTTTCTTCTATTTTCTTTTGTCTTTGTTTTCCTGTTTCCACATGTTTTGCAGGTTCTGAAGATGAGCTGAAGAGGATGTTGACAATGCACTCATCAAGGGGGAGATTGAGAAACCATGTTGAAGAACATGGGTTTGATACTCCAGATGTGATGAGTGATTGTCAACGGAAGTCAAAGAAGAAGAGATATGAAGACCTGTCGAGTCTGAGGCACGTGTGACTAGGTACACGGGCAGTAAGCGACAACCGGGTAGAGGAGCCGCGGAGTCGGGCTAGCCCAATCCGGGTACATGGCTAGGAGCGGCAGATGATCCACTGGTCTGTTGACTGGGTTTGACTCAGGTATACGGGCGGCGAGCGATTGCTAGGCTGAGGAAGCTGCGGGGTCGGGTCGGCCCAATGCGGGTACCCGGTGCGAAGACGGTGGACGCTTTGTCAGTTTCGGCGCAAAACTGACAACCTATGATTATTTTGTTTTTTAGGATATTAATATTTAGTTTTTAAGTTTAGAATATTTTTAGTTGAGTCAGGTGATTTTTTGTCTATGAATATTTTAGTAATTTTCGGAATTTATTTTAGAGTCAGTGTTAATTTACCCTAGGGGTAAATTAGTCTTTTTATGTATTAGGAGTTACCTATAAATAGGCTCCTATCCCCCTGGGATAGATGACTGTTTTGATTAGATCAATCTACAAATCTACAGTCCACAAAATTTTTCATCGCCGTCAAACTTATTCCTCTCTGGCGATTGTTCTTCTCTGGTGGGTGCAGCTAGCAGCAACGCAGGTAACACGTGGGTGAAACGGTGAGCGGCGAGTGCATGCGTGTTACCACGTTTTCATCCGTGCAAATTTTTTTTTGCTGTTTTTTATCCCCGACGGCACGGTTTTCTTCGTCGCCTGGTTGCGTCAGGACGTGACGTGCGTGTGGGACCCGCCTAGTGTGCTTCTTCCCAAGGCACATTGCAACGCCAGGATCAACGCACGAGAATTGCTTTTCGGCCAGGTCACATTGCAAACATCATACTGTACCATCGCGGGCCCCATGGCGCTTCAAGCACAGTACACAGGCGTGGGCCCCATGGGAGCTAATTGCAATGCACGGCAATGGATGTAGCTGCAGTCGGCGTCACAGGGAAAACTGCGTTAGGCGCGGCGCAGGGGAAAGCCTTCTGCGGAGGCGACGTCAACGACGCAGGTAAGTTTTTAATCTACTATTTTTTAGTAGATCATTTTTAGAGATAATTATCTATTAGTTAATTAACTGAAAATTTGTTTAGAAATTTTGTGGTAATTTAATCTGCTTAAATCTTTTTAGTAGTTGTATAATTTTTATTTTAATAATCTTTAGTCTGCTCGTATAAAAAGAAAATTTATTAATAGTCACAGTAATATTTATATTCTAGATTTACTTGAAATATTTTAGTTTTATTTCTATATTAATTTCTGGATGTTACATGTTTTATTCATTTAATTAGTATTTTATTTTTTAGATTGAAAAATAAATATCTCGTGATTTATCTAGGTGTTTTTATTTACTGTAGTATTTTTTATTTAGTTTATCTTTAATATCATTTTTAGGCTGGACAATTTTAATTCCAGTAATTTGCTTTGTCAATATTATTTGTCTGAGTCAGTTCGTTTGGGTATTGGGTCTGAAACATAGTTTAGCAAGAAATTTTTAGGCGCCCATTCACCCCCCTCTGGTCGCTACTTTCGGTCCTACATGGGATCTGCAAGCTGTGTAGAAGGCCCACCCTCATCAACAGCGGGAGTGTCACCATCTTCCTCGAATATGGACTCTACAAGCTCATCATCACCAACTCAGAAGAAGGTTAAGCGAAAGCATGGACTCATCGAAAGAAACCTAACACATCTCACTAAGCTTCTGGGAGTTGAGGTTCCAGACTCGGATGCCTCGAGAATGCAAAGCATAACCAAGAAAGACTCCATCCCAGCAACGAGACTCAAACTTATCCAAATGCCCTCCCTTATTGATCACAAACCACTTGCATCAAAATGCTCGCAATTGTCTGCCAAACCGCAACTCGTATGAAGTCTTACGTAAGTAATCTCTAAGAAAAATACGGTTAGCAAGATAGCAAGTTGTGTTTATAGCTTCAGCCCAAAAACATCTAGGATTCCTATGCTCATCGAGCATCGTCCTGGCCATCTCGACGAGAGTGCAGTTCTTTCGTTCCGCAACACCGTTTTGTGGGGGTGTGTAGGGGGCAAAAAACTGATGCTCAAGACCCTAATCACTACAAAAGTTGACAAACTGAGAATTCTAGAACTAAAAAGCCTCATCCTTAGAATCCAAAAAGAAAACCCACAAAAATTGAGAAAAGTCATCGACAATCACAAGCGTGTACCTCTTCCCACCGATTGAATGTACCCGAGTTGGACCAAGAGTATCCATGTGTAAAAGCTCTCCTGGGTATGAAGTCATCACCTAAGTCACAAGTTCGTGAGAAGCAACAACCATTTTCCCATGATGACAGGGATGACAAACTAGATCCTTCTCCATCTTAAGCTTGGGAAATCCTCGGATGAGGTCCATAGAACTCAATCTAACTAGAAGATCAAAGCTCAAATGACCTAACCTCCTATGCCACTTCCAAATCTCAAAGGAGGATCCAACAATCAAACAGCAAAAAGGGCCAAAAGAACTATAGAAATCAATCCAAAAAACCTTACCAAAGGGTATGATCTGGCAAACCAAAGATCCTCTAGAATCAACAACAGAAGACATGCCCTTATTAAAACGAACCTCTAAGCCTTTCTCAAGAAGTTGCGAAATAGAAACCAAATTAAAACCCAAATTTCCAACCAAAGCAACATTCTTCAAGGAGAAATGCTCAGAAATCTGAATTGAGCCAAAACTGAGTACCTTCCCTAGACCAATTTTCCCAAAAGTTATGTACTCCTTAGAGCTTAGGGAAGTGAGGCTAGAGAACCATATGTGATATCCCGTCATGTGGCGAGAGCATCCTGAATCCATGATCCAATGTCTTCCAAGCCTCGATCCTGTAAAATCAGTGGTCATAAGGGGGAGCAAACGGTCTAACACTAAGTTTAGCAAAATAGCTAAACTAGTGTCAAGCCATTTGCTCAAAAGTTGGAAATTGGAAAGAAGCATAAGAGTCTAGACCAAAGCGTGGCTCAAAGTGTGGTACTCTATTCTGCCTATAGTTATGGCGACGAGGTCCAAAGCCGTATACTGAATGTCCTGGAAGTCCACCGGAGCAAAAACCACCCTCTAGAGCATGGGCACAAAAGTCATCTACTCTACCACTACCTAAACAACGCACCCTGGCATCTAGCCTCTTTCCGCATCGAGGGACTCTTTGTCTACCACCCTACTGGTAGAACTGCTCCTGCCCACCTTGAGCTCTCTCAGTTCTCTCAATCCACCTCCTCCTGAAGCAAAACTCCACAAGATGCCCTTCGCTCCAACAAAACTCACAATGATAGGTATGTTTCTTGGGATGTTGTTGAGTCTTGGGTTTCTTGGGCTTGATGGTGTTGGGTGATGACTCTTTGGTGTGAGAGGGTCCAGGTAGAGAGTCAAGAGATGTGAGAAGGCTCTTGGGCTTGGGGATCCATACAAGTTTCTTAGTTGGAGATTTGGGTTTTTCTTGGAACACTTCATCCTTGGGATGAGTGGCCTGAAATGACTCAGTGTAGTGAGTCTTCAGATATCTCTGCTCTCAAGTCATCTTACTCCACTCCATTGCACGGCTCAGGGCACTCTCAAAGTCAGCTTTGTTGTAGGTAAGAGTTCCCATTCTGAGCATCTGTTAAATCCTCTCTCAAGGAAGCTAGAGCCTCCACCTAAGACAAGCAGATCTCAAATTATCCATTGATCTAAATAGACTTGTCATGATTTTGAAGCTCAGCTTTCATCTTGATCAACTCCATCTTCAGAGAAAAGTAGTTCTCACAGACAGTGGGTGGAACTGACAATGTCTCAAGCTCAAGCTTGGTCTGCTCTAACTCAGCACAAACTCTATCAAGCTCGCCCAACTTCTCATTAGTCTTTGCTCTCAGCTTATTTGGGTGAATTAAATGGGATGGGCAGTATCTAAAGGGCATGACAGTAGTGGCATAAGCATCTTTTAGCTCTAGCTGAGCGCTTTCAAGATCAGTGGCCAAAGCATCTCTCTCATCAACCCTCTCAGTGTACCTAAACTTTAGAGAAGTCAGGTCACAAAGCAACACCTCATAGTTAGGGAACTCACTACTCTAACACAAACAAGGGAAAGAAGGTAGACTCTCAATCTCCCTATTGGCCATAGCTAGCTGACTCTCAAGCTCATCTACCCTCTTCTAAATCCTCCTAAGAAGTTTCTCCCGATACTTCAACTCCTGATTGTTCTCTTCTAGTAATTCAACTACTTCTCGTTCATAAGAAGATACCTTCTCATCGTTGTCATCGTCAGAGTTGTTGGAGGAGCCCTTATCTTCTTTATCACCAAGAGCCATTGAGTAGTAGCTCTTGTGGGACCTTCGGTTGTAATGCGAGCGAGTCTTTAGCTTGTCCCCAAAAGCCTTGAAGCAGAGGCTAGCCGAATCATCCTTGTCCTTGTCCTTCCCCTTCTTGATCATGATCTCCTCATCACTAGAGCTCGATGAATAGGAACAAGAGGATGACCGATTGGAGTAGCTCCTCTCCATCTCAACGAAGAATTCCTTGTCCCGCTTCTTGTTCTCACGTCGATAGACCTTCAGGGCCTTTCGAAAGAACTACATCTTGATCTTGCCCTTGATGAAGGTGTATTTGTTGGAGTTGTCGTGCTTGCTGGAGTCGTAGGATCCACCGTCGATGCCCTTATTATGAGTGTTCCACTTGGGGCAGTCAGCGATGAAATGACATGGATCACCACACTCAAAACAACCATGTTTTGTGCCATGTCTTTGAATATACTTTTATCATAGACACGACGAACCCGGCTATTGAACAGACACAAGTCATTATCTCCTAAAAGATCCAACTGGTCCTTGGTGATAGACATCAAGGAGGACAAAACACAACTCAAAGAAGCATCAGCAGAAGGTGTCGCAAGGGCTAGGGTATTGGAACCAGAACCTATGAGATTTGATCTCAACTAGATATCAACCTCTAAAGCCTTGAGCTTACTGAAAAGCTCTACGACAGTCAAGGTATCATAAGAAGCACTCTCGACAATAGATGATGCCTTGATCTCCTAGATCTTAGGGTCAAAGGTATGAAGAACCTTGAGTTCCTGTTCACGATCTGAGACTAGCTAATATCTATTTGTCTTGTTGGCCCGAAGCTTGTTAATGATCTATTGAAAGCAACCACATAGAGCCTCGACAGTCTCACCCGACTTCTGTGAGAAATTTTCATATTCTCACTGGTATGTCTGATAGAGCCTAGCCTTGACCTAAGTTGTCCCCTCATGGAATGCCTAGAGGGTAGCCCAGATCTCTCGAGCAGTGTCGAGATGGCTAACACACTCAAACTCACTAGGACCTAAAATAGAAAAATATGTTTACTACCTTGTTTTTCAGGTCATGCTGAGCGACTATCTCCGGGGTAGTACGCTCAGCAGCAGGAAGCACAATGAAAGTGTCATGAACACACATGTCCCGTATTCCTGAGCTATGTCTTAATAGATAGGCTTGCATGGGAGTCTTCAAATAATTATAGCCAAAGACCTCAAGAGATGGAACCTTTCCAGCAGAAGTCATGATCGCTACTTTGGGTTAGAACCGGTTAAGGTATGGAAAAACCTTAACTTTGCTCTGATACCACTTGTAGGACCGAGAGTAGCAACCAGAGGGAGAGTGAACGGGCTCCTCGACAAATTCTTTCGAATCGATGGCCTTCTCCCAACACCCAACACTTCTCAAAATAAAACAAGCAAAAATAAACAAGTTCTCACATGAAAATCATAGAAGAAAACCTAGCGCTATCACTCTCCTTTTAGATATGATAGTGAAATGACAATGTGAAAGATTATGAGCACTAAAAATGATCTAGCCTAAAACCGACCAGTGCCTTAAATGAAAAGACGCCACCACAGTGCTTAAAGGAAGATAAAAGAACTACTCACAACATTATGACTAAACACAGATAAATTATCATGCGCATAGCAAACATCCACCAATCACAAGTATTTAATTAAATGTAGAAGATAAGATGTGCTCATAGATGAATCAAACAACCACTTGACATGCACATGGATCACATAGATGTATAAATGAATATTCATATATCAAACTGAAAATAAAATTCATTTATCAAGTGAATCAATCACAAAATGATCATCTGAAATAATTGCAATTGCACGAGTATCGAGAAATTAGAGATTATTGTGCACTTAGAATTAATAACTTTTTACTGTAGTTCTGTGTTTTGCCAAAAAAGACGTACAACATGAATTGTCGTTGCCTCTCCAGAATCAGCCGTGCAGCTAGATCCCAAGCACCGAAGGCACGGCTCGATCCCTTCACACCGCCCCATGCCACGAGTGGCCTCGCGCTAGTGATCTGCATGGCCCCCTGTCTCACGCTATGGAGCCCCCCACGCGCCTGCGGTAGGCCTGCGCGCAACAACTATGGGCTTCTCGCTTGTTCCCAACGCCAAAAGTTATACATTGCCCATGCTCCACGCAAAAAAAACGGTGGATGGAACTCCGAGAGAAAACCAACCAGCTATTCACAGAGGAGTACAAGGCATGGGAGAAAACTAAAGGGAGTACTGTGTGCGCGGCACTATAGCTTTGGTGGGATTAATGGCTGGCAGTGCACGAAAAATAAAGCCGATAGTGGGAGAGACAAAATTTGTGAACTCTAATTTTTCGGATTTGAAGGAGTTGCCCTAAACCCTAGGGGTAGGGTGCTATTTATAGCCAAGTTCACCTGACACGAAAAGACGAAATATCCCATAGGGTTTATATAGACATGACGTAAAATATAAAAGGACGAACATGCCCTTAAACTTTTTACGGATGCGATGCACAGATTGTGAACCCTAAGGGCAAAAAGGTAAAGACCTATACTCTGTCTATTTGGTCTGATGTTATTCTTTCATGACATCCACGTATTCACATTAGAACCATCAATCTGTGTATCTGTGGTTTTGAAGTATGTGTCAGTTTTACGCCAAAACCGACAAACCGTCCACTATCTTCGAACCGGGTACCCAGATTGGGCTGACCCGATTCTGCGGCTCCCTCAGCCCGGCAATCGCTCGTCGCCCGTTTACTTGAGTCAAACCCGGTCAATAGATCAATAGCCATTCTCAGCCCATGTACCCGGATTGGGCTAGCCCGACTCTGTGGCCCCTCAGCCCACCAGTCACTCATCGCCCGTGTACCTGAGTCACATGCGGTAAATACACGACAGTTCTTCTCTTCTCCTCTCCTCTTCTTTCTTTGAATTCCGTTGACAATTGCTCATCACTTCTAGAGCCATGAGGCCCATTATCTTCAACATGTCTCCTCAATAATTATGAGATATGGAAAATGGATGTCAAGACAGCTTTCCTGAATGGAAACCTAAGTGAGGATGTGTACATGACAATGCTAGAAGGCCTTTATGGTCCAGAAAATGCTACGAAAGTTTGTAAGTTGTGGAAGTCCATTTATGGGCTGAAGCAAGCTTCTCAGAGTTGGAATCTTCGTTTTTATGAGGTAGTCAAAGGGTTTGGCTTCATCAAGAATGAAGAAGAGCCTTATGTTTACAAGAAGGCTAGTGGGATGACATATTATTGTTCGGAAATGACATTCCTTTGTTGAATGCTATCAATACTTCATTGAAAAATAGTTTTTCGATGAAAGATCTTGGAGAAGCAACATACATTTTGGGCATAGAGATCTATCGAGATAGATCAAAACGGCTAATTGGATTATGCCGTAGTATGTACATTGACAAAGTTTTGAAATGGTTCAAAATAGGGAATTCCAAGAAGTGATTTTTGACAATGTCACATGGTATTTCTCATAGTAAGACTCAGTGTGTCGTGACACCTGATGAGATAGAGAGAATGACTGTGATTCCATATGCCTCCGCGATCGGATCCATCATGTAAGCAATGTTGTGTACACGCCCAGATGTTTCATATGATCTAAGCGTTACGAGCAGATACCAGTCGAACTCGGGTGATAGTCACTAGGTTGTAGTAAAAATTATCCTCAAGTACTTGAGAAGGACTAAGGAAATGTTCCTATTTTACGGTGGTGATGAGGAGCTCATTGTAAGTGGTTCTGCCTCAATGGAGGCACAATGAGTTGGAAGAGTTCCTAGCAAGATACGGTGGATGATTCTACAATAGAAGCAGAGTATATCGTAGCTTTAGAAGCTGCGAAGGAGGTCGTTTGGATCAAAAAGTTTGGTTCTGAGATGGGTGTTGTTCCTAGTGTGTCCAATCCAGTGGACCTCTATTGTGATAATAGTGGTGCCATTGCACAAGCCAAGGAGCCAAGGCCACACCTGAAATCCAAACATATACTTTGGTGATATCACCTGATCTGCGAGATCATAGAGAGAGGTGATGTGGAGATTTACAAGGTGCACATGGATTTGAACATAACGGATCCGTTGATAAAACCTCTTCCATAGCCCAAGCATGAGGCATACCTGAGCTCCATGAGTATTAGATACTTGTGTGAATGAGTCATGTGTATGTGGAAGATGTTAGTAGTGTCTATGCTAATGTAAGAGGTTAATTGTTATCTTGTTCCTTGAACAAACGTCGTTTACATTTGATTAATGAGTTGACGACTTGTCTGTGAGACTCTTTGTTTTTATAATGATGTTGTTCAAAATGGATCCCTAATCTTATCGTCATGTGGGACAGTGATGATACATAGATTAGCATATCTGGTTGATTGATGATCATGTTTCATGGATCATAGACATGGGGATGTCTAATTAGAGATGTGGACACATGTTGGTGAACATGGTGTTGGATAGACCCACTTGAGATATTGCTGGGATTGTTATTGTAATGTGCCATCAGTTGTCATCTCAAATGGTGTACCTACACAGTACTCATACCTGAGATCGTCATTTGATTCCAGAATACGTAGCGACATACTTAGATACTGTTGGCGCAAATGTTACGCCAACAGGTTCTCGGTAATTAAGAACGGACAAAAAGGAGATCTGTGTTTTAGGACTAGCTCGAGCCTCCGAAATGGATAATAGCTCAAGTGGTCCGAATGATTGTAGATGAACAACTTGTTCTGCCTCTTCTTTTACAAGGTACAATGGGGGGTATTTATAGGGGAAAAACCATAAGGAAAAGGCCTATTTGCCCCTAGATTACAACCGCCATAATGGAAACTATTCATTATTATACACAGGGTTATACATGGTAAAGTACTGCAAGGTAGATGGATAAACAAGACATCCAATCAATCATATCCTTCGGCTTCGAAGTCTCCATCCTTCCTTCGGAGAGTTCTCCAGGGCTTCGCACCGTGGTGCCCTCCGATCTTGACGACGCATACTTCGAACAACAGCTTGCCAACATCGGGGCCATTATCAGCCTTCGGAAGGTTTATGCCTTAAGCCTGGAAAGTGGAATAATTTCCCCCAACAGTAGCCCCTCGAACACGTCTTCCTGTATTAAACTTGTTTTAGAAAGAAGGCGGTATTCAGAAGGAATATTTTTAATTTCCGAGGCTTAAGAAGGAGTGAGAGATGCCGAGACTTAGCCGAAGACTTTAAGCTTAACACATTCGAGCTCTCCCCTTCGGGTTCCTGATACAGTGGGAACACATACTGGAAAGAAGTATGACTTCGGAGTGCGAACGTCATAGGGTGCCGTTAAAAGTAGCCGTTACAGCGCAAGTAGCCGTTACTCTTTGTGGAAAAGGTAACGGTCGATTTTTACAGCGGTTATGCGCCGTTCCGATTACCGGGCCCACGCGTCGGTGGCGGAAGCCGAACCTGCAATGTGAATACCATTGAAGAGTAGTACTGGTTGCGCGGTTATAAAAGGGAGAGATAAAGATCAACCGAGATTTTTTACCGCATTCATCACCTGCTATCCATCTTTCTCCCCATCCTCCAGCCTCCTTGAGCACTTGAGCACGATGGCGAGAACTAGCCACACCACCCCAGCGGTGGCTAATACTTTGGCGCAAAGGCAGGCGTGGGCTGCATCGGCAGTAGCGGCAATGGCGGGGGCTCCGAGTGGGGCTTGGCCGAAGAATCCTCGGGCGCTCCGCCCGCCTTCCAAGAAGAAGATTGCGCAAAGCTTCATCATCGGCCAATCCTTGAGCACTGCTGAGTCCATAGAAGAAGCAGTGGAAGGAAAGCTGGGAACTGGAATGAGGACCCGAGTTCCTGGGATAGAATCAACTCCACGACGGCGGAGCGGAGAGGTGGTGGTCTTCGAAGCATTTTTCGAAGCGGGTCTGGGACTGCCAGCTGTGGATTTTTTGGCAGAGGTGTTGGACTTGTTCCACATAACCCTGCCTTAGCTGTCCCCCAACGCGATCGTCCGTTTGGCTGTCTTCGAATGGGCGCTTCGGGCGGAGGGATGTGAAGGCCGCTCCGAAATCTTCGCGGCGACCCACGAGGCCATCTGTCAACCGAAGCCTCAAGACGGGCCAAGGGACTCCAAGGTGACGATAGCCTTCGGCAGCGTCAACTTCCAGCTGCGGAGGGAGCATGCCCTCCACTTCCCTGCCAAAGCCATAAACGACCGGTGGTACACGAACTGGATACTTCGGTGGTTCTACGCCGAAGTCGGAGAGGACTCCCCTCTCTCGGGTCCTCTCCAGGAGATCTGGTTCCGGAAGGAGGCAGACATCTCCCCTAACCCTAGCTTGCTCACGACGAGGCTATGGTTGCTTGCTTCGGTGGCCCGTCGCATTAGCATGCGCGACCTGGCCGAGGAGTTCGTCGGTCTTCGGATCCCTCCCCTCGGAGCCAACTGGCCGATCGTAATCCCACAAGCCTCGGAGGGGGACCTCCGAAACATAGATACACCTTCTTCCTGCTGCATCATATTATATGAACAAGTTAATTATACTCATACTTCTATACCTCTTTCTTTCAGCAGTGCCTCTGGCATTGGCTCCGGAAGACATAGTTCGGGCCACCGAATGAATTCTCGGAGCCCCTTCGGTGGCCGAGAGGCAGAGAAGGCTAGAGTTGGTGGGGAGTTGGGAGCGATCAAACAGGGTGTGGAGAGCCCTCGGCATGGAGCCCCCACAGCTTCCTGACTTCGCCCCAACTGGAGCGGCTGGCCGCAAGAGGAAAGCCGCGGCCGAGCCCTCCAAGAAAGCCGGCAAGCAGCCGCTTCAGAAGAAGGCAGCGAAGCAACCTCCACACTTGACGCCTGCTTCGTCTTCTTCGTCGCCAGACGCGCGGAGCCCATCGTCTGAAGGGGTAGAAGACTCTGATGGTGAGACGGCGGCGGCCTTCGAAGCCTACCTCCTGGTTGACGAAGATATGGGGGAAGTCCCTCCAAACACCTCCGCCAGGGAGGGGGTTAGCGGAACTCCAACGGCTCCTCCCACGCCCATCGTCGTGCAGGTGGAGTCAGACTCTACTCCCGACTTGCCCACACTCGAGGTGGTCCCTGCGGAGGTCGCGACTCCGACAGAGAATACCGAGGGCAGGACCTCGGGGTATGACTTCCCCAACATCCTCCAGATGTATGAAGTCTTGGAGGATCCAGTGATCCTTCCTCAGGAGACTCTCAGAGGTCTTTTTCTGAAGCTCCTCCCTTTTTTGTCAATACTCGCCTGCTATCTGTAAAACATGCTCATTAATCTTGCTATTGAAGTAGGTACCTCTTCGGGTATCGATGCTTTGGTGGCGCCCGAAGTCCCCGCTTCTTCGGAGACGGCTATTCGAGCGGACCCTTCTGCTCCTCTGTGGGCTCCGAGCCTGGTGGCAGAGAACGTGTCCTTCGAGGTGGACGACATGCTCGCCGGGACAGAGTTGGCTCCTGTCGCGGCCACCTCGACCACCGAGGTCGCCTCCGGCAATGTGGTTCCGGCCGAAGAGGTGGTGGCCGGGGGTCGGAGTGCTCCTGCTTCTCCCCCTTCGTGCCGGGGAGGGGTAAGAGCATTTCTAGCCTCGGCCTTCTTCCTGGCCAGGCCGCACCCTCCATCGGCAATTCGGAGGACGAGGCCGCAGCGGACGACGCCCAAGCTTTGTCTTGGCTTCCTCTGCTGGCTCCTTTCGTGGAGCACCGGAGCGGCCTTCGAAGACTCATGGAGCCCCTGGCTGAGAGAAGCCAAGACATTGCTAATTCGGAGTTGATCTCCGTCTTGAGCGAGGCCAGGGCTTCGACACTCAACACGGCCCTCGAAAGGGCTGCCCTTCAGGTATGAAAAAGACACCATAGTTGCTTCGTATTAATGGTCATAACTTCTTTAGTGCTCACCTAGTTCTCTTTGCAGCAATTTGCCCTTGCTAGAGCGGCAGCGACTTCCAACGAGGTCGAAATTAATCGACTCAACCGGAAGGTCACTACCCTCCAGACGGCCCTTAACGACTCCACCGGGAGATCCCTCAGGCTGGAGGAAGAAGTTTTGGAGGAACGGAAGGCTAGGGCAGCATCTGACGAAGCCCTCGGAGCCCTCCGTTCGTCAGCCCAGGAAGTTGAGGCCGCACGCGTTGTCCTCCGTGCGGAGGTTGAAAAGCTCCGTCAGCAGGCAGCTACTTCGAGCGCACAGTTGGTGGAGCTTCAAGGGGCTCTTAGCCAGGCGATGGCCCTCAAGAGTTCTTTGATGCTCTGGGTGGCCGCAGTGGACGCGACTGCTGCGAACCTTGAAGCGGCGGAGAGGAAAAACTCCAGTACTGCTGATCGTACCTTGGAAGCCCTTCAGGGTACGCTGGAGTACTTCGGCACTATGTGCCCTTCGTCCTCCGCCGCAGCCCACGAGCCACTCGACCGAAAGCTGACAAGGATCCAGGTTGCTTCGTCGCTGATGAAGAACTCTGGCATTCGGTACGGGGAGATCTCCAGACAGTGTGCTGGCATCGGGGTTCTTCGTCATCTTGAATCTCTTCGGATCCCCCTTGGCTCGGTCGGAGGCTCGTCCCCTGGAGGCTTCGCGGATGATGACTTGCTGCGGCCATCTTCGAAGGTGGCTTCGGCTTGGGAAGCCTTCCGGTCAACCTGGAAGACGGACCATAAGGTCGCTGCTAAGGCCTGGATCGACGAGGCTCGCCGGCAGAAGCAAGCTCAAACGAAGCAACCACTCCCTGCTTCGCCAGCCCCTCCGGTTCCTGCTCCACCATCCGACCCGCAGGTCTAGCCGCTTAGGACTACTGTGTACCTGAGGCCCTGTAAACCTTGTTTTATTAATGAAAAAGTTATAAACAGTACTTGTCTTGGGTGTTCTGCTCTTTTTTAGGTTTTGTCATGCCCTTCGAGCCCTGACTTCGAACTTCTGGAAACTACCGGCGAGCTCCGAAAAGAGTGGGCAGTCCTCGAGAGTTTGAGACCTTATCGCCGTTCCTGCTTTTCTGTTCCTCGCGGAGACGGGGGGGAGGTTACCCTTGAAGTTCGAAGGGACGTTTTATCTTATATTAAAGAGGAAGAGAAGACGGAGGGGTCTTCATCTTCCGAATCTATTGACTTGTCCGATTCGGAGTACCGAGTTGACAACCCCGCGGAAGCAGACTCTGAGAAGCTCCTGACTTGGGCTGAGCTTCAAGAGGCACAAAAGAAACTGCGGGCTTCGAAGAAGAAGAGAAGCACTCGGACTAAATGGATGACTTCGGCGGCTTCGAGCTCCGAAGGGAATCTTAGCCGTAGGGGTAGCTCCAGGGGCCGAAAGGGTCTCCGGTTTTATTTAGGTTTAGATGAAAATTTCTCTTAATGTACTATTATAATGATTTTAAGCGAAATGCTTCGAAAGTATGCTGTGTGACTCGTACCCTCCGACCCCCCCTTGTGGGTGGCGGAGCCTTTATCATAGAGAAGGGTTCACTAGGCACAATGACTGTCGAACACCTGCATGCTTTTGCGGACTAAAATTTTGCTCATTTTTTTCTAAGTCTTTAAACTCTTCTATGGATCCTAACAAGCCGGAGCCTGGAATCCGTAGGTTGGCCACCTTCGGCTATTTTACAGATACTTCGAACCCGGAGGCCGTTTTTTTTAAGTCCTTAGACTCTTCTACGGATCCTAACAAGCCGAGGCCTGGAATCCGTAGGTTGGCCACCTTCGGCTCTTTTACAGTTACTTCGAACCCGAAGGCCGAAAATCTGTTTTCTTTAAAGTCCTTAGACTCTTCTACGGATCCTAACAAGCCGGAGCCTGGAATCCGTAGGTTGGCCACCTTCGGCTCTTTTACAGATACTTCGAACCCGGAGGCCAAAAATCTGTTTTCTTTAAAGTCCTTAGACTCTTCTACGGATCCTAACAAGCCGGAGCCTGGAATCCGTAGGTTGGCCACCTTCGGCTCTTTTACAGATACTTCGAACCCGGAGGCCGAAAATCTGTTTTCTTTAAAGTCCTTAGACTCTTCTACGGATCCTAACAAGCCGGAGCCTGGAATCCGTAGGTTGGCCACCTTCGGCTCTTTTACAGATACTTCGAACCCAGAGGCCGAAAATCTGTTTTCTTTAAAGTCCTTAGACTCTTCTACGGATCCTAACAAGCCGGAGCCTGGAATCCGTAGGTTGGCCACCTTCAGCTCTTTTACAGATACTTCGAACCCGGAGGCCGAAAATCTATTTTCTTTAAAGTCCTTAGACTCTTCTACGGATCCTAACAAGCCGGAGCCTGGAATCCGTAGGTTGGAGGTGGAGCCGTTGAACCAATGGTTCGAAGGCAGCCTCCTGGGTTTTGTGAAAAGTGCTTGGCTCTGCCAGTATCGCCGTCATCCCAATGCGTCCATTAGGAGTAAGGGATATTCGAAGAGCAAAGCAGAATTCAACCCTTATCTTTATTGATAAGAAGGAAAATTTTACAGAGGATTACAAGGAGCCCCTAAGCATAATACCGCTTAAGGTGCTCCGCATGCCACGCATGCTTCAACTCTTCCCCTTCTAGATTAGCTAATTTAAACGATCCGGGGAGTCCTGAGCGTAAGATAACATATGGTCCTTCCCATTTGTTTCCTAGCTTCCCCGGAGCTACTACACTTCGCAATACTAGATGACCTGGTTTTAATTCATTTAGCTTAACCTTCGGGTCATACCAGATTTTGGTGTGTTCTTGGTACTTAGTCAGGTTGGCTACAGCTCGGAGCCTTGTTTCTTCGGACAAATCTAACGAAGTGCTCCGGTCATCTTCGACCTCAGGCTGAATTACCCAAAGCGATTCACCTCTAATCTCCGTAGGAGTCATGGCCTCATTTCCGAAGAGCAATCGGAATGGTGTGAAACCTGTTGATCTGGTTTGAGTGGTTCGAATGGACCACAAGATTTTGGGAAGCTCTTCGACCCACAGCCCCTTGGCTAATCCTACGATCCGGCGATTTAGCCCGGAGAGAATGTTACCGTTGGCTCGCTCGACGGCTCCAGTTGACTGCGGATGTCGGACTGCTGCGAAGCATAGCTTAATGCCCAGTTCTTCACAAAATGTTTGGAAGGTATCAGCTTCGAACTGGGTTCCATTATCCACCGTCAGCTCCCTGGGAACTCCGAACCTGCAAATAACATTCTGCCAGAAGAATTTTTGCACGTTCCTCGAGGTGATAGCTGTTAATGGCTCCGCTTCAACCCATTTTGAGAAATACTCGATTGCCACTACCGCAAATTTCAAACCACCTTTTGCCACTTGGAAAGGACCTATGAGGTCCATGCCCCATCTGGCCATCGGCCATATTGGGGCAATAGCGTGAAGTCGGGTTGGCGGGTGATGACTCCTCCTGCCCATCCACTGGCAGCCTTGGCATGTTCGGACCAGCTCCTCTGCATCTCTTACTATCGTCGGCCAATAAAACCCTTGCCGCAGTGTTTTGCCTTCTAACGCACGAGGGGCTAAATGTCCTCCGCACAAGCCTTCGTGAATGCTCCGAAGTATATCCTGGCCTTCGGGTTGTGAGATGCATCGAAGTAAGGGTGAACACACTCCGGCCTTGTACATCACGCCATCGATGAGCTTGTAATTTCGCGCCCTTGCTCGCAATCTTCGAGCTTCTGGGGCTTCGAAAGGCTCCATGCTATCTTGCAATATGCTCATTATTGGAGCTCGCCAATCTTGACTTGGAATGCACAGCACCTCCGCAGAGGTTATTTGAACAGCCGCTGGCTGTGCTAGCTCTTCAAAGAAAGCACCTTCCGGGAGGTCTCCTGCTCCTGCTGCAGCTTTTGCAAGAATATCTGCCAGTTGATTGTCTGCTCGAGGAATACTACGAATTGTAAATCCTTTGAATGCTGCTTCGGCCTTGCGAATTTCCTCGAGGTATTGGGCCAAATGTGGATTTTTTGCTTGAAAACTCTTATCAACATGCCCCGCGACGACTTGGGAATCTGTCTTGATCAGTATTCTTGCGGCTCCGAGCGCTTTAGCTTTTCGTAGGCCTAGGAGGATTCCTTCATACTCGACGATGTTATTGGTGGTTCTGAAGTTAAGCCTTGCGGAATACATGGCCTTCTGCCCTGATGGTGATATGATAACAGCCCCTGCTCCAGCACCTGATGCTTGATAAGCTCCGTCAGAGAATATTGTCCAAAACCCTTCGGAGGGCTCTTCGGGGGTCCATACTGCAGACAGGGTCCATTCTGCTACGAAATCAGCTATAACTTGAGATTTGATAGCTGTTCTTGTTGTGAAAGAGATGCCTTAACTTCCGCGAGGCCATTACTAGGGCATACGCAAACTTCTCAAGCTCGGAGTATCTGACCTTGGCTCCGGATAATGCTTCCGACACAAAGTAAACTGGGTTCTGGACCAGCTTCCCTTTAAGCTCAACCTCTCGGACCAGCACTGCACTTACTGCCGAACCTGTTGCTGCTAGATACACAAGCAATGTCTCGTCCGGAAGGGGAACAGTTAAAGTTGATAATGTGCCGAGGTATGCTTTTATCTCTTCGAAACTTTTCTGACATTCTGGCGTCCAGCTGAAGCTTTCGGACCCCTTGAGTGCTTTGAAAATTCGGAGGCTTCGCTCTGCCGACCTAGACAGGAACCTGCTGAGTGCTGCGAGCCTTCCTGCTAGCTTCTGCACTTGTTTCAAATTCTCTGGTGGTGCCATCCTTTGCAGCGCGCTTATTTGTGTTTGGCTAGCTTCGATCCCCCTGCTCGAAACTAAGTACCCTAGCAGCTTTCCTGCTTGCGCCCCGAATACACATTTTTTGGGGTTGAGGCGTACTCCACATGCTCGGAGGCTCTCAAATGTTTCGGCTAGATCTAAGCTATGCCGGTGCCTTTGAGTACTTTTTATTACAATATCGTCCATATAAGCCTCGACATTGCGGCCTATCTAATGACCTAGCGCTTTAGCTATTAGACGGGAGAAGGTGGCTCCGGCATTCCGTAACTCGAAAGGCATTCTTACATAACAGAATACTCCGGAAGGAGTTATAAAGCTTGTCTTAACTTCGTCTTCGCGCTTCAGCCACACTTGATGGTACCCGGAATAAGTGTCAAGGAAGCTTAATAATTCGGAGCCGGCTGTGGAATCTATCAATTGATCTATTCGGGGCATTGGGTAGGGGTCTCGCGGGCATGCTTTATTCAATGAGGTGAAGTCAATACACATGCGCCATTTGTTCGAGTCCTTTTTTACAAAAACAGGGTTAGCGAACCACTCAGTATGGGCTACCTCCCTGATGATGCCAGCCCTTAGCAATTTTTCTACTTCGGCCTTGGCTAGGCTTGCTCTTTCTGCTGACAGCTTGCGGAGCCCCTGGCGCACCGGCTTGGCCTTCGGGTTGATGAGGAGACTATGCTCGATGATGCTTCGATCGACCCCGGTGATGTCTTCGTCAGTCCAAGCAAATATGTCTAGATTTTTCCTGACGACTTCTTCTAACGAGGCAGTTATTTCTGGAGATAGCCCCTTGCCAAACTTCACTAGGTACTCTTTGCCATCTTCCGAGATTATTCTTGTCTCGACATCACCCTCCGGGCTTGGCTTGAGCGAAGATCCCTTCGGAGGGTTCAAGGCCTTCGGTACTTCTTCGGCGCTTTCCGCCACATTATGCACTTGTCGGGGGTCCAATGGCTGCCCATGGCCATACTCTGTCCTCCTGGCTATAGCCTGGTCTCCTGAAATAGTAAGCACTCCACCTTGCGTGGGCATTTTGAGACAAAGGTAATTGTGATGTGCTATAGCCCCGAACTGGTTCAACATCCCTCGCCCGAAGATAGCATTGTAAGCGTAAGGGGCATCAACCACATCGAAGATCACCTCTTCTACTCGGGCCAAAGGCCCCTCTCCGAAGGCAACCTCGAGGCCTATTTGGCCGAGGGCATCGAGAGGTGGTCCTGAGAACCCTTGAAGCGGCCGTGCTGCTGGAAGCAGATGCTTCCGAGGTATGCACATCTGGTCGAAGGCCTGGGCGAAGAGTATGTCTGCGGAGCTCCCACCATCTACTAGGATTCTTCGAACGTATGCTCCTGCAATATCGGCAGAGATGACTAATGGATCAGCATGGGGGAACTTCACCCCCGCCGCATCGCTGGCTGTGAATGAGATGGGCACACGGGACCATTCTGGCATCCCCTCGGCGGAACTCGAAGTCCCAATGTGCCCGACCTCGCGGACGTACTCGCGGCGCTGTCTCTTGGACATGCTTCCGAGGGTCCCCCCTCAGGAGATGGGCAGGACCACTCTCTTGCCGCGGTCTTGCGGGTCTTCTTGCTTTGGTGGTGGCATAATACTGGCCACCGGTATCCGCATGGGGGCTTCGAGGGCACCGGCTCGGGCCACAGTTTGAACAGGCTCCGAGCGTGCCGATGGTGGGGCCCGATCCGTAGTACCCCGCCCGGTATTGCACTCAAGGTAGTCGCCCCGAAGGGCCAATACTGCCTTGCAATCCTTCGTGTCATGGCTTCTATTATCGCCATGCACACAACAGAAAAAACTCTGGCGCCTGCCAGGCATCCTTTCTTGAGGCTTTGGTGGCCCAGTCTTGAAATTTTTCACCTGCTGGAAATTGGCATGTGCCTTCGAGGCTGAAGGTGCAATGTTTAGCACCTCCGAGCGGAAATGCTTCTTCCCTCGCTTGTACTCGTTGAAGCGGTTGTCTTGTTGAAGTTGTAGTGTAGCGGGGGCTTCAGGCTCCCTTTTGACTTCTCGGAGGGTGGGCAAAGGTGCTTCAGCTCGCCGAAGACATCCTTCCTCCGCCTTGGCATACTGTTTGAAGTATGCCATGAGTTGTGCCACAGACGTCACCGGCTTCCGATGGAGTTTGCTGAGGAGGTCGGGGTTCAGCACCCCTTCGTGGGCAGCATCAACTACTGAGGAGGTAGACAAGCCCTTTATCTGTGACTTGGTGTGGGCGAAGCGCGTGAAGTACTCCCGAAGGGTTTCTCCCACTCGCTGCTTTACCCGAAACAAACTTCCTGTGGACATTGTGGCCACGAAGGTACCTTGGAAGTTGCTCACAAATTTCTTTTTTAGTTGCTCCCATGAACTGATCGATCCTGGCTTTAGGGACCAGAACCAGCGGAGTGCCATGCCTTCGAGAGCGAGGGGGAAGCATTTAGCCATGGTGCTTCGCACCCCTCCGCTTGCTTCTATTGCCAGGGCGTAAGAGCGGGCGAACTCTCCGGGGTCCGACCCCCCGGAGTACTTGTGCAGCTTTGAGGCCTTGAATCTGGGGTCGAAAGGCACTCTCTGCAGATCAGGGTGTAACGGAGATTCGTTATCGAAGGACGCATTCTCGGCTTCCTCCGGGACTTGGATAACTTCTGGGGGATTGCTGGTTCCGTCGTCCTCAGGCCCCCCTGGAGTTTCGGTGGAGGCTTGAGTGCGGAGGCGATCGGCGGCCTCTTGCCTCCACCTGGATACCTCCTCCTGAAGCCTGGCTAGCTGCGTAGCCTCGGTTTCGGGAGGGCCTTCGTCTTCGTCGGAGGGTACTTCTGGATCTCGGCTAGCCGCGTAGTCGGTCTGAAGCACCGTAGGAGGAGGCAGAGGGCCCCTGGGCGCTCGACGCCTAGTGGTCTCGGCAGGAATCGCCAGATTAGCTGAGGGTCCGGCTCCATTGGTCCGCGGGGACCTTCGAAGAGGACCCGAAGCCTGGCTACGCTTTGGAGGCATAGCTAGCCGTGAAGATGTCTTGGAGATGGAGGACTTCGCACGACTCGAGGGGTCGAGAGAAGGCCCTCGAGCTGCACTAGGAAGCCTTAACTGAAGGGTGCGCGGAGTCTTGGGACTCCGAGGCTCCCTCCGTAAGTGCTCTTCGGAGTGCAGTCAGCAGTAGAGAACAAGCTTTTAGGACTTGGTTCCCCACGGATGGCGCCAACTGTTGGCACAAATGTTACGCCAAAAGGTTCTCGGTAATTAAGAACGGACAAATAGGAGATCTGTGTTTTAGGACTAGCTCGAGCCTCCGAAATGGATAATAGCTCAAGTGGTCCGAATGATTGTAGATGAACAACTTGTTCTGCCTCTTCTTTTACAAGGTACAATGGGGGGTATTTATAGGGGAAAAACCATGAGGAAAAGGCCTATTTGCCCCTAGATTACAACCGCCATAATGGAAACTATTCATTATTATACACAGGGTTATGCATGGTAAAGTACTGCAAGGTAGATGGATAAACAAGACATCCAATCAATCGTATCCTTCGGCTTCGAAGTCTCCATCCTTCCTTCGGAGAGTTCTCCAGGGCTTCGCACCGTGGTGCCCTCCGATCTTGACGACGCATACTTCGAACAACAGCTTGCCAACATCGGGGCCATTATCAGCCTTCGGAAGGTTTATGCCTTAAGCCTGGAAAGTGGAATAATTTCCCCCAACAGATACTTCCTAACGCTATTATGTAATAGGGTAGTCATAAGGGTTGTTTTCAGGTGTGTTCTGAAACATGTCGTGGATGTTAGCGGTGATGATGGAATTTACCCCTCCTAATAAAGAGAGACATCTCTGGGACCCTTGAGATAGTCGGATTGGAAAAGTGCCTGGCCATAACACTATGACTAAAGAGTTAGTCATGATTTGAGTCCATTACTTAATCGAGTGAAATGTCGAGTTGTCCAAAAAGGGTGGCATGTATGTCGCCTTGATCTTGACTGATGTCATGTGGTAAAGCGACTAGTGCATGTGTATATCAAGGTTTAGTGAAAAATTGATTTTATACGCTTTCGGGGGTCAATATGCTGCTAGGTACCACTATTGATTAGTTAGTTGGAAAAAGTTTCCGGTGAATAGGCGTCTGTGTATGAACCTATTGGGTAACACACTTAAGGGGATGAATTAAGAAAATTGCAAAGAATTGATTCTTGTGCAGGTGGGAGATTGAAGGAATAATGCCCAAGAAAATACCAGTTAGATCGAAAGTTCCGATTGGTAATCGGAAGTTTCGATTGGAAACAGAGAGCTCAAATCAGATGTTCCGATATGGTATCAGAAGTTTTGATAATTTATTCATTATGAAATATAGAGCTTAAATCAGAAGTTCCGATAATTTGTAATTTAGAGACAGAGAGTTGAAACTGGAAGTTCCGATTCGTATCTAGAAAAATTGCACGGATCGGAAGTGCCGATCGGGGTATCAGAAGTTCTGATAATTCTTGGAATTGCAAACTGAGAGTCCTGATCGGAAGTTCTGATTGGAGGATCGGAACTTCTGAGGTGGGCGTAATAGATTGGATATATTAGGCCTCAATGTGGATTGGGGCCAGGGCTCTCACCGCTATATAAAGAGAGGAGGAGGAGGTATTGGAAATCAAGTAATTCATAGTTTAGATCAGATCTAAACCGTAGCCACCAACAACTCCTTCTCTCTCTTTCTTGATCTTAGGAGATGATATTGAGATATCTCACAATTCTCACTTGTTGTGCTAGAAAGCAGGCGTCGGAACGATCTCATTGTTGTACGTATGGACACTGTGGAGGTGTTGCTCGAATAGCGATGCTCATTGTCTTCTTCACATGGACGCCGCCATCTTCACCCATTGGATCGTAGGGGAACGGCCGGAGCGAGGAGACGATAAGCGAGGACATAGTTCCCCAATATTTTCTTCTGCTGCACCTAGCTCGTGAGGAGCCATGCTGAATAGCGTGGGCCTCATGGCTCCAGATGTGATGAGTCATTGTCAACGATAGTCAAAGAGGACAAATGAAGAGAAGAGATCTGCTATTTCATGGGCCGTGTTTGACTCAGGTACACGGCCAGCGAGCGACTGTCAAGTAGAGGAGGCTGCGAAGTCGGGCTGGCCTAATCCGGGTACATGGGCCAGGAGCAGCAGAAGACCCACTGGGCTGTTGACCAGGACTGACTCAGGTACACGGGCGATGAGCGATTGCCGGGCTGAGAGAGCTGCGGAGTCGGGCCGGCCCAATCCGGGTACCTGGTGCAAAGTCGGTGGAGGCTTTGTCAGTTTCGGCGCAAAACTGATAACCGTCGATCTTGTATCCGACTGTCCAGAAGAGAAGCCGTAGTCGCTACGAAAGCTTAGCTTCCGGATAAGTCATCTGTATCTCTAGGCCCACAGTCAGTCAGTCGTGTCTGTAAAAATACCTAAGGGCAGTTGAGTCTTTTCCTTTTATTCTTGCGTCTATAAAAAACCCTAAGGGGCTGGTGGAATATTCTAGGTCATTGGGCAGCCTATAAATAGGGCCCCAATCCCTAGGGTTGGACTACCCTTCTAGAAATCACTTTTTCAATCATTCCTTGGGCCATTCCTGTTTCTGCGTTTTTGCCTCTCTCACCTGTTGTGCGCCGCCAGGCTGCTGGTTGTGGCATTTTGAGTTGCATTTATTCAATTCTCTCTGATGCTGTGAAGCTTCTATTCTCTGATCGTGCGCAGCATTTTTGTAGCAGTTTTCATGGCTTTGTTTCACGTGCTTAGCTATTTTTCCTGAGGATTTGTGCCTCGGTTGCTACTGTTCTTCACGGAAGTAGTACTAGTTCATACTAGTTGCAAGTAGTACTACTACTCTGTAGCAACAGTACACTAGTACTCTAGCTTTGCTTTTACTGCACAGCTTTTTGATCGAGTTGACAGGACTAAAGTCCCTTTTCTGGCTGTTCTCTGGCGAAGCCACTTCTTTGTTCGAAGCCCCTCAGCTCCGTGAGGAAGGCTTCGATCTGACATCCTCGAAGGCTTCGCTCGAACATCGGCTTCATTTGCGTGCTGTGTCTCTACCTTCGCGGTACGTTTTGCACTCTGTCAGCTTCACATACTTCGATAGTATTAGCGAAAGTGTTCTCAGTCTCGAGCTGTTCGAAGTCAATACTTCGTCAGGCTTCGGAGTTAGCTTCAAAGATAATCTCACTGATAGACTTCGCTCAGTGTTTGCATCCATCTTCTCCGAAGGTCCTTGATGTGTTTGTTCGGAGGTAGAGTGTAGGCTTCGATTTTATCTTGTTGCCGTGTGTCGGGCTTCATTTATCCTTCGAAGGTTGTTTTTCTGTGAGCATGTTCGAACCTCTGTTCGAAGTCTAGGCTTCGAAGTACTTTGTTCGAAGCAAGCCTCGATATTCTCATACTTCGCTTCGAAGCATACTTCGCTCCCTGCCACTTCGAACTAGGCTAGTCCAAACACACCTTCGGCATTTTCACAACAGCCTTCGACAGACTTCGTCACTGACCTCCGAAGCAGGCTTCGTCACTGACCTCCGAAGCAGGCTTTGACACAGCGAAGCAGGCTTCGACACAGTGTAGCAGGCTTCGCTGAGTTTTGAACAGGAGACAGATTTCTGAACAGTAACTTCTCATCTCTCTTTATATATACTTAGATCATTTCTTTGAGAAGTTTGGCCTGACATGTCTAGTATACTTTGTTTATCTGCCTAGTTACACTACTTTGGTAGTTCTTTGTTTAACATCAGTTGCTTCTAGGCTAGATACCTTTAGACTTAGGCTATCTGTTCATTCTCTGCTGCTTAGTATTTTGAGGTGCGTTGGGTGTTGGGAACAGGCCATATATTCGAAAGAATTTTTAAGGCGCCCATTCACCCCCCTCTGGTCGCTACTTTCGGTCCTACAGCTCATCTCGTGCTAGAAGGTAACAATTCATCATCCTTCACGCGCATGGTTCTTGTTCATTGGGGTGAAATTTTTGAATTTACCGGCTAGCGTAGCTTCCCCATTCTCCAACAGATCTACCTCTCCTCGGGTCGAGGGGTCACATGCGTCGCATCTCGGCACAGAGCCTAACATGGCCGGCGACACCGGACTCCTCTACGAAGGCATCGAGGAAGGCAATTACCTCCCAGTGGGCTAGGAACATGTGCGGGACGTCAGCAAAGACCCCTCAAGCGCGGAGCCGTTGAAGCCCATCAACCCGCGAGGCAGGTTGGTGCGCAGCGACGCATAGAGGCTGCCATGGATGGCACCGAGGGCAACTGAATCGATGCCTAGTGGGTCTGAGCCGAAGCAAGTGTCATAGGTGCCTCAATGAATTCTTTCGAATCGATGACCTACCCTTAACACCCAACACTCCTCAAATACAAACGGCGCAAACAAACCAAATTTCACAGAAATACTATAGACAACACCAGTGCTATCACTCTCTTGTCAGATATGGTATGATGAGACAATATAAGAGATCAAAGCACTAAAAATAATCTAGCCTAAAAACGACCAGTGTCCTAAATAAAAAGACACCACCAGATTGTTTAAAGTCATACTAAGTTTCTCATAGAACAAACGACATCTCCACAAAAGTTTCACCAAATCAGAGATAATCCATCAATCGCATGCAGATCATTCTCAAACCACAAGCAGTTCATGAATATGAGAAATCACAATATTTAACACATTTAATCTAGACAAAATAATTGTAGGAATTAAAATGTGCTCACCGTTATATCTCAGAATATTTAGGAAAAAACAACCTATAAATGCACGAGGATCAAGGAGAGAAATTTATTGTGTTTGGCAGCACGCTGCTCCTGGAGCTTTGCACTGCACCTTCCAGCCGAGCACCTTGGCTTCCCCATTTGTCCGCTCGTCAAGCGCTGATCGCCCCCGCTGCCTTGTGAACCTCCCGTGAATCCAGAGCCCAGAACAAGGTGTGGCTGCAGCAGGTTATTGAGAGGAACAAAAAACCGGGTGAAAAACTGATCCGACCAAAACACTGTTTCCGTACGCCCAGACACCGCCACTTGGTCTCTGCCTAGCGCTCACAGTGCCGCACAACCTGGCTTCCCACAGAAATCCTCTAGTGGCAAAACTCTCTCACGCGTGAAGTGGAGGAACCTTGAATGCTGCAGTGCGTGGAGATAGAAAGTAGGGAAATGGAGGAAAACTCGAGGAAGAAGAAAGGTGATTCTAAAAATACCAAAACACATTTCTAAAAAATGAACTTAGATTTTCCATTGAATGACTTACTCTAACCCCTTATTGTTTACACAGACACGACATAAAATATGAAAGGATGAAGATGCCCTTAAAATTTTTATAAACGCGACGCACATATTCTAAACCCTAAGGGCAAAAAGGTAAATACCTATACTCTGTTTATTTGGTCCCATGTTCCGCTTTCATGACTTCCACGGCTTCGCATCAGAACTGTCAATCTACGTACCTGTGGTTTTGAGGTATGCGTCGGTTTTACATCCAAACTGACAAAGTGTCCGTTGTCTTCGTACCAGGTACCCAGATTGGGTAGGCCTGATTCCGCGGCTCCCTCAACCTAGTAATTGCTCGCTGCCCATTGACATGAGTCAAACCCGTTCAATAGACTAGTGGATCCCTGCCATTCCTGGCCCACATACCTGGATTGGGCCAGCTCGACTCCGCGGCCCCTCTGCACGACAGTCACTCACCGCCCATATACCTTAGTCACACGTGGTCAAGACATGGCAGGTATTCCTCTTATCATCTTCTCTTCTCTTTGACTTCTATTGACAATCACTCATCACATGTGAAGCCATGAGGCCCATGATCTTCAACATGGCTCCTCAATCTCCCCCTTTATGAGTGCATTGTCAACACCCTCTTCATCATTGCTTCATAACCTATAAAACATGTGAAAACATGAAAAAAACACAAGAGAATAGAAAGAAGAAAATAAAATAAAAGGTTTAACACTAGGCAACTTCAGGGACTGAGCTGGTTAAGCTCTAAGAGGAGGAGCTGAAGTTGTCGGAGGAGGCCAAGAGTTTACTTGGACATGAGAATTCTTTGGTTATGGAGGCAGCTAGGCTCTCATCTTTGATAGACGAGCTATCTTCATCGAAGAATACTTTGTCCGAAGACAAGGCGAAGTGTGAGAAGGTAGACTAAGAAACCATGGACAACCTTCGGGGTGTCCTGGAGTACTTCAGCACTTCTTGGACTTTACCTTCAACTGGTGACATCCCTCTGCTACGAAGACTAAAAATGATCCAAGCAGCAGCAAAGATTATGAAGACAGCGGGTATTAGGTATGGAGAGATCTCCAGCCAAGTAGTCGCTATCGGATTGCTTCGCTACTACGAGGATTTAGGTCTATCAGTAGCACCAGAACCAGAGGCGACTCCTATCAACTTTGGCGATGATCGACTCTTAACTCCTTCCGCCGACGTTGCTGTAGCTTGGGAAGCCTTCCAACCGTCTTGGAGAGCTGAAGGCCGATCAACGATCAAGACATGGATTGACGAAGGACTTTGCCAAAAGCAAGTGCGGTCACAACCTTCGAGCAGCCAACCCCCTTCGGACCCGAAGGTCTAGTTCTCCTTAGGGCTTCGATTATGTAAAAAATTATGCTTTTCTCCTTTATGAATGAAAAGACTTATCTGGAAATGTTTTTAGGCTTTCCAACATTTTTTGGATGATCTCAAAGTGCTAGATGTTAACGAAGAGCTTCGACTGCTATGGGCTACCTTCGAATCTCTAAGACCTCACAAACGCCCTCGATTTTCAATTCCTCGGGGAAGCTCCGGTGAAGTTATGTCTGAAATATGTAAAGATATTTTATCTTATATTAAAAAGGAGGAAAAATAAGTTAGTTTAGAACCTTCATCTTCTGAGGACATTGAATGGTCCGAAGAAGAAAATACCGCCAAAGAGCAAGTAGAAAAAACCCTGAACAACTTTGAAGCTGGGAAAGAAGCCTCGAGCGACTTCGGACCTGGGCCGAACTTCAGTAAGAGCAGAAGGACTTTCAAGCTTCTAAAGGAGGGAAGAGGGTTAAACGTCGAGTTATTAAAACTCCTGGCTCCGGAACGAGTCGCCTTCGAAGTCGTTCTAGTTTCAACAATAGCTCTAGGAATCAAAGAGGTCTTCGTTTCCTTCTCGGTATAGATACGAATTTTTCATGATGTAATGTAATCTGTTTGAATGATAAAGATTAAAGTTTAGAAATTGTCTCCCTACTTCCCAGCCCTTCTTTGCGTGTAAGCAACTTCGAAATGTTCGAAGGTGGTTACGCGCAACAAAAATAACATTAGTTAAGAGCACAATTTTCGAGGCTCAGAGCCCCTTATCAAATTAGAGATTGACTACGATCTCAAAAATGTCTTCCACTCTACTAATTTGGAGTCTGAAAACTGGTAACTTAGTACCTTTTTGTTTGAATGTAGTCACTTCAGACTCTTTTTTGGATACCTTATCATCTGATAAAAAAGGTCTCTTTGGACTCTTTTACAGATGTCTTAAGCTATTAGCTCGAAGTCTGTTTTGTTTGGCCTCATTTGGCTCTTTTTGCGAATGCTATCAAACCGGTGGTTTGGAATCCGCATAGTGGTCTCCTTGTACTCTTTTTACGTATGCTTTCAAGCCGGAGCTTGGAATCCGTATCATTTGGTCTCCTTTAACTCTTTTTACATATGCTTTCAAGCCAGTGGCTTGGAATCCGTTTTTTGTGACTTTCCCACCTCGTCGGAAGCTTCGAACCAGTGGTTTGAAGTCCGTAAAATTGGTTCAAATGAATGACACTTCCCTCACAGCCAACTCCGTTCATCCAGTGCGTCCAGTAGAAGTATGGAGTGTTTGAGAGGTAGGCATTATCTGAACCATGAGCTTTATTTATTCAGAAGGTGTTTACAGATCATTACAAGGGGCCCCTATAATGTAGAACTTCAGGTGCTCCGCATGCCAGGCATGCTTTAACTCTTCACCTTCTAAATAATGTAGAATGATGTATGGACCTTCCCACTTGTTTCCTAATTTCTCTCATGCTATGATGCTTCGCAAAACTAGATGAACTGGTTTAAGTTCATTAAGCTTAACCTTCGGGTCATACCAAGGCTTTGTCTGATGCTGATATTTCGACAAATTGGCAACATCACGAAGCCTTGTTTCTTTTGTTAAATCTAGTGAAGCTTGCCTTTCATTTTCTTTTTCAGGTTCGGTGGTGCGAAGAGATCCCCCTTTGAGCTCCGTCGGCGTCATAGCTTCATCTCCGAATATTAATCTGAATGGAGTAAAACCTGTGGACCTCGTTTGAGTGGTGCGAATGGACCATAAAATCTTCGGGAGTTCCTCATTCCACTGCCCTTTTGCTAATCCTACTATTCTTCGATTCATCCCTGATAAAATATTACCATTAGCTCGTTCGACAGCTCCATTAGACTGAGGATGACACACAGCTGCAAAACACATTTGTATGCCAAGGTCTTTGCAAAAATTCCTGAAGGGCTCCATCAAATTGGGTCCCGTTGTCGACTGTGAGCTATTGAGGCACTTCGAACCTGCATATAATATTCTTCAAAAAAAGTTGTACATTATTTGAAGTGATAGCTGTGAGGTGTTCTTCTTCGACCCAATTGGAAAAATATTTAATTGCTACCACTGCAAATTTCAGATTTCCTTTTGCTACTGGGAAGGGACCAATGAGATCCATGCCCCATCTGGCCATAGGCCAAACCGGAGCAATGACTTAAAGAGTTGTTCGCGGATGATGACTTCATCTTCCCATCCATTGAAAACCTTGGCCAGTGCGGACTAAGGTCTCCGCATCTGCTAGTATTGTAGGCCAATAAAGACCCTGGCGAAGTGTTTTCCTGGTAAAGCCTGGGGTGCAAGATGGCTACCACAAATGCCTTCATGAATTTCTCGGAGTATCTCTTTACCTTCGGCTTGAGAAATACATCGGAGTAGGGGGGAACATACTCCGGCCTTGTAAGGAATACCGTTGATTACATGATAATTCCAAACTCTTAGCTGCAATCTTGAAAGTTGTGGTCCTTTAGGTAAAGTTGCTTCACCTAGCAATAATTCCATGATTTAACTCCGCCAGTCAGTGTTCGGAATGCAAAGAACCTCCACAGGAGGAATTTGTGGCACCGAAGGCGAAGTAAGCTCTTCATAAAAGGCTCCTTCTGGAATATCCACGGCTCCGGCTGTAGCTTTAGCTAGGGTATCAGCTTGTGCATTGTCAGCTCTTGGTATACTTCGGATAGAAATCACTTTTAATGCTGCTTCGATCTTACGGATCTCTTCCAGATATTTTGCAAGTTGCGGATGCCGGACTTGAAAACTTTTTCAACGTGCCCTGCTACAATTTGAGAATCTGTTTTGATAACAACTCTTGTAGCACCTAGAGCACTTTCTTTTCGGAGTCCTAACAAAATTCCCTTGTACTCCGCTATATTATTGGTGGACTTAAAGTTGAGCCTTGCAGAGTACATCGCTCTTTGCCCTGAAGGCGAAATTATTACTTCTCCAATACCTGCTCCGGATGCTTGAAAAGCTCCATCAGAGTATATGGTCCAAATTCCTTCGCTTGATTTCTCCGCATCAGAGTATATGGTCCATTCTACTACGAAGTCTGCCACCACTTGTGACTTGATTGCTAACCTTGCTACAAAGTAGATTCCCAAGGGTGCTAGCTCGATGGCCCATTTTCCAATTCTCCCAGTAGAATATTTGCTTCGGAGCATATCTCCCAAAGGATACAAAGTTGGTACAATTACATTATGTGCTAAAAAATAATGTCGCAATTTCCTCGAAGCAATTATCAGAGCATAAGTAAACTTCTCAAGCTCAGAATATCTTGTTTTTGCTCCAGATAAAGCTTTAGATACAAAATATACTGGATTCTTCACCAACTTCCCATTGAAATCAACTTCTCTAACAAGGACTACACTGACAGCGGAACCGGTAGATGCGAGGTAAAGAAGGAGTGTTTCATCTGCAACGGGCACAGTGAGTGTTGCGAGGTTGCTGAGATAATTTTTAATATCATCAAAACTCTTTTGGCACTCCAGTGTCCATGCAAAATCTTCGGACCCTTTTAATGCTTTGAATATGGGCAGGCAAGGCGGCCAGTAAGCTTCTGTACCTGTTTTAAATTCTCCGACGGATCAATTTTTTGCAATGCAGTTATTTGAGTAAGGCTAGCTTCAATTCCTCTACTTGAAACTAGATACCCTAGCAACTTTCCAGCTTGAGCTCCGAAGATACATTTTTCGGGGTTGAGGCGGACTCCACATGCTCGGAGGCTCTCACATGTTTTCGCTAAGTCTAGGTTATGCTGGTGCTTTAAAGCACTCTTTATTACAATATCATCCATATAGGCTTCTACATTGCGGCCTATTTTGTGACCTACAACCTTAGCAATTAATCTCGAAAAGGTTGCCCCAGCATTTCTCAAGCCAAAAGACATTCTTACATAGCAGAAGACTCCCGAAGGAGTTACGAAGCTTGTTTTGATATCATCTTCGTGCTTTAACTAGATTTGATGATAACCGGAGTACGCATCGAGGAAGCTCAATAACTCTGAACCAGTAGTGGAATCAACTAATTGATCTATTCGGGGCATGGGGTAGGGGTCACGTGTGCATGCTTTATTCAAAGAAGTAAAATCAATACACATGTGCCACTTCCCGGAGGATTTCTTTTTCACGAAGACTGGGTTAGCTAGCCACTCCGTATGAGCTACTTCTTTGATAATCCCAAACTTCAATAATTTCTCCACTTCTGCCTTAGCAAGGCTTGCCCTTTCTACTGATAGCTTTCGAAGCCCCTGTCGAACAGGCCGAACCCTTGGGTTTACAAGTAAGCTATGCTCGATGATATCTCGGCTGACTCATGGAATGTCTTCATCAGACCAAGCAAAGACATCCAAATTTTCTTCGACTACTTTTTCCAATGAAGTAGAGATCTCCGAAGGCAAATCTTTGTCGAACTGAAATGAATAGTCTTTGCCGTCTTTTACAATAATCTTCCTTATGATTTCTCCTTCGGGGCTTGGCCTTGGGAAGGATTTCTTAATAGACTCACTTGAAGTAGAGATATCCTCCGAATTGAGTTGTACATTATTCACTTGTCTTGGTTCGAGAGGGGGGCCATGACCATATTCTGCTCTTCACGTAGTGGCTTGATCACCGAAGACAATCAGTACTCCCGCTTGCGTGGGCATCTTCATACATAAATAGTTGTGGTACGCCATGGCTCCGAACTGATTTAACATGCCCCTTCCGAAGATGACATTATAAGCATAAGGGGCATCTACAACATCGAAGATTATTTCCTCCGTTCTTGCCAGCAGCCCCTCCAAAAGCAACCTCAAGACCTATTTGGCCGAGGGCATCAAGAGGAGGTCATGCGAAGCCTTGCAGGGGATGAGCTACGGGGAGGAGATGTTTCCTCAAGATACAGAGCTGATCGAAAGCTTGAATGAAGATAATATCTGCTGAACTCCTGCCATAGACTAGCACTCTCTGAACTTCCAATATGACCTACTTCCCGAACATACTCTCTCCGCTGCCTCTTTCACATACTGCCAAGAGTTCCCCCTCCGGAAATGGGGAGGACTACTCTTTTGACCCGGTCTTGGCCATCGTCTTGCTTCGGGGGTGGCATAATATTGACCACCGGAGGTTGTCTTGTGGGGTCGAAGTTGTCTACACATATGGTAGCCTACACAGGCTCTGGACGTGCCTCAGAGGGGACTCGGTCAGTAGTTCCTCGACCAGAGGTCCTTTCGAGGTACTCGCCTCTTAAAGCTAGTATAGACTTGCATGCATCGATAGCATGACTCCAATTTTCACCGTGAATGCAGCAGAAGAAGGCTTGGCCCTTGCCAGCCGGCTTCCTTGGTGGCCTCCAGCCGCTGACCTTGTTTCCCGAAGCTTGTGGATTTCTAGGGGAAAATTTCTGCGGAGAAGGAGCAATGTTCAAGACTTCGGAGTGAGGATGCTTTTGCCCCCGATGCCTATCATGCTGGATGTCAAAGTTAGGCCCCTACGAAGGTGTTGAGGTCTTCACCTCGAGCTTGACTTCCTAAATGATTGGTGGAGTCGAAGCTGTTCTTTGGAGCCATCCTTTTTCTGACCTAGCATATTCTTCGAAATAGGCCATGAACTGTGCTACAAAGGATATATGTTTCCTATGGAGTTTGTCGAGGAGGCCTGCATGAGTAACTCCTTCTCAGGCTGCATCGACGATGGACGATGTAGACAATCCTCTTATCTGCGACTTCATATGAGCGAAGCACTTGAAGAACTGTCTTAAAGTTTCTCCAGGTTGTTGCTTCACATGAAAAAGACTTCTCGTAGACATAGGGGGCACAAATGTACCCTGAAAGTTACTTATAAACTTTTTCCTTAGCTGCTCCCAAGTTCTAATTGATCCTAGCTTCAAAGACTAGAACCAACGTAAAGCAACTCCTTCGAGCATGAGGGGGAAGCACTTGGCCATGGTATCTCGGACCACTCCGCTGGCTTCAATCACCAAAGCAGACGAACGAGAGAACTCCCCTGGATCTTCTTCCCCGGAGTACTTACAGAGCTTCGAAGTTTTAAACTTGGGGTCGAAGTGCACCTTTTGTAAATCGGGATGTAGCGGAGACTCGCTATCGAAGGAAGCATTCTTGGGGGCTTCGGCATAAAGAAGAGGGTCGTCATCTTGATGCACCTCCAGAATGATGGGGATAACTTGAGGACGAAGCCTTTCTGCTGCTTCCTGCTTCCGCCTTGTCACTTCGTCTTGGAGATTGGCCATATGGGTCGCCATGTCACCAAGGCTATCTTCATTTCTTCCAGAAGGAGCCTCCAGTTCTTGACAACTGAACAGATCAGTTCGGAGCTCGGTCGAAGCTGGAGGAGGAGCTCCATCTAGTCGAAGCATAGACGGAGTCCCTGAAGGGGCTTCGTATGCTCGAGGAAGAAAATTCCCTTCGGGGGTCTGAGGTGGAGGAACTACAGAAGCTCCTCCGACCTCAACAGTATTTGAAGATCTTGCTCTGGAGGTCCGACGGGACCTCCGAAGGGGACTACCACCTGAAATCCGCTTAGGAGGCATGGCTCTAAAAACTTGGTAGAGAACGAAGTTTTTTGGACTAGGTTCCCCACGGACGGGGCCAACTGTTGGCGTAAAAGATTATGCTAACAGGTTCTCGAAGATTAAGAACTAACAAATGAGGAGTTTGTGAAGCGAACTATTTCAAGCCTTCGAATAGGATAATAGCTCGAAGTAGTTCGAAGTCGTGTATTGAATAGCTGAGTATTCGATGATCATTATAGGGTGAGAATGGGGGTATTTATAGGTAAACATCTTAAGGAAAAGACCTTTTTACCCCTCAGTTACAACCGACATAGTGGAAACTATTTCAGTACCCCAAATAGGGTTAAAAAGGTAAAAGACTAATTTGATTAGAAAGAAGATAAGTCTTCTATCCTTGCTGGCAGATAAGCTCTCTGAAGATTGAACCTTCGAAGTTATACTCCGAACAGAAGTCTAGACGAATTCTCCGAGCTTGATCATATGCGAGGCTGGAGTTAAGTCATGAACTTCGGTCTAGTAAATTTTCTTTGTCTTATAACTGTAAAGACCCTAGGGATGAAGTATTTTCCTCCAACAGAATGAAGACATGGGTTTCGTGCTATCACAAAGTAAAGGCACATTGGCTAGGAAAGAAAACCCAAAATCTTTCAAAGTGGAAATCATCCAAACTGTGAGCAGCATCTAGCAGCAGGTATGTACTTAGCCTTGGTAGTGGAAAGCACAACTCCAGATTGCTTATGTGAAGACCAAGACACAAGCGAAGAACAAAGGAATTGGCAAGTACCAAAACTCGACTTGTGATCCAGCCAACATCCACCAAAATCAGCATCGGAAAAGCTAGATAACTTAGGAGATGATGATGTTGAATAGTAAAGACCAAGATCGGGTGCATAGGTAAGGTACCTAAAAATGAGCTTGATAGCCTGCAGATGAGATACGCGTGGTGAAGACTGGAAGCGCGCGTACAATCCCACGGTGAACTGAAAGTCCGGTCTCGTCGCAGTCAAGTACAGGAGCGATTTGATCATACCTCGATACTCTCTCTTGTTGACCTTGATGCCACTCGCATCCTTGTTCAGGCCCCATATGTGCCCATGGGGGTCATCTGAGGCTTGAGCTATCCACCGAAGTCAAACTTCTTCAACATGTCTCGCGTATTTTTTCTCTGGTGGATAAAGATGTCGTCCTTGGTCTGCTTGATCTAGAATCCTAGAAATTACTTGAGCTCACCCATGAATCTCATCTCGAACTCGCTATGCATCTGATCTGAGAATTTAGACACAAGCTCATTAGTAGAACCACCAAAAATAATATCATCCACGTAAATCTGATTAATCAAGAAATCAGAGTCATTTTTGTGGAAGAAAAGAGTTGTGTCCACATAACCCATCATAATGTCGTTCCCCAACAAAAACTACTTTAAACGATCATATCGAGCCCTAGGGTCCTGCTTTAGACCATATAAAGCTTTGTTCAATTTAAAAACGTGTCGAGGAATCTAAGGGTTTCAAAACCGGGAGGCTGCCTAACATAGACCTCCTCCTCTATGTACCCATTCAGAAAAGCATTCTTGACATCCATTTGAAAAAGCTTAAAACATTTAAAAGCAGCGAATGACAAAAGTACACGACTAAACTCAAGATAGGCAACAGGGGAAAAAGTCTCCTCAAAATCAATACACTCTTTCTAGCAAAAAACCATAGGAAACTAATCGATCTTTGATGCGCACCCAAACCCCCTCTTCACCTTGCTTTTTCTTAAACACCACTTGGTTCCCTTGGGGTTGCATCTAGGTGGCATCTCAAATAGTGTCCAAACTCGAATGCGAAAAAATTCAAAGCTACTCTTGTTGGGGAATAGGAGAGCTACGCTAGCCAGCAAATTCAAAATTTACGCCCTAAGACCAAGACTCTTTCACGTGCGAGATCATCGATCGTTACCTTCTAGCACAAGATGCGCTAGGTGCAGCCGAAGAAGATGTCAGAGTAGCGCGTCAAGCCTATCCTCACTTCATACTTGCCATCCTTTGCCAATCCGATCGATGAAGATGGCATAGTCGTTCGCATTTAGATGTCCACGAGCGTCGCTATTGGAGCAACGCCTCCACAGAGTCCACACATACAAGGATGGAGAACCCATCGCGGCAGCATGCTAGCACAGCACGTGAGAGACATGGATTCTTGATCTCAACAATTGAGATCAAGAAAGGAAGTAGAGGAGTCTTTTGTGGCTAGGTCTAATCTATGCTTATTCTTTGTTCCAAGACGTCCTCCTCCTCTCCTTTTATAGGGCTGAGAGCCCCCTGGTCATGCTCATCTCGAAACTCTCAAAACTACAACAGATCCAATCTGTTTGCCCACGTCGGAACTTCCGATCTTAGATCATAACTTATGATAGGGTATTTTAGGTCTCTAGATACAATACGACATGCAAGAGATCCAATCTATTATCGCACACCTCAAAACATCCGAGACCATATAGGAACTTCCGATTAGTACAAAATTGCCCAATTCCAAATTGAAACTTCTGGCTCGTCGAAACATCTGATAACATATCGGAATTTCCGCAGCAACATTACCTAAAAAGGGTCAGTAGTGACCGGTCATAACAGTTATTAGTAATAGACATCATACCTGTCACCCTTATCACATCACTAATGACCTATCATTAGTGAGGGGTATACACCAATCAGTAAAGGTGACCTTTAGTGATGGGTATACATCTTTACCCATCACTAATGGTGATCTTCAGTGACAGGTATAGATGTTCACACATCCCTAAAGGTGTCCTTTAGTGACACACATACATCTATACCCATCACTAAAGGTAGATTTTTTTCATTTCAGATCTGTTCTATACAATTTCACTTAGTTTCTTTTAGTTCAAATGAGTTAACGATTAGATTGGAGATGGTCATAGAGGGTTTCTTTTCATCATTTTAATCATCGTTCCGATGTGATTTCTATGTGGTCATGTTCAGTGAGGTTTCTACCCCGAGATACAATAGAGGAGAGGCGCTGATTATGATGACGAAGAAGAATAGATCTCAGGTGGTCATGGAGGCGCTCTTTCTATAATTTTTGTCATTTTCTTGATATGTTTTCCATGTGTTCATCGTTGGTGAGACCACTACCTTGAAAAAAATAGAGGAGGAGAGATGATGATGATAAAGGAGATAAAGAGGCGATAACACTAGAGGAGAGAAAGCAATAGGAGTTGGTTAAGCAATTGTAATAACTATGTACCCTTTGTTGGAGCAGTCCAATACCGATGAACTCATGGTCGGGTAGAGCATGAAGTAACACCGGTCCCCATCAAGTAGATCATGCAGTGACGCCATCCACCATTGATAGAGCTCGATCGATATGAGAATGGTAAAGATCAAGTAGAGATAGCAAGGGAGGGAATTTATAGAATGGTTGAGAGTAAAGACTAAAGAGAGGAGATGGGGCTTTATAATAGGGTTCTTCTGTCCGCCCAAATTTTTGGGCTAGTGTTCTTCTGCCCGCCTAAATTTTCAAAAATTTCCGTATGCGTCGGTCTTTAGTGATGGGTCTAGGTATTTATGTGTCACTAAAGGTAGGTCTTTAGTGACAGGTCTATATATTCATGCGTCACTAAAGGTAGGTCTTCAGTGATGGGTCTCACACACATCACTAAAGGTAGGTCTTTAGTGATTGGTCTCAACGTTGCCCGTCACTAACGATCACTTTAGAATTTTGGCAACTCATTAGTGACGGACATCATTGAGACCCATCACTAAAGGTAGGTCTTTAGTGATGGTTGTAAACACATCCGTCACTAAAGGTATATTAGTGACATGTATATTTTACCCGTCACTAAAGAGCGTTTTTGTGGTAGTGTATTTGCTCTCTGTATCAAGATCAGATAATAATCGAAACTTCTGATACTACCTATCGGAACTTCTGATCCACAGAATTTTCTTGGGCATATCCTTAAATCTCCCACTTGCACAAGAACCAATTCTTTGCATGTTTTAATCCATCCCTTAAGTGTGTGACCCGATAGGTTCATACACTAACGGCTATTCACCGGAAACCATTTCCGACTCACTGATCAACAGCGGTACCTAGCAGCACATATTGACCACCGAAAGCGCAAAAAATCAAATTTTCATGAACCTTGATATACGTAAGCACTAGTCCCTTTACCACACGTCGTCAGTCAAGCTCAAGGTGAGATACGTGCTACCCTTGTTGATTAGCTCAACATTTCACTTGATCAAGTATCAGATTCAAATCTTGACTAACTCCTTAGTCATAGTGGCATGGCCATGCACTTTTCCAATCCAATACCTCGAGGCCCAGAGACGACTCTCCCATTATTAGGAGGGGTAAATTCCATATTGACCGCTCACATCCCAATACATATTTCACAACACACCTAAAAACAACCCTTATTTCTACCTTGTTATAGAATAGCGTTAGGAAGCATCTAAGTGTGTCACGACGCATTCTGGAATCAAATGACGATCTCAAGTCCAAGGACTCTGCAGGTACACCATTTGAGAAGACAACTTTTGGCACATTACATTAACAATCCCAGGAGTATCTCAAGTGGGTCTATCCAACACCATGTTCACCAACATGTGTCCACATCACTGATTTGACATCTCTATGTCTATGATCAGGGAAATACAATCATCAATCAGTCAGATGTGCTAATCCATGTATCATCACTGTCCCACATGTTTGGATTTCTGGTGTGATCTAGGCTCTTTGGCTTGCGCAATGGCACAACTATTATCACAATAGAGGTCCACTGGAGTGGATGCACTAGGAACAACACCCAGCTCAGAAACAAACTTTCTAATCCAAACGGCCAACTTCGTAGCTTCTGAAGCAGTGATATACTCAACTTCTGTTGTAGAATCGGCCACCGTCTCTTTCTTGGAACTCTTCCAACTAACTACGCCTCCATTGAGGCAGAACACAAAACTAAATTGCGATCGAGAATCATCTTTATCGGTCTGAAAGCTAGCATCCGTGTAACCACTTACAACGAGCTCCTCTTCACCACCATATACTAGGAACATTTCCTCGGTCTTTATCAAGTGCTTGAGGATACTCTTTACTATAGCCCAATGACTTTCACCCAGATTCGATTGGTACCTGCTTGTAACACTTAGAGCATATGACACATCTGGCCGAGTACATAGCATGGTATACATGATGGATCCAATTGCTGAGGCATACGGGATCGCACTCATCTTCTCTAACTCATCAGGTGTCACAGCACACTGAGTCTTACTAAGAGAAATACCATGTGACATCGGTAGAAAACCCTTCTTAGAATTCTGCATTTTGAACCGATTCAAAACTTGTCAATGTACATACTTTGCCTTAATCCAATTAACCATTTTAATGTATCTCTATAGATCTTAATGCCCAAAATATATGCTGCCTCTCCAAGATATTTCATCGAAAAACTATTTTTCAGTGAAGTCTTGACAGCATTCAACAAAGGAATATCATTTCCGATCAACAATATGTCGTCCACATATAGGACCAGAAACACAACTGAGCTCCCACTAGCCTTCTTGTAAACGCAAGGCTCTTCTTCATTCTTGATGAAGCCAAACCCTTTGAATACCTCATCAAAACGAAGATTCCAACTCTGAGAAGCTTGCTAATCCATAAATGGACATTAGAAACTTGCAAAATTTCACAACATGTTTGGACCATCAAAACCTTCAGGATGTGTCACGTACACATCCTCACTTAGGTTTCCATTCAGGAAAGTCGTCTTGACATCCATTTGCCATATCTCATAATCATAACATGCGGTAATAGATAGGATGATCCGAATAGACTTAAGCATGGCGACGGGTGAAAATGTTTCATCATAATCAACACCTTGAATCTATTAGAAACCTTTCTCCACCAATTGTGCCTTATAGATGTGAACATTTCCATCAACATCTATCTTTTTCTTAAAGATCCATTTACACTCAATAGTATTTACACCATCGGGTGGATCAACCAAGTTCCAAACTTGGTTAACATGCATGGACTCCAACTCAGATCCAATGGCTCCAAGCCATTTCTCAGAGTCTAGTCCCATCACTGCTTCTGCATATGTCTTGGGTCGTCGTTGTCTAACAACAACACATCTTGATGCCCAGTGGTCAAGAACATGTACCTCTATGGCGCATGGACTATTCTCCCAAACCTTCGTGGGGCTGGCACATCTTCAACAGGGTCTGCAAAAGCTTGCGCCTCCTACTCTGGTTCAGTGGGATCTTGAACAATTTCCAGTGGCTCTCGAACGTATTCAACATGCACTGTCCTCCCACTAACATCTTTCGAGAGAAACTCTTTGTCATGAAATACGCCATTCTGAGCGACAAACACTTTACCCCTCTTCTCTATTATAGAAATAGTATCCTTTGTTTTCCCTAGGATACCCCAAAAAGAAGCACTTGTTAGACATAGGACTGAGCTTGTTAGACATCATATGTTTGACATACGTCTCACATCCCCAAATCTTTAGAAAACGCAAACTGGGATGCCTCCCAGACCACATCTCATATGGCGTCTTCTCTACTGACTTAGATGGAACTCTATTAATCGTGAAAGCTGTTGTTTCTAGAGTGTGACCTCAAAAGGATAATGGAAGATCAGTGAGGTTTATCTGCTCGGACACCCCATTCCATTGATGTGTGCCTGGTGGAGCCAGCTGTGGAATAATTCCACACTACTTCAAATGATCACTAAACTCATGGCTCAAATATTCACCCCCACAATCAGATCGTAGAAATTTAATTATCTTGCCCGTATGATTTTGTACCACATTCTGAAACTCCTTGAACTTTTCGAAGGATTCCCACTTATGCCTCATCAAGTTGACATAGCCATATCTACTAAAGTCCTCGGTAAAAGTGATAAAGTACTGAAAGCCCTTCCTAGCCGTGTGACTCATTGGTACACACACATTAGTATGTACTATGGCCAATAGCTCACTTGACCTCTCACTCTGTCCAGTGAAAGACGTCTTTGTCATTTTGCCAAGTAAACAAGACTCGCATGTGTCATATGATTCAAAATCAAATGACTCCAAAATTCCATTACTATGGAGTTTATGCACGCGCTTCTCATTTATATGACCTAAACGACAATGGCAAACGTAGGTTGGATTTAAATCATTGAGTCGTTGTTTCTTAGTACTAATGTTATAAATGTGTGCATCGTCAAGACTTAGAATATTGTAACACCCCTAATTTTAGAGAAATAAAATAAATTCAGAAAAATCAGAATTTTTAGGAAATATTTATTTTTATTCTCAAAAAAGTCATCATGGCCTAAGTGTTCAAAAATCTATAGAAATAATTCAAAACATGGTCAGTAAAATTTATATTATGTTCCTAAGAACAAGATACAGTTTTGGGAATTTTTAAAAAAATTTCCAACCTTTGATTCTAGCTCATAATCTATAAAGTATTTTCTGTGATTATTTTTATTCGAAAATAAATAATAAATAATAGTAGTGATGGGGGATTGGTCCCGATCTTCCACTAGGTAAAGGATAACTTGGGTTGGTGGAGAATCTCGACGTTGGCGATCCAAGGCTCCGGTCCGGCGGATCAAAACCTTGCAATCGTTACACCACTGTCTCCGTTGGTATCAACCACGCAGAACGCGATTGACCTCGCCACGAAGGCTAATTCCTGCAAGCGAACCCAATAACACAAGCAAGAACAGGAAGGATACAAGTCGAATGCCAAATCACAGACAAACGATGATAAGGTGAGGTTTCACAAACGCCAATGCAGCAGCCAATCGGTCTGGTGCAAGAGGCGGGATCTAAACACACAAGTGTAGATGCAAACAAAGCAAAACCTAACCCTAAAGGCGGCTGGAGTGACTTATATAGGGCGTGGGCAGCCTGTGGAAGGCGAACAGACTCAGTAGAAGGTGAACAGACTCAGACTATGGCCCAGCACGGCCCAGTTCTAACACGCAGGACGGTTTCAATCACACAGAACGACTCGAGACTCTAAATGAGGTGAAACCAACGGCAAACGATCCTTCTTCTCCTCAGCTTTCGAAAAAGTCAAAGAACGCGCCAATCGGACTTCGTATGAGGAAGTTATGCCCATTTTGGTGCATGGTGGTCGATGTAGTCCGAACCAGCGAAATCTTGACTTCAAAACATCCGTGCGACTCCGTCTTCAACTCCAACTCTTCTATTCCATCTCCCATGTTCCTAAGCAACAAAATATCACTAGTATTCAGTAGCATCCCGTCCAAACAAATATTAACATAGTTGCTAACGAAAGAATTAACCTCATGGTTCAAGCGACGGGCACGGGCGCGTGTGATTGGTCCTAGTAATTGAATTGTAGGTGGAGGCTCCATGTGTGTATCATATGAAGTGATGTCCTCATCATCCTCCCCCTCTTGAATTGGAGTCGTCCTCGACTCAAGCTCATCGTCAGCTCCCAAATAGGGTTTTAAATCATCAGCATGGGGCATCAATTTAAACTTTCTCAAATCAGAAAAACGATCCTTGCGCAAGTACAACCAAACAAGATCTCCTGGTTTGAAAAACATCTTCTTTCTTCCTTTATTTGTCTTTTGAGCAAAATAGCGTGCCTTCTTTTCTATAACTTCCTTGGTCTTCGGATGCATAGTTTTCACAAACTTTGCACGCTTAGTTGCCTCCATGTTTGCTCTCTCTTGAAAAGGAAGTGGCAGCAAATCAAGTGGTGTGATTGGCTTAAAACCATACACCACTTCAGACGGGCACAATTGTGTTGTTGAGTGAACATCTCTATTGTATGCAAATTCAACATGTGGAAGGCAGTCCTCCCATTCCTTCAAGTTCTTCTTAATCATTGTTCGCAGCAACATGGAGAGTGTACGGTTTACCACCTCTGTTTGACCTTCAGTTTGCGGGTGACAAGTTATTGCAAATAGCAATTTTGTGCCAAGCTTGGCCCACATTGTCTTCCAAAAGTAACTCATAAACTTCACATCACGATCTGAAACAATGGTTCTAGGCATCCCGTGCAATCTCACAATTTCCCTGAAAAATAAATCAGCAATATGTGAAGCATCGTTGGTCTTAGGCAATCCCCCTCTTACAAATATGGAGTCTCTCCCCCTCTTTGTCCTAGGCAATCCCACAATAAAGTCCATGCTAATATCTTCCCAAGGTGCACTAGAAACAGGAAGTGGAGTATACAAACAATATGGGTTAAGTTTGGACTTAGCTTTATGGTATGTGGCACAACGCTGCACAAATCGTTCAACATCTCTCTGCATCTTGAGCCAATAAAAATTATTGGACAGCAGGGCCAAAGTCTTTTCTCTCCCAAAATGTTCCATTAATCCACCGCCATGTGATTCCTGCAACAACAGCAAACGTACGGACGAATCTGGAACACATAGCTTGTTAGCATGGAACAGGAACCCGTCATAAACATGAAATTTTTTCCATCCTTTCCCATCATTACATTTAGTGTATGGTTCAGCAAATTCTTTATCTACAACATGCAAATCTTTCAAACTTTCCAAATCTGGAATGTTAATATCAAGTTGAGATAGAATAACAATTCTACGAGACAATGCATCAGCAACCACATTTTCTTTGCCATTCTTGTATTTCACAATGTATGGGAAAGATTCAATAAATTCAACCCATTTATCATGTCTACGGTTCAGTTTAGCTTGCCCTCTCAAATATTTTAGTGCTTCATGATCAGAATGTATAATAAACTCCTTAGGCAAAAGGTAATGTTGCAAAGTTTCAAGCACACGCACTAAGGCATATAATTCCTTATCATAGGTAGAATAATTCAATTGTGGACCATGCAATTTCTCACTAGAATAGGTCACGGGTTTACCTCCTTGTAGCAGCACACCTCCTATTCCAACACAACTAGCATCACATTTAACTCAACAGGCTTACTGAAGTCGGGTAGCTGAAGTAGAGGTGCACGTGTAAGGCGATCCTTGAGTGTGGCAAGAGCTTATTCTTGTGCTGGCTCCCAAGTAGAAGTAACTCCCTTCTTGGTCAACTCAGGTAAAGGACCGGCTATGGTGCTGAAATCTTTCACAAAACGCCGGTAGAAACCTGCAAGACCAAGAAAACTACGTACTGCAAGGTTAGTTTTAGTTGCAAGCATGACACGTCCTTTCAGATTAATAGCTTGTGATGAAGAAGGAGAAACAACTTTATCTTTTTGTTGCCTCGAAAGTGTTTCAGCTACTTGCTGATTTTCAGAAGGTTGTTTGCTCTTTTGTGAGTCCCTAGCACGTTTTTCTTGTTCAAATTTCACAATTTCAGCAGGAGTCATAGGAAGCAATGTAACTTTCTTTCCTTTATACATAAATGTGTACTTATTGCTCCTACCATGGTGTGTAGCATCAGTATCATATACCCAAGGTCTACCAAGTAATAGAGAACATGCTTGCATTGGTACTACATCAAAATTAGCACTTCCGAAGTATGTACCAATGGAAAATTCGATGTGAGCAGTTTGTGTTACCATGACCTTACCGCTATTGTTGAACCATTGCACGTGGTAAGGGTGTGGATGTGCACGTGTGGGAAGTTGAAGCTTCGTTACCATGTCCTGGCTCACCAAATTGTTGCAACTACCGCTGTCGATGATGACACGTACACGACGGTCTTTGACGAGGAAGAAGGTCTGAAACAGATTATTCCGTTGTGACTGGTCGTCCTGGTCCATGTGAGTGCTCAAGTCACGTTGTACAATAAGTGCTGCCATGTTAGTGAAAAGACAAAGCAACAAAGAATAATCCTTATGTAAAACAGCTAGGTGGGGTGGTGGATGTGTGGTGGAAACAATCCGTCAAGCACCTTACCCACGCTTGCAAGTGTTCTTACCACGCCGCAGTGAGGTCACCGGCCTACAGGTGATGAACCAAGTGGAGGGTGGTGGCAATTGCAAGGAATGAACCTGTCCTGACCAAGAGAAAGGTGTAGCTTGGAAGGCAAAGTGAGTAGCAAGGATTAGCGATAATAATAACAGTTAAACCAAGTTCAATAAGTATTCCCTAGTACTCGTCAAAGTTGCTGGCCTTAGTGCTACCAATGTGAAAATTCAAGCAATAGAGGGAAACTATGTGCCCAAAACTCAAATGGAAGCAACAACAGGCCAAAATTCAGCTCTCTATAGATCGGACAAGAGATCGGACAACAAGCAAAATCTGTTACTGCCGCTGATAATTTTGTTACTGCCGCCGATCGGACAAGAGTTCGGACAAGGGATCGGACAAGAGATCGGACAAGAAAAATATGTTACTGCCGCTGATAACTCCGTTACTACCGCTGTTCGGACAAGCAATTTTTCTCCTTTTTTTCTCTTTTTTTTCACTCTATTTTTTTGAACAAGGATGACCAGAGATGCAACCACAAAAATTGGCACCTACAACTGAGGTGGGATGTGGCTCACAGAAATTCAACAAGTTTGCTGACCAGCGAGCAAAACTTTGACCAATTTTTTTCTTTATCTTCCTGATTTTTTTTGGCGATTTTGGTGAGGGCTAACAAGGGGAACCCGAGTTAGGGTCAGGTCCAAATCGGGTCAGGAACACGCTCAAAACATTTCAGATTTTTCTGCCAAACGAGCGAAAAGTTATGCCTGTTTTACTGAAGGGGGGTCACAAAGACTCGATGTGGAAAACGAATAGGGTTGCGGAAGGGGGGGTTTTTCGGTGGGGAAATTTTTGAGACACAAGAACAACTACTACTCAAACGACACAGAGGGATGACTAAACCAGCAACAAGACTCGACCAAGAACACGAACTCAACAAAGTTAAAACTGAAATTAAAATCGCAAGGCACAAAGGGGTTCTCGGTGGGGAATTTTTTTTTGGTGCGGTTTTCTGGACTCTAGGTAAAACAAAAGCAGATCGAGATTACCTAACGGGAAATCTGAGCTCTGATACCAACTGATGGGAGATTGGTCCCGATCTTCCGCTAGGTAAAGGATAACTTGGGTTGGTGGAGAATCTCGACGTTGGCGATCCAAGGCTCCGGTCCGGCGGATCAAAACCTTGCAATCGTTACACCACTGTCTTCGTTGGTTATCAACCTCGCAGAACGCGATTGACCTCGCCACGAAGGCTAATTCCTGCAAGCGAACCCAAGAACACAACCAAGAACAGGAAGGATACAAGTCGAATGCCAAATCACAGACAAACGATGATAAGGTTAGGTTTCACAAACGCCAATGCAGCAGCCAATCGGTCCGGTGCAAGAGGCGGGATCTAAACACACAAGTGTAGATGCAAACAAAGCAAAACCTAACCCTAAAGGCGGCTGGAGTGACTTATATAGGGCGTGGGCAGCCTGTGGAAGGCGAACAGACTCAGTAGAAGGTGAACAGACTCAGACTATGGCCCAACACGGCCCAGTTCTGTCACGCAGGACGGTTTCAATCACGCAGGATTAAATTGTATCTACGGTTTAATCCTCGCCGCTTGATCTGACCAAAGGGTACCGAGAGATCTCAGCTGTCCGTTTTTACTTAAAATCCACCGGTCCATAGTACAGTGCCTTGAACCCAGTCCACCGTGGACCGCATGTCAAATTAGGATTTAAATTAAATTCCAGAAATTAATTTAAACTTTATAAATTCATAACTTGCTCAATTTAAGTCCAAATTTGACCATTCAAATTTCAGAAAGTTTATCTTTTTATTCTCTTCCTATTCATCCAATAAAATTTATATGTTTACACAAGATACTTTATGTTATTTAATTGGGGTTAAAATAAAATTGAAGAAATAAAATTATAACTTCAAAAATTCATATTGTTATCCAAAATTCTAACTCTAAAAATTACCATTCCAACTTCAGAAAACTTGTCTTTCTATTTTCTTCAGGTCTATCCAATAAAAGTTATATGTTTATACTAAATGTTGGGGAAAATATTTCATCCTTAGGGTCTCTACAGTAATGGGACAAAACTAATCTACTAAACAGAAGTTCCAGTATTAACTCCGGGTTAGTACATGATCAAACTCGAAGAATCCATGCAGACTTCTGTTCGGAGTATGACTTCGAAGTTTGAATCTTCAGAGAGCTTATCTGCCAGCGAGGATGGAAGACTTATCTTCTTTCTGATTAGATTAGTCTTTTACCATTTTAACCCTATTAGGGGTACCGAATAGTTTCCACTATGTCAGTTGTAATTGAGGGGTAAAAAGATATTTTCCTTAAGATTTTTACCTAAAAATACCCCCCCTTCTCACCCTGTAATAAGGATCGAATACTCAGTTATTCAATACACAACTTCGAACTGCTTCGAGCTATTATCCCATTCGGGGGCTCTAAATAGTTCACTTCACAAACACTTCATTTGTTAGTTCTTAATCTCTGAAAACCTGTTAGCGCAATCTATTACGGCAACACTAAACATTTTACATTATGTGACTGGGATTAAAATAGAATTTAAGAAACCATTTTATAACTTCAAAAATACCTAACTTCCTTAAATTTACTCTAAAAATCCATATTTTAATTTCAGAAGCTTTATATTTTTATCCCCTTCCATTTGACTCAATATAATTTATATGCTTGTGTTGTGATTTTATATTGTTTTAATTGATTGTTATTTCTCGATTTGTGTACCAAGAAGATCACGACGCCATCGAAGAGCCAGAATACTTTCCCGAAGCTCACCCTTCTCCTTTCGCTGAACAAGGCAAGTCACAAAACCCATTTTGAGCGTATTGAACCCAGTTTTTAATTAAATATCGCTAAAACTCATAGGTTATATTTGCATTAGTCAAATGAATAATCCTATATTATATTTATCAGATCCCCAGACTAGATGTGCAAACCCAAGCCATGCTATCGAGCATGAATTCCTTGTCACCAGTATACTTATTAATATTTGAAGTGTCCAATGTTTTGACACAACCGCTATAGGCTTAAAAATGAGTCGTAGGTACTTGGATTCTGATATATTATCCCCTATGTCTCCCACCCCTGGTATTCTGTTGGTATTGGAATTGGTTTGATAAGTTAGCATGGTGGGTTCTGGGTGCAAGCGAGGACATTGGTTAGTCGCACCCGGGACACTATAAGGACTGGTCTGCGGGATTCATCGCAAAGCACTTTCGTACCAACCACAAGTCAAGTGGGTAAGTCTTAACTAGAGGTATGGATCGTTCCAACCCGACGAACAATGTGGAGAGGGACAAGCAGCACCTGCGGGTGGCTTGGGCCATGTGGCACAAAAGTGGTGCGACGTTGGTCTAGTGCGCCGGTACGCTGACGAAACCTATAGTGTGTGTTATTGAGTTGGAGAGATTAATGCTAAAAGGTTTTGGCATAAGTTCCTGTGACTTGGGTCATTTGACACACTGCGGTGTGCAGGAATGAGTGCCTTGTGGGTACAATGGTACACCTCTGATCAGAGTTAAATTTTTTCGAAAAGTCGAGCCCACGGTCAAGGGTGAGTGGAGTGGAGTGGCATAAGTGTTGCATGATTGATTGGGCATGTAAGGACTGTCGAGTGAGGAGGGCTGACTATACTCCTCGAGTTAGAAGATGTTGCAGCATCCATGATTTAAGTATTTTGTATGAATAAACTTGACTCACATTAAAGGCTGCAAGACAAAAATGTACTTTTCCACATTTTAAGTCATACCTCCCTTTGCTATTACCTTGCATTATTATTGCATTTCTCAGTGGCTTGTTGAATAAGTTTGTACTCACCAGTTGGAAAACCACTTCAGAGGCGTAGTACGATGAGGATGGTCTGGAGTAGAAACCTAGTCAAGGAAGCGACCCTAGAGAAGATGTTCATCGAGTTTATTATTTTCGTAGATTCTTTTATTTTAACACGTGTAATAATGTGGTCTGCGAGCCATGAATGTTTGACGTATGCGCATCGTCGTGTGATGAACATCTTGTGATTATTGATTTTCTATATAATTTCAATAAATTATGTGTTTTATTAAATCTGGGCGCTACAAGATGGTATTAGAGCCAACATGACTGTAGGAAGCCAAACGGACCCGCCTTAGACCTAGTTTTGCAAAACTATTTCATAAAAATGTATTCCATAATTTTTCTACTCTCCCATACTCTTTAAACTTTGGTTTCTTTGTAGATGCCAGGCCATCACGTGCACGGGTACCTTCGGGACCGCGATGGATTCGTTTGCGAGCTTCGAATGCTCGTGACCTTCCTGGGGTTCGTCCATGAGCCCCAGTTCCATGGACTCTACCCGGATGAGTTCGCAGGCATTTGCTATGTCACCATCACCATCCGTTCCTCGGGAGAGCACCCTCCCTTGCTCACATCCGCGATCAGAGGCCCGACCTTCGAGGTGGTGTGTCAGTGTGCTGCTTTCCAGGCTCTCACAGAGTTGAGACTGATGTACGACATCCAGCTCTGAGACACCTCCTTCCGGTTCATACTGATGCGCACACCGGGAGACCACTACAGCATCCACATCAGCATCATTTTAGACCATGACACTGTCATAGCCAGAAGCACTCGCCTGCTTCAGGCCATGGACCATCTTCACACAGAGGCCGTACTTGAAGCCGATGATCAGCAAGCCACTATTGACTTCTATCGCCATACGACAACCGGTCTGATCCGAGAGAATGGTGAGTTACAACGCAAGGTCATCAAGCTACAGCAAAGTGCCACTGAGAATGCCGAGCTCCGACGATAGATTCAAGAACTCAAGAAAGATATTGAAGAGTTGGCACCACTACCTCCTCGTAGGAAGAAGGCCATCAGGAAGCTCACCCTCGACCTAAGCGGATCACCCCACCTCCTACACACTCTGAACATCCCTCCACCAGCACCACCACTTCCGGACCGGTCATCACCGCGGACTCCATGATAGAAAAATTCATCGAGCCCAGTTGTAGGACCGAAAGTAGCGACCAGAGGGGGGGGGGGGGTGAATGGGCGCCTTAAAAATTCTTTCGAATATATGGCCTTTTCCCAACACCCAACGCACCTCAAAAGACTAAGCAGCAGAATATGAACAGATTGCCTAAGTCTAAAGGTATCTAGCCTAGAAGAAACTGATGTTAAACAGAGAACCACCAAAGCAGTGCTACTAGGCAGATAAACAAAATATACTGGACATGGCAGGTCAAACTTCTCAATGGATAATCTAAGTATATATAAAGTGAGATGAGAAGTTACTGTTCATATTTGTCTCCTGTTCGGAACTTGACGAAGCCTGCTCTACTGTGTCGAAGCCTGCTTCGCTGTGTCGAAGCCTGCTTCGGAGGTTAGTGTCGAAGCCTGGCGAAGGATGTTGTGAAAGTGCCGAAGGTCTGTTTTGGCTAGCCTAGTTCAAGTGTAACAAAGTGCGAAGTATGCTTCGGAGCGAAGTATGACAGTGTCGAAGCTTGCTTCGAAGAGTGTACTTCGAAGCCCAAACTTCGAACAGAGCTTCGAACGCGATACACAGAAAATCAACCTTCGAAAAATAAGCGAAGCCTAGCACACACAGCAAGACAAAACGAAGCCTACACTCTACCTTCGAAGCTCGCTTGGTCGAGGAGAAGTGAACGAAGTTATGACCTTCGACCAGAAGACTAACTTCGAAAGACAAGCTCCGAACCCACACACTGTGACCTTCGAAAATGACAGCAAGAAGGGACTCACGTTGAGCGAAGTCTATCAGAGAGACAAGCTTCGGAGCCAACTTCGAAACCTGTCGAAGTATGGACTTCGAAGAGCTCAAGTCGGAGTACCTTCGAACAGACGTTCGAAGTATGTCACACTGACAGCTCAAAAAGTACTTCAAAGCTAGAAACACAGAACACAAAGTGAAGTTGTAGTTCAATCAAAGCCCTCAGGGGAGTCAGATCGAAGCCTGCCTCACGGAGCTGAGGGACTTTTAACAGAGAGAAGGGGCTTCGATGGGAACAACCAGAAAAGGGACTTTGGTCCTGTCAACACGATCAAAAAGCTACGCAGTAAAAAGTAAGTCTAGAGTACTAGTGTACTGTTGCTACAGGGAAGTAATACTACTTGCAACAACAAGAACTAGTACTACTTGCGTGAAGAACAAACGCAACAGAGACACACTCTCAAGAATAAAAACAACAGCGCACACCGAACCGAAGCTTCTGACTCAGAGAAATTAATGCACGCACCTCAACAAGAACAAGAGATAGAATCTCACTAGAACAAAACACAACAGAGGGAATGCAGTAAAGAACAAGGCTCAAACAGGAACCTAGCGGCGCACAAACAGAAGCAGGAGAGAGAAACCACAGGACGCAAAATGACCCAATAGATTGAAAAAGTGAATTCTATAAGGGTAGTCCAACCCTAGGGATTGGGGTCCTATTTATAGGCTGCCCAATGACCTAGAATATTCCACCAGCCCCTTAGGGTTTTATAGACGCTAAAATAAAGAAAATGACTCTATTGCCCTTAGGAATTTATACAGACTCGACTGACTGACTGTGGGCCTAGAGATACAGATGACTTATCCGGAAGTTAAGCTTTCGTAGAGACTACGGCTTCTCTTCTAGACAATCCGATACAGAATCAACGGTTGTCAGTTTTGTGCCGAAACTGACAAAGCCTCCACCGACTTTGCACCAAGTACCCGGATTGGGCCGGCCCAACTCCGCAGCTCTCTCAGCCCGGCAATCGCTCACCGCCCATGTACCTGAGTCAATCCTGGTCAACAGTCCAGTGGATCTTCTGCTGCTTCTGGCCCATGTACCCAGATTGGGCCAGCCCGACTTCGCAGCTCTCTCAGCCCGACCGTCGCTCGCTGCCCATGTACCTGAGTCACACGCGGCCCATGAAACAGCAGATCTTCACTCTTCTTCTGTACTCTTTGACTATCGTTGACAATGACTCATCACATCTAGAGCCATGAGGCCCACGCTATTCAGCATGGCTCCTCAATCTCCACCTTGATGAGTGCATTGTCAACACTTCACTTCTTTAGCTCTTCAAAACCTGCGAACACATGTGGAAACACAAAAACAAAGCACAAGGAAACAAAGAAGAAGAAAATAAGGTAAAAGTTCAATCCTAATGACCAAAAACCGAATAAAAGCAAGAAGCAGTCATTATGGTTAACCAAAGGTAAAAGTTCAGAATGAGTGTGATCGAAACAGCAACAAGGATATCAAAAAGAGCAAGCGAGACAAAAACTCCCCCTCGAACTCTTATCCCAAAATTTCTCCCCCTTGTTGACAAGTGAACTCATCAAACACTCAAAAGAGACACAGACTCCCCCTGAAATGCAACTCCCCCTCAAAATATGCAATGAATGCAACTGGAGTGCATGTGGAGTGTAGAAAGCATGCTTCTCAGATATGATTGACTGCAATTACAACATCTAACAGATACAGCAAAAGACATACTATTAACGATACATGGCATGATCAGTGCAACCGATGATATCTAAAGAAAGTCATTAGCACGCATGTTCAATTTTGCAAACAAAAGCATCACCATATTTTCCAGTTGACAAGCAAGGTAAAGCCTGAGATGCAAAGGCTAACTGATATCTACCAAGATAAGCATTGTCCAAAACAAAGTGCTTCAGCAAACTTGTTATCAATTCAATTTTCAGGCTTTTTCTTTTTCCTTTTTCATTTTTGCCAGGGGTTATTTGCATGTAAAACCTTATGCTGACCGACCAAGTCAAGCCTAGGCCAGAACTGGACCATCAGAAGCTTAAGACATTGGTCTTGGCATACATTACACTGTCCTAGTTCATACCAAAGTGCTATGGTACGCAGTCCACAACAATGCAATGCGACAAAGCAAACCCACCTGGATCTTTGCAAGTTATGCATACAAAGGCATGGAATTTTCATTTTTCTTGATTTTTCATCAATTTTTATAGCACATTTCCATGTTTTAAAGCAGAAAGATGTCCAAGTTGCATGTTTGCATCTAAGTCAGGAACTAGCTACAAGGCATGTAACAAATAGCAAGAACATTCAGCCTACGCATGCTAGTTACCAGAAGCAATGGTGATCATTTTTCAAGTTTTAAAGCATAAAAGCCATGCATATGACAGATATCAGACATATCAAGTGAACTGAACCAGAGCATGATCATTGACAAGTATTCAAAAGCATGTACCAGCTAGAAGAAGTAAAGCATGATCGTTGACCTTGACGCCGCTCTCGTCCTTGTCCAATCCTCCAGACGTGCCCATTGGGGTCATCTGCGGTTTCAACTCCCCACCGAAGTCAAATTTCTTAAGCATGTCGTGAGTGTACTTACCTTGGTGGATGAAGGTGCCGTCCTTGGTCTGCTTGATCTGGAGCCCTAAGAAATACTTGAGCTCACCCATGAGGCTCATCTCAAACTCGTTGTGCATCTGCTCAGAAAACTTGGACACAAGAGAATCAGTAGTACCGCCAAAAATAATGTCGTCCACGTAAATCTGAGCAACTAAGAAATCTGAAGCAACTCTGAGCAAAAAGAGAGTTTTATCCACCGAACCCATCACAAAGCCCTTCCCCAACAAAAATTGCTTCAACCGGTCATACCAAGCCCTGGGGGCTTGCTTCAACCCGTATAAAGCCTTGTGCAGCTTAAAAACATGTCGAGGAAACTTAGGGTTCTCAAAACCTGGGGGTTGCCTAACATAAACTTCTTCCTCTATATACCCGTTCAGAAAAGCACTCTTAACGTCCATTTGAAAAATCGTAAACCCTTCGAAACGGCAAAAGCTAAGAGAATGCGAATGGACTCAAGACGGGCAACAGGGGCGAAAGTTTCTTCAAAATCAATACCCTCTTTCTAGCAAAAACCCTGGGCAACTAATCGAGCCTTGTTGCGCACCACAACCCCATCTTCACCTTGTTTGTTCTTGAACACCCTCTTGGTGCCTATGGGGTTGCAACCTGGTGGCGGCTCAACTGGTGTCCAAACCCGATTGCGGACAAAGTTCTCAAGCTCTTCTTGCATAGCATTGATCCAATTAGAATCAGAAAGAGCATGAGAAACATCTCTAGGCTCAAAAGATGCAACAAAAGCAGATTCGGAAAACACAGCAAGAGAGTTACCAGACAATCACAAAGTTCTCTCAGTCAAATCACCGATGATGAGCTCTAAAGGGTGATCACGCTGAACTGCTCGGGTTCCTTGGTGATCTGAAGTCACTTCACCGGAGTCAGCAGCTGGCATCTCTGGACTCGACCGAGGGGGCTCGATCGAAGTGGAAGAAGTGATCAGAGGTCCGCCCTCATCCTCAGTCGAAGTCTTAGAAGGTGTGGGCTCTGCCAGGGGTGCAGAAGGCCCACCCTCATCAGCAGCTGGAGTATCCTCATCTTCCTCGAAGATGGACTCTCCGAGCTCATCATCCCCAGAAAGCTCAAAAGAAGGAGTTAAAGAAGGCAAGGACTCGTCAAATGAAACTTCGCAAGTCTCGACAACTGCTAGGAGTCGAGGTTCCAAACACGAAAGCCTTGAGAATGCAAAGCGTAACCAAGAAAAACACCGTCCCAGCAACGAGACTCAAACTTGTCCAAATGCCCTCCCTTCTTGAGAACAAAGCACTTGCAGCCAAATGCTCGCAAGTGGCTCACCTTGGGCTGTCTGCCAAACCGCAACTCATACGAAGTCTTACCTAAGTAAGCTCGAAGAAAAATGCGGTTGGCCAGATAGCAAGCCGTGTTCATGGCTTCAGCCCAAAAACGCCTAGGAGTCCTGTGCTCATCGAGCATCGTCATGGCCATCTCGACTAGTGTGCGGTTCTTTCGTTCCACAACGCCGTTCTGTGGGGGAGTATAAGGAGAAGAAAACTGATGGTCCAGACCCTGATCACTACAAAAGCTGACGAACTGAGAGTTCTTGAACTCAGAGCCATTGTCGGAGCGAATTGCTCGCATCTGACCATTGTTCTCATTCTTCATCTTCAAAATCAGGTTATGAACAAACTGAAACGTTTCATCCTTAGACTCCAAAAAGAAAACCCACGAGAATCGAGAAAAGTCGTCAACAATGACAAGCGCGTACCACTTCCCACCGACTGAACGTACCCGAGCTGGACCAACAGTGTCCAAATGTAAAAGCTCGCCTGGATACGAAGTCATTACCTGAGTCACAGGTGAGTGGGATGCGGCAACCATTTTCCCATGACGACAAGGATGACAAACTAGATCTTTCTCCATTTTAAGCTTGGGCAATCCTCGGATGAGGTCCATAGAGCTTAACATGACTAGCATATCAAAACTCAAATGACCTAACCTCCTATGCTACTTCCAGAGCTCAGAAGAAGATCCAGCAATCAAGCAGCGAGAAGGGCGAAAAGAACTAGAGAAGTCAATTCGAAAAACTTTACCAAAAGGTAAAATCTGGCAAATCAAAGACCCTCTAGAATCAACCACAGAAGAATTGCCCTTCTTAAAACGCACTTCCAAACCATCCTCAAGAAGTTGCGAAACAGAAATCAAGTTAAAGTTCAAATTTTTAACCAAAGCAACATTCTTCAAGGAGAAATGATCTGAAATGCGAATTGAGCCAATACCACTTACTTTCCCTTGACCACTGGTCTCGAATGTGATGTACTCTTTGGAGCTCGGGGGAGTGAGACTGGAGAACCATCTGCGATGTCCCGTCATGTGGTGAGAGCATCCTGAGTCCATGATCCAAACATCCTCCAGTCCCCGATCCTGCACAATCAGTGGCTGTAAGTGGGAGCAAATGGTCCGGCACCAGGTTTAGCAAAAAAGCTAAACTAGTGTCGAGCCATCTCCTCAAAAGACGAAAATCAGAAATCATCATGAGAGTTCGGACCAAAACGCGGCTCAAAGCGCGGTCCTCGGTTCTGCCTAAAACCTCGGCCACGAGGTCCAGGACCGTAGCCAAAACGGCCTGGAGCTCTGCCGGAGCGACCACCACCAACTGGAGCACGAGCAAGAAAGTCGTCTCCTCTACCACCACCTACACGACGCGGCCTGGCCTCCAGCCTCTCCCCGCGTCGAGGAACATGCAGTCTACCACCCTGCTGGTAGAACTGCTCCTGATCACTACGAGCACTCTCTGCTCTCTCAACCTGCTTCCTCCTGAAGCAAAACTCCGTAAGATGCCCGTCTCTCTGACAGTACTCACAATGGTAGGTGGGCTTCTTGGAATGTGGTTGAGGCTTGGGGTTCTTGGGCTTAGTGGTGTTAGTTGTTGTCTTCTTGGGCTGAGAGGGTCTTGGAAGAGAGTCTAAAGGAGTGTGGAGGTGTTTGGGCTTTGGAACCCAGATAGGTTTCTTGGGTGGAGCTTTGGATGGTTCATGGATCACTCCATCCTTGGGCTGACAAGCCTGGGAGGACTCAGTGGAGTGAGTCTTATGGTATCTCTGCTCACGAGTCATTTTACTCCACTCCACTGCCCGACTAATGGCACTCTCAAAGTCAGCCTTGGTGTAGGTTTAACCTACCCCAAACCCATCCCGCCTCTTGAACTGCTGGATGATCATGCTGAGCTGTGGCTCTCTGGCACTGATCCAAATCAAGATAGAACGGAGGTAAAAGTTCTCATTCTGAGAATCAGCTAGCTCCTCTCTCAAGGAAGCTAGAACCTCCACCTGAGACAAGCAGGTCTCACATTCACTCCCTACTTGGATAGACTTTTCGGCTTTCAGCTTGATCAATTCCATTCTAAGAGACAAACAGTTCTCACAGACAGTGGGTGGAACTGATAGTGTCTCAAGCTCTAGCCTAGTCTGTGCAAGCTCAGCTCTCAACCTCTCCAAATCACCCAAATGCTCATCGCCCTTGGATTTCAGCTCAGCTAAGGCAGCTAGATGAGATGGGCAATCAACACAGGGTGCGACGATAGTGACTTGAGCATCTTTCAGCTCTAGCTGAGCACTTTCAAGCTCAGTGGCCAAAGCGTCCCTCTCATCAACCCTTTCTGTGTACCTGGACTTCAGAGTCGACAGGTCACACAGAAGCACCTCACAGTTCAGGCACTCACTGCTATCACCCAAGCAAGGGGAAGAAGATAGACTCTCAATTCTGCCGTTAGCTACGGCAAGCTCACCCTCTAACTCATCTATCCTCTTCTTGGCCCCCCTAAGAAGTTTTTCCCGATACTTTAACTCCTGACGATTGCTCTCAAGTAAATCAACAATTTCACGCTCATAAGATGATACCTTTTCGTTGTCGTCGTCGGAGTCATCGGAGGAGCTCTTTTCTTCCTTATCCCCACGAGCCATTCAGCAGAAACTCTTGCGGGATCTTCGGCGCTAGTGTGAGTAGCTCTTCGGTCTGTCCCCGTAAGCCATGAAGTAGAGGCCCACCGGATCGTCCTTGTCCTTCCCCTTCTTGATGACGATCTCCTCATCGCTTGAGCGCGATGAAGAGGAAGAAGACGTGGACTGCTTGGAGTAGCACTTCTCCATCTCGGCGAAGAAGGCCTTGTCGCGCTTCTTGTTCTCTCGCCGGTAGTCCTTCAGGGCCTTCTTGAAGAATCTGGTCTTCGGCTTGCCCTTGTTGAAGGAAGAGCTGTCGTGCTTGCCGGAGTCGTAGAAGCCACCACCGGTACCCTTCTTGTGTCCATTTCGCTTGGGGCAGTCGGCGATGAAGTGTCCTGGATCACCACACTCAAAGCACCCGGATTTTGTGCCGTGTCTTTTGAACATTCTCTTGTCATAAACACGACACACCCGGTTGTTAAAAAGACACAGGTCATCATCTCCCAAAGACTCAAGCTGATCCTCGGTGATAGACATCAAAGAGAAACCAGCACAACTCACAGCAAAGGGATCAACAGAAGGTGTAGCAAGGGCCAGGGATTTTGATCTAGAGCCAGTGAGATTTGATCTCAGCTGGATGGATATCTACCTCAGTGGCCTTCAGCTTGCTAAATAACTCAGAAATTGTCAAGGTATCGTAAGAAGTGCTCTCAACGATAGAGGAAACCTTGATCTCCCAGATCTTTGGGTCCAATGTATGAAGAACCTTGAGCGCCTGCTCGTGATCTGAGACTAATTGAGCACCCTCAGCCTTGTTGTCCTGAAGCTTGTTAATGATCGATTGAAAACGACCAAACAAAGCTTCAACAGATTCACCCGGCTTTTGTGTGAAGTTCTCATACTCACGCCGGTAGGTCTGATAGAGCCGAGCCTTGACCTGGACTATTCCCTCATGGTGTGCCTTGAGGGTAGCCGAGATCTCTCTCGCAGTGGAGAGATGGCTCACACGCTCAAACTTAGTGGGACCTAAACCAGAAAAAATAATGTTCACGGCTTTACTATTGCTCAGATGCTGGGCAATAATACCAGGAGTACCATGCTCAGCAACTGGCAAAATAACAAACGTATCGTGAACACAGATGTCCCAGATGTCCGAGCCTTGGCTCATAAGATAGGCTCGCATGCGAGTCTTCCAATAATTATAGCCATAAGCTTCCAAGGACGGGACCTTGCCAGGAGAAGTCATGATCACTACTGGGGTTTAGAACCGGTTAAGGTATGGAAAAACCCTAACCAAGCTCTGATACCACTTGTAGGACCGAAAGTAGCGACCAGAGGGGGTGAATGGGCGCCTTAAAAATTCTTTCGAATATATGGCCTTTTCCCAACAACCAACGCACCTCAAAAGACTAAGCAGCAGAATATGAATAGATTGCCTAAGTCTAAAGGTATCTAGCCTAGAAGCAACTGATGTTAAACAGAGAACCACCAAAGCAGTGCTACTAGGCAGATAAACAAAATATACTGGACATGGCAGGTCAAACTTCTCAATGGATAATCTAAGTATATATAAAGTGAGATGAGAAGTTACTGTTCAGATTTGTCTCCTGTTCGGAACTTGATGAAGCCTGCTCTACTGTGTCGAAGCCTGCTTCGGAGGTCAGTGTCGAAGCCTGGCGAAGGATGTTGTGAAAGTGCCGAAGGTCTGTTTTGGATAGCCTAGTTCAAGTGTAACAAAGTGCGAAGTATGCTTCGGAGCGAAGTATGACAGTGTCGAAGCTTGCTTCGAACAGTGTACTTCGAAGCCCAAACTTCGAACAGAGCTTCGAACGCGATACACATAAAATCAACCTTCGAAAAATAAGAGAAGCCTAGCACACGCAGCAAGACAAAACGAAGCCTACACTCTACCTTCGAAGCTCGCTTGGTCGAGGAGAAGTGAACGAAGTTATGACCTTCGACCAGAAAACTAACTTCGAAAGACAAGCTTCGAACCCACACACTGTGACCTTCGAAAATGACAGCAAGAAGGGACTCACGTTGAGCAAAGTCTATCAGAGAGACAAGCTTTGGAGCCAACTTCGAAACCTGTCGAAGTATGGACTTCGAAGAGCTCAAGTCGGAGTACCTTCGAACAGACGTTCGAAGTATGTCACACTGACAGCTCAAAAAGTACTTCGAAGCTAGAAACACAAAACACAAAGTGAAGTTGTAGTTCAAGTGAAGCCCTCAGGGGAGTCAGATCGAAGCCTGCCTCACGGAGCTAAGGGACTTCGAACAGAGAGAAGGGGCTTCGACAGGAACAACCAGAAAAGGGACTTTGGTCCTGTCAACACGATCAAAAAGCTACGCAGTAAAAAGTAAGTCTAGAGTACTAGTGTACTCTTCCTACAGGGAAGTAGTACTACTTGCAACAGCAAGAACTAGTACTACTTGCGTGACGAACAAACGCAACAGAGACACACTCTCAGGAATAAAAACAACAGCGCACACCGAACCAAAGCTTCTGACTCAGAGAAATCAATGCACGCACCTCAACAAGAACAGGAGATAGAATCTCACTAGAACAAAACAGAACAGAGGGAATGCAGTAAAAAACAAGGCTCAAACAGGAACCTGGTGGCGCACAAACAGAAGCAGGAGAGAGAAACCGCAGGAAGCAAAATGACCCAATAGATTGAAAAAGTGAATTCTAGAAGGGTAGTCCAACCCTAGGGATTGGGGTCCTATTTATAGGCTGCCCAATGACCTAGAATATTCCACCAGCCCCTTAGGGTTTTTACAGACGCTAAAATAAAGAAAATGACTCTACTACCCTTAGGAATTTTTGCAGACTCGACTGACTAAATGTGGGCCTAGAGATACAGATGACTTATCTGGAAGCTAAGCTTTCATAGCGACTACGGCTTCTCTTCTGGACAGTCCGATACAGAATCAACGGTTGTCAGTTTTGCACCAGGTACCCGGATTGGGCCGGCCCGACTACGCAGCTCTCTCAGCCCGGCAATCGCTCACCGCCCGTGTACCTGAGTCAATCCTGGTCAACATCCCAAAGGATCTTCTGCTGCTTCTGGCCCATGTACCTAGATTGGGCCAGCCCGACTTCGTACTCTCTCAGCCCGACCGTCGCTCGCTGCCCGTGTACCTGAGTCACACGCGGCCCATGAAACAATAGATCTTCACTCTTCTTCTGTACTCTTTGACTATCGTTGACAATGACTAATCACATCTGCAGCCATGATGCCCACGCTATTCAGCATGGCTCCTCACCAGTTTCCCCCGAGACGCCCATGGGTCAGAGACCACCGAGACTGCATCTGATGGCTAGTAGTGTGCTAGACGCTACACCATGGATGTTTGTTTTCTTGTTTGTGACACCATCCATAGTGACTAATGCTATGGGTGAGATAGAAAAATAAGAGCTAAATTGTAATGAACTATTTCATATCACCTTTAATAAAGAATCTGTGAGTTATTTTGAGTATATTTTTTCTAAACCTTCTCCTATGATCATGGGGTATTCCCATCTTCAGAATGGCCAACGATCAAAACTTGTCCTCCACCCCCAACCAACCAAGCCACACGGTGCCCAATGGAGAAGTTCCAGGGAAACGCCCGACTGGAGCACCCATTGCCAACATCCATACCTTGGCCGAGATGATGGCCAACCAAAATCAACTCATCATTGCACTGTTGGCCCAGATGCAGCAGCAACAGGCCCACATGCATGAACAGCAGGCTCAGATAAACTGTCTGTAGCAACAACACCACCTAGAGCTACCGCTACGCCCTTAAGCCCCTGTATCGGCCCCCCCACCCAACTGTCATAGTTCCTACCGGTGCGACCTCCCACGTTCTCGAGTACAACCAACCCAATGGAGGTAGGGGATTGGTTGAGAACGATAGGGAAGAAGTTGGACCTCCTTCCATGCTCCGACTCAGAGCGAGTGGCCTTCGTCGCCCATCAACTCAAGGGCCCAACAGCAGAATGGTGGGATAACTACCGGGAATCCCAACCCGAAGGTCACTTGGTCACATGGGCAGAATTCTCCACCGCCTTTCATGCCGCCCATGTACTAGCTGGGATCGTGGCCCAGAAACAACAAGAATTCCGCGACTTGCAACAGGGAGGCAAGTCAGTCACGGAATACCTCCACTAGTTCAACCGTCTAGCCTGCTATGCGCCAGAGGAAGTCCGCACTGACGCCACTCGCCATGCCAAGTTCCTTAGGGGGCTGAAGGATAAGTTGTCCGTCCAGGTTTTCATAGTGGACTATGCCAACTTCCAACAGTTAGTGAATAAAGCTATCATTCAGGAAACTGAGCAGAACCGGCTAGATCTTAAGAAGAGGAAAATGATAGCCTTCAGGCACAATCAGGGAATCCTTTAGAGGCCCCGCTTCACCCCTCCAGTCCATGCACCAAGTCACCACCCTCGTCCCGCCTTCAGGCCATTGTACAACTCTGGCAGTACAAGCATTGGGAACCCCCGCCAAGCTCAGCCAGCTCCGCCAACTCCATCAGCCCCATCGGGACTGGCCGTCAAGACCGCCACCCTGAGAGATCGGAATGACACGCCGGTTGTATGCTTCAACTACTGTATGGAAGGGCACTACTCCCATCAGTGTCCTCACCCCAAGCAGGCCCAAGGAGCTGCTCCCAACCCAGCGATTCGCGCCCATGTCAATCACGTCATCAGCCTCGTCTAGTCGACCCCGAGCCTCGCCAACAGTACCATCGTGACCCCCTCACTATTCTCATCGTAGTTTTGGGCTTAGGTCGAACTTTAGACCATTGTCGCCACCGCTAGGGCTCTCGCCATACTCGACCATCACCGGAGAAGATGACCGGCATAGTAGTTATATTGTACCATGTCGGATCTGATCTCGGCCACCCGATCGCGATCGAACGGTAACGATTAAATCGTATCTATGGTTTAATCTTAGCCGCTTGATCTGAACGAAGGGGTTCCAAGAGATCTCAGTCATACGTTTTCACTTAAAGTCCATCGGTCCATAGCACAGTGCTGTGAACCCAGACCACCATGGACCGCATGCCAAATTAGGATTGAAATTAAATTCTATAAATTAAATTAAATTTTAGAAATTCATAACTTGCTCAAATTAACTCCAAATTTGACAATTCAAATTTCAGAAAGTTTATCATTTTATTCTTTTCCTGTTCATCCAATAAAATTTATATGTTTACACAGGATACTTTATGTTATTTAATTGGGGTTAAAATAAAATTGAAGAACTAAAATTCTAACTTCAAAAATTCATAACTCCTTGAATTTACTCTAAAAATTACCATTCCAACTTCAGAAAACTTGTCGTTCTATTATCTTCAGGTTTATCCAATAAAAGTTATATGTTTATACTAAACATTTTACAGTATGTGATTGGGCATTAAAATAGAATTTAAGAAACCATTTTATAACTTCAAAAATCCCTAACTCCCTTAAATTAACTCTAAAAATCCCTATTTTAATTTCAGAAGTTTTATATTTTTATCCCCTTCCATTTGACTCAATATAATTTATATGCTTGTGTTGTGATTTTATATTTTTTAATTGATTGTTATTTCTCGATTTGCGTACAAAGAAGATTACGACGCCGTCGAAGAGCCGGAATACTTTCCCGAAGCTCACCCTTCTCCTTTCGCTGAACAAGGCAAGTCACAAACCCCATTTGGGCGTATTGAACCTAGTTTTTAATTAAATATTGCTACAACTCATAGGTTATATTTGCATTAGTCAAATGAATAACCCTATATTATATTTATCGGATCCTCGACCTTGATGTGCAAACCCAGGCCATGCTATCGAGCCTGAATTCCTTGTCACCAGTATACTTATTAATATTAGAAGTGTCCAATGTATCAACACAACCGCTACAGGCTTAAAAATGAGTAGGTAGGTACTTGGATTCTGATATATGATCGCCTATATCTCTCACCCCTAGTATTCTATCGGTATTGGAATTGGTTTGATAAGTTAGCATGGTGGGTTTCGGGTGCAAGTGAGGGCATTAGTTTGAGAAACCAAGGGTTGGTTTCGGAGTCTGTGATGAGTGATTGACAGATTTTAACCTCTGGTTCGAAGGGGTACCCCCGAAGGGGTTCGGAGGCTGTTTCACCGAAGGGTTCGGTGTGCTTGGTTGCTACAGCTGTTGCAGCGGAGTGTGCCTGTCGGAGGGGTCCGACAGTACACGATGACTGGGTTGTACCGAAGGTCTCGGTACTTTGGGCGGTAGACCGGAGTGTGTGCCGAAGGTTGCTAACCTGGAGAGGTTTCCGGAGTACTGGATACACTTGTCTGCTTGTCTATGGTGCACAGGGGACTTCGGAGGCGACATACGGGTCGTAGCAGGTGAACCTGGGTCAAGCGGGAGGCTTGATGCCACGGGAGCGGGGAGCTCCATCACAAAGGCTGCGAAGAGGTCTAGGTCGGTCCTCGGGTTGAGGTGCACCAGGTGAAGGCAGTAAGTGCGGAGCGTGGCTCCGGGTGAAGGTAGTCCGAGACGAAGTCCTCGGAGGCGAGGCACTTCGAAGGGTACTCCGGAAGGAGTAACTTCGGAGTATGGTGGATCAAGTCCTCAGCAGAGGCAAGGCGTTCAAAGTGTGCTCCGGAGGGAGACACTCGAAGGTACCCGACGAAGGTCTCAGAAGTCGAGGTGCATCGAAGGCATGGTTCGGGTGTGGCTTGTCGAGGAGTGTGCTCGGGGAGAGACACTGCGACGAAGTGCTCATGGAATGCTTCATGCGGAGGCCTTGGACGAAGGAGGGACTTCGAAGGGTGGTACTCCGAAGGTGGGGCTTCGGAGTGAAGAAGGCTTCAGAACGAGGCTAGCTCCGGAGCAAGGATGACTTGTGGTACTTCGGCCATGCATGGCTTCGGTACACGGACTGACGGAGTTCGAGCTGGGAGGAGCTGCGAAGCCGTGGTGGTCCACTCCGAAGTTGGTGGTGCGAAGGCCCAAGGGCTTTGACGGCTTCGGCTCAAAACCGTCACTGTATCGGAGGCTGACTTCGGTGAAGCGAAGGCCGTCAGGCTCAAGGCTTCTCACTGAAGCTACCGCACCCCTCGCGTGCGAAGGGAAGCTTCAGAAAGGTCAAAGACTGCAAAGGTTGTCATTGTCTGCTCTGCAAAAAGCTGACGCTGTCCCCTCTGCAAAGCTGACAGAGAAGCCTCCAAATAAAATTGACTACCTTTTGTACCCCTCAGTTCTGATGAGACAAAACCATTGTAAACCCTAGGGGTAAAGTAGTCAATTCACTTGGGTGAATAGTGGCTATAAATATGGGGGCTGGGTAGGTAACATTTAACACTTTGAGCATTTATTGTTGAGCTCCTGTACTAGCCACCACTCTTTGTATTCTTCCAGTGAGTTCTTTTATTCTGTTCCTTGTTCAAGCAGCGAAGCCCTGCTTCTGTGTTGAGTTTCTACTTGAGCTTGTTTGCATACCTCGCTAGAAGTAGTAGTGCACCGAAGCCTGTCTAGGCGAAGTGTGTTTTGTGCGAAGTGTGCTTTTCAATGTGCGTTCGCTCTGTGTAACAGGAGGCTAGACCTCGCTGCTTACTAGCGAAGCCCTGATCGAAGCCCGTGTTTTCTATCATGTCTAAACTCCTAGCGAAGTCTGTTAGTGTGCGTTTAGACCTTCAGTGTACGAAGCCCACCACCAGTTGCTGTCGCTAAGTATTTGGTCGAAGTCCTCAGAGGATAGTCCACTCGTGCGAAGGGTGAAGTGCGAAGCCTGCTCGAAGCACCCTGTGTGCGGAGCCTGCACTGACTTAGCTGAGTTGATTTTTCGGGGTTGTGGGTGGAGCGAAGTCTTCTTGACTTCGAACTTTTGCTCCCTTGCGAAGCCTGTGTTCAGAGCTGTAAACTACCTCCGAACCAGACCTTCGAAGGTTGTGTTCGAAGCCTGTTCCGCAGAAGACAGAATTAAAAACAAAAGGTTGTTTTTAGCCAGAATTTTTAAAAGCTCCCATTCACCCCCCCTCTGGTCGCTGTTTCCGGTCCAACAATTGGTATCAGAGCGGGTTGAGATCACCAGTTGATCTTAACCGGTTTTGTGATCTGTTGGCGACATGGACAGAGTTAGTAAAATTCCTCTGTTCGATGGGACTGATTTTGCATATTGGAAGGTGCGCATGGAGGCTTACTTGCTAAGCCAAGGAAATGCAATTTGGGAGATTGTGGACTCACAATACTCCATCCCTGAGACTCACACCTCTCAAACAGAGAAAGATCAGTATAATGCCAACTCCAAGGATAGGAATATACTGTTCATTGGTTTGAGCCGGAGTGAGTTTGATAGGGTGCAGCACCTTAGGACTGCTAGGGAAATTTGGACAACACTCACTATTTTTCATGAGGGCTCTACACAGATCAAGGACAGGCGCCAAAGCACATACAATCAACAGTATCAGTTGTTTGTGCAGGCACCTGGTGAATCTATAGATGCCATGTTTTCTCGCTTTGATGCGATAGTGAGTAACTTGCGGTCCAACGGGACGCTTGCTTACAATGATCACGATAGGGCTATCAAGCTTCTCTATGCTCTTGATCGTAGCATATGGGAAGTGAAGATATCCAGCATTGAGGAGTCTGCAGGTTATGACACGTTGACCTGTGATGAGCTCTTCAGCAAGCTGAAGTCCACAGAGATTGCCAAGGCATCTCTTGCGGTGCACAGAAACTCCTTGCCATAGCCATTGGCATTGGTTTCTAGCACTAGCTGTGGCACCACTGCAGAACCGAGCACATCTGGCACTTGTGTTCTTGCAGATGGTTTTGCTTTGTCCTCCCTGGTCTCCGTCACAAAGGAGCAGGTGGACACTCTGGATGATGATGAGCTTTCTCTCATTGCCAGAAGGTTCACCCGTTTTCATCCTGAGAGACGGGATCAGAGGAGAAGTGGTTTTAGTGGTTGCTTTGAATGTGGCGACACTTCTCATATCAAGGCAAATTGCCCTAAGCTCAAAAAGAGAGATGAGAGTGAGCGCCCCAAATACCACAAAAAGGAAAGGAAACCCTTTGTGAAGGGCAAGCGCGGCAAGGTGGCTAAAAGAGTAGCCAAAGCCGCTTACAGAGCGTTTGTTGCTGCTCTCAGCGACATCGACACTTCCTCAACCGAGGAGTCGAGCTCTGAGGAGGAGGAGTCCCCAAGGAAGGAGGACAAGATGGACAAGAAGGGACGAGACTTCACCGACCTTTGCTTCATGGCCGACAGCGATCACAGCGGCGATGAGCTTGACTCATCTGAGGTACCACTATCCTCTGACCAGCTTTTAATTAAACTAGATGAGCTGAATGAAGTAGTTCTTGGTCAGGATAGATTACTTGTGCAAGCCGCTAGAGAAAGAAAAGACCTTAGACTTAGGCTAGAATCTGTTTCTACTGAGTATGCCATTCTTAAGTCTAAAGTTAATGATGCTGAATGTGAATCTTGTACTGTAGTCATGGGTGAGCTTGCTTAGTTGCGTTCTGTACATGCTCAAACTCTATCTGAGCTTGAGACTGCACAGAAGCAGCTTTTGGTGGTTGATTCTAGACCTCATGATATAATTGATTGCATGAACTGTTCTTTATTACGCGAAAGCATTAATTTACGTGATAAACATGTTCATGATTTAGAGGCTAGATTGGAGAGGGCCGGTAGTTCTAAGGATGTGCAACCTGTTTGTGACACTTGCATTACCCTTAAGGACCAGCTAGGCATTGTTAGAGAGCGAGCTGAGAACCTCATGTCTGAAAATGAATACCTTCTTTCTGTGGTTAACAAATGCACTGAGGGAAAGGGTAGGATGGATTTGCTCTTGGCCAAGACCAAGATGTGTGCTGACAGAGCAGGTTTAGCTCTAGGTTTGGGTTTTGAGAGGACTCCTTCATATAGTGAGACCAAAACTGTTTTTACCTCACCCACTACCCTAGAGAAAGAGAGAGCTCTGTTAGACACTCCATCAGCCAAAAAGCCTACTCGAGCTCAAAAGAAAACCACTCCTCCTGCCAAGAAAATCCCTCCTAAGAAAACTACTCAGCAGAAGCCCAAGGAGCCTGTGAGAGTTGCTCCTGTGACCCATGAGAGTGCCCCTAGGAGAATTTTTCATTATTCCTACTGTCAGCGGGCGGGTCATTTGGTTGGGTTCTGTTTTCATCGCATCAAGGATGGGCGACGTTCTCAGGCGATGAGTTACCAGGACATGCATTACCCATCTTTAGGTATGCAAGAGTCGGAGTTTTACTATCGTCCTGTTTTTGAGGCTCCTTGTGCTTCTCAGAGAGGTTTTGCTCCTCGAGGTGTTCACCATGTTCCATATAGTGGTAGACCCCAGGCGAGTAGCTTTGTACCTCGTCAGAGTAGGAGACCTCTACATGTTGTTCGATCACAACATGTAGGTAGACCTCGCACTTTGCATCATTGAGATTATCATGTGCGTAGATCATCTACTTTTTCTGTGCCTACTACTCGTGTCACTCAGTGTTGGATGCCTCATCATATTTTCACTCACCCCAGCACTGAGCGATCGAGATACTCTTATCATGTGTAGGCGGCATACCCAGGATTGGAGGGCACGTGGATCATGGACTCCGGTTGTTCGCGCCATATGACCGGAGATGCAGCATGGTTCTCCAGCCTCACCACAACCAAGCAAAGGGAGCATACCACCTTCGGCAACAATCGAAGGAGTAGATTGAAAGGTAAAGGTGTGGTAAGAATTAACTCGAACTTCACTCTCAAAGATGTTGCTTTGGTTGAAAACCTGGGATACAATTTGCTTTCTGTATCTCAGTTGCTTGATGAGGGCTTCGAAGTGCGATTCCATCGCAATACTTCGCAAGTACTCAATCCTGATGGCGTTGTGGTTTGTAAGATCTTTAGAGTTGGGAGAGTTTTTGGAGCTGATTTTTCAGAGTCATCTGGTTCTTCTCGTTGTCTTGTTGCACATTCTACTTTTGAGCTTTGGAAGTGGCATAGGAGACTAGGGCATATGAGCTTTGAATTGCTCGCTCGACTGAGTGCCCTAGGTCTGATCTGAGGATTGCCCAAGCTCAAGTTTGAGAAGAATTTAGTTTGCGCTCCTTGTCGACATGGAAAGATGATTGCCGCTTCGCATTCGCCAGTCACCACAGTGATGACTGAACAACCCGGAGAACTTCTCCACATGGACACTGTAGGTCCTTCTCGGGTTAGTTCTTTAGGCGGCAAGTGGTATGTGTTAGTTATTGTCGACGATTTCTCTCGCTACTCTTGGGTCTTCTTTCTTGCCAGCAAGGATGAAGTGTTTTCACACTTTCGAAGCTTGGCTTTGAGACTTTTCACTGAACTCCCTGGTGCATTGAAATTCATTCGAAGTGATAATGGCACTGAGTTCAAGAACAATATCTTTGTTGACTTTTGCATGGAGCATGGCATAGAACATCAATTCTCTGCTCCGCGCGTTCCTCAACAGAATGGTGTTGTTGAGAGGAAGAACCGCACTTTGGTTGAGATGGCTAGGACAATGCTCGATGAGCACAGGACTCCTAGAAAATTCTGGGCTGAGGCCATGAACACTGCATGTTACATCTCAAACCGAATTTTCTTGCGCTCAATTTTAAACTTGACATCTTATGAGCTACGTTTTGGGATACATCCCAAGGTTACTCATCTTCGAGTATTTGGCTGTCGCTGCTTCATCCTAAAACGTGGTAATTTGGATAAATTTGAGTCGCGATCTTCTCACGGGATCTTTTTGGGTTACACTACACATGGTCATTCTTATGGTGTTTATAATTTGGAAACTAACACTGTCATCGAGTCATGTGATGTGACTTTTGATGAATCAACCCCCTCTGCTAGTTCTGCTTTTGAACAGGCAAATGAACACGACATGGAGCAGACCATCTTCAAAGAAGAAGATCCCGGAGATTTCGTGGATGAACCCCTACTACCCTCGACATCAACCCCCGAAGCTGACCCCGCTTCGACTACTTCGGCACAAGGTCCCGAAGCAACCACCTCGACATCGGTCATCTTGGACCACTTCAACGCACAAGTTGAGGGGGAGACTGCATCTCGCCGTGAGGCTCCACATCATGTTCAAAAGATGCACCCTCCCGAGCAGATCATTGGTGAGCTTGATCAAAGGGTAACACGTTCTCATGCTCATTTCACTAATTCTGCTTTTGTTGCTTCTTTCGAGCCCTTAGATGTTTGTCATGCACTTTCTGATTCTAGTTGGATCAATGCCATGCATGAGGAACTTGAAAATTTTGAGAGAAATCAAGTCTGGTCATTAGTTGATCCTCCACCAAATGTTCATTTCATTGGAACAAAATGGATTTTCAAAAATAAACAAGGGGGAGGATGGGACTATAGTTAGAAACAAGGATAGGCTTGTAGCTCAGGGTTATTCTCAATTAGAAGGGATTGATTTTACTGAAACTTTTGCACCTGTTGCTCGTCTTGAGGCCATTAGGATTTTGCTTGCCTTTGCGACATCCCGAGGATTCAAACTCTATCAAATGGATGTCAAAAGTGCTTTTCTTAATGGCTTCATAGGCGAAGACGTTTATGTAAAACAACCCCCTGGTTTTGAAAACCCCAAGTACCCACATAAAGTCCTTAAACTTCATAAGGCTCTTTATGGACTCAAGCAGGCCCCTCGGGCATGTTATGATAGACTTAAGTCTTTTCTGCTTGAGCGGGGGTATTTGATGGGCTCAGTTGATAAAACCCTGTTCACTCTCAAGCATGGCAAAGATTTCCTCCTAGTTCAGATTTATGTGGATGATATCTTCTTTGGTGGCTCTTCTCATGCTTTGGTTGCCGAGTTTGCAGATGCCATGAGCAGGGAGTTTGAAATGTCCATGATGGGTGAACTCACCTTTTTCCTAGGTTTGCAAATCAAGCAAAGCAAACAAGGTACTTTCAACCACCAGATCTAGTACACCAAGGACCTGCTCAAGAAATTTGACATGGCAGATGCGAAGCCCCTCGCCACTCCAATGGCTACATCTGTAGCATTGGATCCTAACGAAGATGGAGAAGCCGTAGATCAGAAGGAGTTCCGAAGCATGATCGGCTCCCTCCTCTACTTGACTGCTACGAGGCTGGACATACACTTCGCAGTGTGTCTGTGCGCTTGTTTTCAGGCTTCACCACGAGCTTCGCACCGCCAAGCGGTAAAACACATTCTAAGGTATCTCAAACATATCCTTGAGTTCGGCATATGGTATTCAATGTCTTCCTCTTTGTGTCTTCGAGGTTATTCCGATGCGGATTTTGCTGGGTGTAGGATTGATAGGAAGAGTACCTCTGGTACTTGTCATTTTCTGGGTACTTCTCTGGTTTGCTGGTCTTCCCGCAAACAGTCTAGTGTTGCACAATCGACGGCTGAGGCCAAATATGTTGCTGCAGCTAGCTGTTGCTCTCAGATTTTGTGGATGGCTTCCACTTTGCGGGATTTCGGGTTAGATTATAAGAGTGTTCCACTTTTCTGTGATAACACTAGTGCCATTTTTATTGCGAATAACCCGGTTCAGCACTCCAGAACCAAACACATTGATGTGCGATATCATTTTCTCAGAGATCACAATGAGAAGGGTGATATTGAACTTCAATATGTTGATACCCATCACCAGCTAGCCGATATTTTCACGAAACCCCTCGATGCTTCTCGATTTGCCTACTTGCGTGGGGAACTTGGTATTTGTCACCCTTACGGCATTTTGTGAGGGGGAGCTGTTTTTAATTGTCAAGCATATGCTCGTCATGTGTGAAATTGCATTTACATCTCTTGCCCAGATATGCCTGATTATAATTCATGAATCATGTCAGCTCAGCTCTTTTAATTTATCTGAAACATTAATGTGCATGATGTTTTCTTTTCAAACTCAACTCATGCTCACTGCTCAATCTTGTATCTAGCATGTATAGGCAGGACTGTTTTAGCTATCCTTTATCTGCTTGGTAGCAAGACACCTTTTCTCTGGATGCTAATTTGTGCAACTTGAAAAATTGTTCTACATATTCATGGATATTCATTACATGCTCAACAAATTATTCATTTAATCAATATTCAAAAATCCATGATTTACATGCTTCAAGTTAAAAGATCCAAGTGGGTTTGTTTGTCGCACTACTCTATTCTAGACTGCTTACCATTGCACATTGGTCTGAACTGGAATGGTGTAGTGTCTGCCAAAATCATTGCCTTAAGCTTCTGATGGCTTTCATGCCTAGGCTTGGCCTGATTCGAAAGTATAAAGTGGACAAACAAATAACCCCTGGCATTAAGAAAAGAACAACAAAATTCATTGATCATCAAGTTTGCTTTCATTGCTCCATTTGAACTGGACTTGTCTGTCTAAAGTAGAAATTGACTAGCTTTGCGCAGTCCCTGCTTTTACTTGTCTAGTTACCATGATTGAGTGGTGATGCTTTTATTTCCAAATGACAAAATCACATGCTGTCATCATGTTTTTAGAGAATGTTAAATTGAGCTAAGCACATGAAAAAATTGGTATTAATGTTGGCATATTTTTGCTCTATATGTTTTTGCAATTCTGCCCATTTCAGAGCTATGCATCTTTTACATGCTCCTTGATGCTTGCATTGCCAAAGGGGGAGAAATTTTTGAGTTCTCTGTTGCAAGGGGGTACAATTAAATTACTCAGGGGGAGTTTTTATCTTGAAAAAAGGGACATTTGCTGAAGGGGCTTTTACTCTTTTGAAAAAGGGGGAGGAAAATTCTTTTGTCAAGTGACATGATTTGGCTCGTTTCTGAGTTTTTATGGTCACTTGTGTGCTGCAATTCTTTAAATTTTCTTGAACTTGATTTTGGTTGTCAATGCACTCATCAAGGGGGAGATTGAGAAACCAAGGGTTGGTTTCGGAGTCTGTGATGAGTGATTGACAGAGTTTAACCTCTAGTTTGAAGGGGTACCCCCGAAGGGGTTCGGAGGCTGTTTCACCGAAGGGTTCGGTGGGCTTGGTTGCTGCAGCTGTTGCAGCGGAGTGTGCCTGTCGGAGGGGTCTGACAGTACACGATGACTGGGTTGTACCGAAGGTCTCAGTACTTTGGGCGGTACACCGGAGTGTGTGCTGAAGGTTGCTAACCTGGAGAAGTCTCCGGAGTACTGGATAAACTTGTCTGCTTGTCTGTGGTGCGCATGGGACTTCGGAGGCAATGGACGGGTCGTAGCAGGTGAACCTGGGTCAAGTGGGAGGCTTGATGCCAGGGGAGCGGGGAGCTCCGTCACGAAGGCTGTGAAGGGGTCTAGGTCGGTCCTCAGGTCGAGGTGCACCAGGTGAAGGCAGTAAGTGCGGAGCGTGGCTCTGGGTGAAGGTACTCCGAGACGAAGTCCTCGGAGGCGAGGCACTTCGAAGGGTACTCCAGAAGGAGTAACTTCGGAGTATGGTGGATCAAGTCCTCAGCAGAGGCAAGGCGTTTGAAGTGTGCTCCGGAGGGAGACACTCGAAGGTACCCGACGAAGGTCTCAGAAGTCGAGGTGCATCGAAGGCATGGTTCGGGTGAGGCTTGTCGAGGAGTGTGCTCGGGGAGATACACTGCGACGAAGTGCTCATGGAATGCTTCATGCGGAGGCCTTGGACGAAGGAGGGACTTCGAAGGGTGGTACTCCGAAGGTGGGGCTTCGGAGTGAAGAAGGCTTTGGAGCGAGGCTAGCTCCGGAGCAAGGATGACTTGTGGTACTTCGGCCATGCATGGCTTTGGTACACAGACTGACGGAGTTCGAGATGGGAGGAGCTGCGAAGCCGTGGTGGTCCACTCCGAAGGTGGTGGTGCGAAGGCCCAAGGGCATTGACGGCTTCGGCTCAAAACCATCACTGTATCGGAGGCTGACTTCGGTGAAGCGAAGGCCGTCAGGCTCAAGGCTTCTCACTAAAGCTACCGCACCCCTCGCGTGCGAAGGGGGGCTTCAGAAAGGTCAAAGACTGCAAAGGCTGACATTGTCTGCTCTGCAAAAAGCTGACGCTGTCCCCTCTGCAAAGCTGACAGAGAAGCCTCCAAATAAAATTGACTACCTTTTGTACCCCTCAGTTCTGATGAGACAAAACCATTGTAAACCCTAGGGGTAAAGTAGTCAATTCACTTGGGTGAATAGTGGCTATAAACATGGGGGCTGGGTAGGTAACATTTAACACTTTGAGCATTTATTGTTGAGCTCCTGTACTAGCCACCACTCTTTGTATTCTTCCAGTGAGTTCTTTTATTCTGTTCCATGTTCAAGCAGCGAAGCCCTGCTTCTGTGTTGAGTTTCTACTTGAGCTTGTTTACATACCTCGCTAGAAGTAGTAGTGCACCGAAGCCTATCTAGGCGAAGTGTGTGTTGGGACGACGGATCGAACCAGCAGGTTTTCTTAGGAAAATGAGAGTAGAGTATTCAATGCCCTGTTGAGCTTTTTTATACAACTATAGTTGGGGGGGGGGGGGTATTTATAAGGCGCCCCGTCCAGAGGGCCAAGCGCCTCTAGACCGCCAACGGCTACCTGGCCGGACACCGGTCGGTAGTACAGACAAAACGGACGATGCGTAGTACAGACAAGAAGATCCGACTCTGACAGCGTAGCAGCCGTGTCGGGCGCCGCCTACGCCGCCTGACACGACCCAGAAGATTGCGATCCCGCCCCTTCGTACGATCGCCCGGTCCTTTTCTTGCTAACGCTCTGCTCGGCTTCGCCGCTCCGGGTCGAGGGGGGGACCCCCGATCTCTTACTCCCGGAGGATGGCCTCTGGTGTCCTCCTGCCGGAGGGCGGCCTCCGGCATCTTCCTTCGGAGGATGGCCTCCGACACCTTCTTGCCGGAGGGCGGCCTCCGGCATCTTCTCCCGGAGGGTGGCCTCCGATGTCTCCATGCCGGAGGGCGGTCTCCGGCATCTTCTCCCGGAGGGTGGCCTCCGATGTCTTCATGCCGAAGGGTGGTCTCCGGCACCTTTCCTCCGGAAGGAGGCCTCCGGCCTCTTGCCTCCAGAAGGTAGCCCCCGGCGTTAGGCTTCGGGCCCCCTGGCCGAGGGCCCTCCTTCGGCTTCCGGGATTATCTCCCACAACAGTAGCCCCTCGCTTCTTCCCGCTCGTAGCCCTGCATCAAGAGGGGGTGGAAGCGCACAATATAATCCCGATAGCCCTCATTGGTGCGTACCTTGTACTGGGGCGCCGAATCCGCCACGGCGCGGAGGGGCTTCGGAGTAAGGAGGCGCGAATGGGCCGGAGGGTTGAGGTCCGCCTCGAGTCCCCTTTTCCGTCGTGCCGAAGGAAGTTTGACCAAGCTGTTGGGAGGCCAACACGCCTTGACCGGGGGACCCTGACCCCGAGGAGCCGGGCGGGCGCCGCCGGAAGCAGTTAATGCACGCGCAGAGGGTATCGAGGAGGCGAACCGCCAGGAGGCCGCCGCCGCATCCTGATGTGTTAGCCGTTCTTAAACGTGGTGCCGAGACTAGATATAATCCGCCGCGCGGCCTCCTCCTCACTCACCCATACGCGCCAGCTCTAGCCACTCAAGGCGCCATTCACCCTGCTCCCTGAGCTCTGCGTTCCCTCTCTCGGCTCTTCGAGGAATGGCGAGGGACACTGTCCCTGAAATGGCGATGGATCCGCGCTTCTTGCAACGCCAGATGGCGGCGGCAGCTACGGCGACAGTGACCGACTCGTCAGGGGCGCGCGGTGCGCGCGAGCTCCGCCCCGCCTCTGAGCGGTTCCGGGAGCAGACCTTGGAGCTCGGGCCGTCCGCGTGCACCGAGGCGTCGATTGAGCAAGCGACCAGGAGCCGTCTCGATCCTGGGACGCCGGCGAGGAAGCTGGGCCGGGAAACGGCCCCGCAGCCGCGGGAAGGCGAGGTCGTCGTCTTTGAAGCTTTCTTCGACGTGGGCCTAGGGTTCCCTGCCTCGGAGCTTCTCGCCGGGGTGCTGGACGCGTTCCACCTGGAGCTCCCGCAGTTGTCCCCCAACGCCGTGGCCCGCCTCGCCATCTTCGAGTGGGCCATGCGCGCCGAAGGTTGCGAGGGGAGGGCTGAAGTCTTCGAGGAGATGCACGAAGCCCTCTGCCAGCCGAAGAAGAAAGGTGGCCGGGTGCTGGCCTTCGGGAGCATCAACTTTCATCTCCGAAGGAAGTATGCGGACTCTTTCCCGGCGAAGGCTACCAATGAGAGGTGGTATTCGAAGTGGGTGAACCGGTGGTTCTACGTCCGCGTAGGGCTCGCCTCCGGCCTTGCCGGGATCCCGCGCCACATCTGGTTCCGGAGAGAGGCGCGCGTCGAGACCAATGCCGGGATAATTTCTGCGAGGGTACAACTTCTCCAAATTGTCGCCCGCCGAATGAGCATGCGGGACTTGGCGGAGGAGTTCGTGGCCCTCGAGATCCCTCCGCTGAAGGAGGAGTGGCCCGCATCGCTCCGGAGCAGCTGAGACGGGTTGATGCCAGCGGAGCTCTCCCGCCGGCTCGGTAAGCGTCGACTTTGGTTGCTTTTGTTCTTATCTTTTGCGCTCGAGGAGTACCCCGGCCCTGACGATGAGATGCAGGATCGCTCGTCGCTCGAACGCCCGAGGAGGTTACTTGCCAGGCGGAGAAGATCCTCGGGGTCCCGACCGCAGCCGAACGGGCCCATCGGCTGGAGCTGGTGGGCTCTTGGGAGCGCTTCAACAGGGTGTGGGGGATGCTCGAGCTCACGCCTCCGCTTCTCCCAGAGGGCGAGGTCCTTCGGGACGTCTCGAAGAGGAAGGCGAACGACGCCGACGGCGGCCTTTCTCCGGGCCGCTCGAAAAACAAGAAGATAGTGAAAGGGCCGAGGCAGTTGTCCCCGGGGCCTTCTTCAGCCTCTCACTCCGAAGGCGGGGGATCCAGCGAGGGGGTCCAATCGGAGTCGGGAGATCCTCCGGCGATCCCAGTTCTGACCTCGCTGGTCCGGCCGGACGCCAGAAGAAGCGAAGACGCTCCCCTTCGCCCGAGTCCAACGGAGCCCAAGCCGGGGACTGGGCAGGGGGCGCGCACCGCCGAAGCGACACCGCGCCCTGGAACCGCTTCCTCGCTCGGACCTGTTCCGGCGGGAGGCTCCGCGGGCTTCTCTGGGAGCAGGGCCACGAATAGCTTGGATCGCGGGGGCCTAGTCTACCCGCTTGGCGCCATCGAGAAGAGCGCCGATAGAGAGGACGAACTGGTCGCGGCGGCGGCGGGTTCTCCATTGAACTCCATCGACAACCTTTTCTACCGCCCAAGCCCGTCGGATCATCTCCAGCCCCCGGACTGCCCTGGCGACGCTGCAGACGCAGGTAAAGTAACTTAGCCGCCCTTCTCCGCGCGCTAGGGGCTTTTCCCCTTTTAACTCTTGTTCGCTCGCGCAGACACACCGGCCGGAGGTGTGGAACCGGTCGCCCCCTACTCCGCAGATGCTCCGGATGCGAGGTCTGGAGCCCCTGTCGCCGCGAGGAGGGCCTCAGGTTCGCAGGACGAGGCCGAGTCCAGAAGCACCGAAAGGGCCCCTCGGGAGTCCGCCGGAGACGCTGAGACCCGGCCTCAGCCCCCCACCGATCATCGATCCGCGCAAGGCTCCGTTTCGCTCCTGCGCCCCTTCTTGGCGGATGGCGAGGACTTTGCGTCCAAGGTGGCCCCGGTCCACGACTATTACTTGCGGCTGCGCGAGGCTCCAGTGATAGGCGAACTGGGGCTATCAGATGGCCTGGACCTCCGGAGGGCCATCGAGACGGCCGCGGGCCAGGTACTTTCTTCGGACATATTCGACGCTCCCCTAGCTCCTCTACTGACCATCATTTTCGTACGCAGGTGGTGGCACTGGCGCAGGGGCAGCTGTCCGCCCTGCTTTCCGAATGCCAACATCACGAGGCATACGCCGCGGAGCTCGCGGCCCGGGTGGCTACCGCGGAGAGGTTAGCCCGCGAACGGTCATCGGAGGGCGAGGCCCTACGGCTTCAGGCGTCGAGGGTCGGAGCATTGGAGGCCCAAGCGACGGAGGCGGACTCCCTCAGGGCCCACGTCGCGGAGTTGGAGGGGCTCCGCGCTCGGGCCGCCCGTGCCGACGAGCTGGAAGTGGAGGTCGACGCCCTCCGAACCCAAGCTGCCGAAGCGGAGGTGCTTCGGTCCCGGGCCGCGGAAGCGGAGCGGCTCGAAGGGGAGGTGTCCCGGCTTCAGACTCAAGCCTCGGAGGCGGCAACTAAGATCGAAGCCCTCGAGACCCGGGTGGCCCAGCTGGAGCAGGTCGAGGCGGACTTCAATGCCCGGGACGGGAAGGCCACCGAGGAGCTTGCTGAGGCCGGGAAGACGGCGGCCGACGCCGCGGAAGCTTTGCGGAAGGTGCTGGCGTGCTACGGCACCGGCTGCGACTCGTTTGACATCGCCCGGGAGCCCCTAGTCCGCCGAGTGAAGTTCATCCGATCCGCCATCCGGCAAATACATCTCGCCATGGCGCAGTATGGCGAGGTGTCCGCTCGGGTGGCTGCATACGGGATTCTTCGGCACCTCGAGGCGTCTGGGCTGCCGCTTCCTTCGTCTTCGAGCCCGCATCCAGTCACCTTCGTGGGGGACCACCTCCGGACACCGAGCCTAGCGCTGAACCAGTCTTGGAGGGCGCTCAAGGCGGTCTGGCAGACCGAGGGCCCTGCGGCGATCCAGGCTTGGCTGGAGGAGGCGCTCCGCGCACGCGGTCCTCCGGCTCCTTCGCAGCCTTCGGCCTCGGCCCGCTTGCTGGACCCGAAGGTGTAGCTTTTAGAAACCTATCCTTGCCTTACCCTGTAATAGCTTAGGAAACTTGGTCATATATTAATAAAGAGTACTTTTCCGAAGCTTACTCAGGGTGTTCGTGGTTGCGACTGTGACGTCGAGATGCTCGACTCCGACGACGCCCTTCGACATCGATGGGCTGTCCTCGAGGCTACGCGAGCGAACCGGCCTGCGCGCTTTGTTCTTCCTCGCGGTAGTGACGGACGCGCGGACCCTGACGTCCTCCAAGGGGTTCTGAACCATGTGAAGGAAGAAGAAAGAAGGTCCCGCTCGCCGTCCTCATCTCCTGAACCGGTTGATTGGTCCGACACTTAGGCCGGTTTGGGCGAAGCGCCCCCCGAGGAGGGCGGTCTGCGCAGCTGGGCTCAGCTCCAAGCGGATCAAAGGGTTTTCCGCGCCCAGAAGAAGGAAGAGGAGCGCAGGAAGAGGAAAGAGAGGTCCGGGCGAAGCGCGCTCATGACTTCGACCGAAGCGTGCTTTGGTTCGAGCGGCCCTTCCAACCGGAGGGGCCCGCGGTTCTTGCTTGGCCTGGATGAGAACTTTTCTTGATTCTCTTCTTCGATTTGTAATGAACATTGTATACCTTCTGTGCTTACTGCAGTCTACGCCTTGCTCCTTCTCTTCCCCCCCCCCTTAGCGGGTAGCCGGCTTGCCGGCTGGGCGCTAAGTAGTTTATGAGAGAAAGTGCGGAGAATGCACACCACGTCAAGCCGGAGCTCGTAACCTGAGAGCAAGGGTGCGTCGAGTCGTAGCTCGGAACCCGAGAGCGAGGGTGCGTCGAGTCGTAACTCGGAACCCGAGAGCGAGGGTGCGTCGAGCCGGAGCTCGAAACCTGAGAGCGAGGGTGCGTCGAGTCGTAGCTCGGAACCCGAGAGCGACGGTGCGTCGAGCCGGAGCTCGGAACCCGAGAGCGAGGGTGCGTCGAGTCGTAGCTCGGAACCCGAGGGTGCGTCGAGCTGGAGCTCAGAACTCGAGAGCGAGGGTGCGTCGAGCCGTAGCTCGGAACCCGAGGGCGAGGGTGCGTCGAGTCGTAGCTCGGAACCCGAGGGTGCGTCGAGCCGGAGCTCGGAACCCGAGAGCGAGGGTGCGTCGAGTCGTAGCTCGGAACCCGAGAGCGAGGGTGCGTCGAGTCGTAGCTCGGAACCCGAGGGTGCGTCGAGCTGGAGCTCGGAACCCGAGAGCGAGGGTGCGTCGAGTCGTAGCTCGGAACCCGAGGGCGAGGGTGTGTCGTGTCGTAGCTCGGAACCCGAGGGTGCGTCGAGCCAAAGCTCGGAACCTGAGGGTGCGTCGAGCCGGAGCTCGGAACCCGAGAGCGAGGGTGCGTCGAGTCGTAGCTCGGAACCCGAGAGCGAAATTCTTGGAGTCGCTGCGCCATTTGTTTTGGGCGAAATACTTGTCTGAAGACTTTATTATACAATTGGGAGGCAAAAACAATCGCCATCAGCCACTAGTAAAATACATTGATGGTTTTATGGAAAATAGCGCTTCAGATGCTCTGCATGCCAAGTATGCTTCAGCTCTTCACCTTCTAGGGTAGCGAGTCGGTAGGATCCCGGTCGTCCGGATTTTGTGACAATGTACGGTCCTTCCCACTTGTTACCCAACTTGGTGGGGGCGACCACTGTGTGGAGGATGAGGTGCCCCGGTTGGAACTCATTACACTTGACTTTTGGGTCGTACCATCCCTTGGTCTCTTTCTGATAGTGGGATAGGTTGGCGACAGCGTGAAGCCGCGTCTCTTCGGCCAGATCGAGGGAGACGGTGCGCTCGCCCTCGGCTTCGGGTGCTATGACGCGCAGCGAACCGGCGCGAAGCTCTGTTGGTGTCATTGCTTCGTCGCCAAACAAGAGGCGGAATGGGGTGAAGCCGGTGGCCCAAGAAACAGTCGTCCGGATGGACCATAAGATCTTGGGAAGCTCGTCGGGCCATACTCCTTTGGCTAAGCCGACGATGCGTTTATTGAGGCCTGACAGGATGTGTCTGTTGGCTCGCTCGACGGCTCCGTTAGACTGGGGATGCCGCACGGCTGCGAAGCAAAGCTGAACTCCCAATTCGTCGCAGAACACCCGGAAGGTGCCAGCGTCGAACTGCGTTCCGTTTGAGGAGACATGCTGAATAGCGTGGGCCTCATGGCTCCAGAAGTGATGAGTCATTGTCAACGATAGTCAATGAGGACCGAAGAAGAGAAGAGATCTGCTGTTTCATGGGCCGCGTGTGACTCAGGTACACGGGCAGCGAGCGACTGTCGGGCAGAGGAGGTTGCGAAGTCGGGCTGGCCCAATCCGGGTGCATGGGCCAGAAGCAGTGGAAGACCCACTGGGCTGTTGACCAGGACTAACTCAGGTACACGGGCGGTGAGCGATTGCCGGGCTGAGAGAGCTGCGGAGTCGGGCCGGCCCAATCCGAGTACCTGGTGCAAAGCTGGTGGAGGCTTTGTCAGTTTCGGCGTAAAACTAACAACCATTGATTCTGTATCCGACTGTCCAGAAGAGAAGCCGTAGTCGCTACGAAAACTTAGCTTCCGGATATGTCATCTGTAACTCTAGGCCCACAGTCAGTCAGTTGTGTCTGTAAAAATTCCTAAGGGCAGTAGAGTCTTTTCCTTTATTTTTGAGTCTGTAAAAACCCTAAGGGGCTGGTAGAATATTCCTAGTGTTGGGCTGCCTATAAATAGGACCCCAATCCCTAGGGTTTGGACTACCCCTTTGTGCTGAAATCAAATCCACTATTTGGGTCACTTTTTGTCTCCTGCTTTGTCTCTCTCCTCTTTACTCCTTGCTTGCGCCGCCAGGGAGTGTTTGCCCCTGTGTTTAATCCCTTGCTTTTAATGTTGCAGTGAATGCTCTATTTCGTTGTGTGCTGCATCTGCAAAGGTTTAAATGGCTTCATTTCATTAGCATTGCAAGTTTTTCCCGTGATTTTTGAGGCTTTGGAGGCTTCGGCTGAGTGTGTTCTTCATTCTAGTAGTACTAGTTCTTGCTGTTGCAAGTAGTACTACTTCCCTGCAGCTATAGTGTACTGTGCAGCTTTTCACCTTCTACTGCACAGCTTTTTGATCGAAGCTGACAGGGTCTATTACCTTTTCTGGCTGTCTCTGGCGAAGTCTTTCTCTGTTCGAAGCCCCTCAGCTCCGTGAGACACGCTTCGACTTAGCATCTTCGAAGGCTTCGCTCAAACTTCGATTTTCGGTGTACGGTCTGTGTTGATAAGCTTCGAAGTATTCTTGTGAACGGACAGCATCGCATACTTCGAACAACATACTCCGAATCTACCCTTTCGAAGTCCACACTTCGGTAGGTTTCGAAGTAGGGTTTGAAGCTTGTCTTTTCTGATAGACTTCGTTTGGATTTCTTTGTGGCGTGACAGACTTCGCTTCTTTGTTCGAAGGTTGTCCTTTTGTGTGTTGTGTTCGAAGCTTTCTGTTCGAAGGTTGTGCTTCGAAGTTTTCGGCTCAAAGTTGTGTTCGAAGTTTTGCCTTCGAAGTGCTCACTTCGAAGCAGGCTCCGACTCTGTTACTTTGCTCCGAAGCTCTTGGTTCGAAGCTGTGTTCGAAGCTTTGACTTCGAAGTACATACTTCGAACCAGGCTCCGGCACAGTCTTACTTCGCTTCGAAGTACACTTCGCTTCTTGCCACTTCGAACTAGGCTAGACCGTGACACCTTCGGCATCTCGGACAGACTCCGTCACCAACCTCCGAAGCAGACCTCGACGTGCGAAGGGGGCTTCGCCAAGTTCCGAACAGGAGACAAATTTGGACAGTAACTTCTCTTTTCATCTTATACATACTTAGATCATTTCATTGAGAAGTTTGGCCTGTTACATCTTGTTCATCTGTCTAGTTGCACTGCTTTAGTATCACACTGTTTATCATCAGTTGCTTCTAGGATAGAAACCTTTAGACTTAGGCCTTCTGTTTATTTTCTGCTGCGTAGTATTTTTGAGGTGCGTTGGGTATTGGGAACAGGCCATTGATTCGAAAGAATTTTTAAGGCGCCCATTCCCCCCCCCCCTCTGGTCGCTACTTTCGGTCCTACAGGTGGTATCAGAGCAAGGTTAGGGTTATTCCATACCTTAACCGGTTCTAAACCCCAGTAGTGACTATGACGTCTCCTGGCAAGGTCCCGTCCTTGGAAGCCTATGGCTATAATTATTGGAAGACTCGCATGCGAGCCTATCTCATGAGCCAGGGTTCGGACATATGGGACATTTGCGTTCACACCACGTTTGTCATTCTGCCAGTTACTGAGCAAGGTACTGCTGGTATCATTGCCCAGCATCTGAGCAACAGTAAGGCTGTGAACATTTTGTTTTCTGGTTTAGGTCCCACTGAATTTGAGCGTGTGAGTCATCTCTCCACTGCGAGAGAGATCTGGGCTACCCTCAAGGCACACCATGAGGGAACAGCACAGGTCAAGGCTCGGCTCTATCAGACCTACCGGCGTGAGTACGAGAACTTCACACAGAAGCCGGGTGAATCTGTTGAGGCTTTGTTTGGTCGCTTTCAGTCGATCATTAACAAGCTTCGGGACAACAAGGCTGAGGGTGCTCAGTTAGTCTCAGATCATGAGCAGGCGCTCAAGGTTCTTCATACCTTGGACCCAAAGATCTGGGAGATCAAGGTATCCTCTATCGTTGAGAGTACTTCTTATGATACCTTGACCATTTCTGAGTTGTTTAGCAAGCTAAAGGCCACTGAGGTAGATATCCAGTTGAGATCAAATCTCACTGGTTCTGGATCAAAATCCCTGGCCCTTGCTACACCTTCAGTTGATCCCTCTGCTGTGAGCTGTGCTGGGTTCTCTTTGATGTCTATCACTGAGGACCAGCTTGAGTTGTTGGGAGATGATGATTTGTGTCTCTTTAACAACCGGGTGCGTCGTGTCTATGATAAGAGAATGTTCAAAAGACACGGCACAAAATCCGGATGTTTTGAATGTGGTGATCCAGGACACTTCATCACCGACTGCCCCAAGCGCAGTGGATACAAGAAGGGCACCGGCAGCAGCTTCCACGACTCCGGCAAGCATGAGAGCCCCTCCTTCAACAAGGGCAAGCCGAAGACTCGTTTCTTCAAGAAGGCCCTGAAGGACTACCGGCGAGAGAACAAGAAGCGCGACAAGGCCTTCTTCGCCGAGATGGAGAAGAGCTACTCCAAGCAGTCCACAACTTCTTCCTCTTCATCGAGCTCAAGCGATGAGGAGATCGCCATCAGGAAGGGGAAGGACAAGGATGATCCGGCGGGCCTCTACTTCATGGCCTTCGGAGACAAGCCGAAGAGCCGCTCACACCAGCGCCGAAGATCCCGCAAGAGCTTCTGCTCAATGGCTCTTGGGGATAGAGAAGAGAAGAGCTCCTCCGACGACTCCTCCGACGACGACAGCAAGGTATCATCTTATGAGCGTGAAATTGTTGATTTACTGGAGAGCAATCGTCAGGAGTTGAAGTATCGGGAGAAACTGCTTAGGGGGGCTAAGAAAAGGATAGACGAATTAGAGAGTGAGCTTGTCGTGGCCAATGGTAGAATTGAGAGTCTATCTTCTTCCCCTTGCTTGGGTGATAGCAGTGAGTGCCCGAAGTGTGAGGTGCTTCTGTGTGACCTGTCGACTCTGAAGTCCAGGTACACAGAAAGGGTTGATGAGAGGGACGCTTTGGCCACTGAGCTTGAAAGCGCTCAGCTGGAGCTGAAAGATGCTCAAGCCACTGTCGTCGCACCCTGTGTTGATTGCCCATCTCATCTAGCTGCCTTAGCTGAGCTGAAATCCAAGGGTAATGAACATTTGGGTGACTTGGAGAGGTTGAGAGCTGAGCTTGCCCAGACTAGGCTAGAGCTTGAGACACTGTCAGTTCCACCCACTGTTTGTGAGAACTGCCTGTCTCTTAGAATGGAATTAATTAAGCTGAAAGCCGAGAAGTCTGTCCAAGTAGAGAGTGAGTGTGAGACCTGCTTGTCTCAGGTGGAGGTTCTAGCTTCCTTGAGAGAGGAGCTAGCAGATTCTCAGAATGAGAACTTTTACCTCCGTTCTATCCTGAGTTGGATCAGTGCCAGAGAGCCACAGCTTGGCATGATAATCCAGCAGTTCAAGAGGCAGGATGGGTTTGGGGTAGGTTACACCTACACCAAGGCTGACTTTGAGAGTGCCATTAGCCGGGCAGTGGAGTGGAGTAAAATGACTCCAGAGAAGAGGTATCCCAAGACTCACTCCACTGAGTCTTCCCAGGCTTGTCAGCCCAAGGATGGAGTGATCCATGAACCACCTAAAGCTCCACCCAAGAAACCTATCTGGGTTCCAAAGCCCAAAAATCTCCACACTTCTCTTGACTCTCTTCCTGGACCCTCTCAGCCCAAGAAGACCACTCCAAACACTACCAAGCCCAAGAATCCTAAACCTCAACCACATCCCAAGAAGGCTACTTATCATTGTGAGTACTGTCAGAGAGACGGGCATCTTGCGGAGTTCTGCTTCAGGAGGAAGCGGGTTGAGAGAGCAGAGAGGGCTCGTAGTGATCAGGAGCAGTTCTACCAGCAGGGTGGTAGACTGCGTGTTCCTCGACGCGGGGAGAGGCTGGAGGCCAGGCCGCGTCGTGTAGGTGGTGGTAGAGGAGACGGCTTTCTTGCCCGTGCTCCAGTTGGTGGTGTTCGTTCCGACAGAGTTCCAGACCGTGTTGGCTACGGTTCTGGACCTCGTGACCGCATGGTTAGGCAGAACCGAGGACCGCGCTTTGAGCCGCGTTTTGGTCCAAACTCTTTTGATGGTTTTCGCTTTCCATCTTTTGAGCAGATGGCTCGACACTGGTTTAGCTCTTTTGCTAAACCTGGTGCCGGACCATTTGCTCCCACTTACAGACACTGATTGTGCAGGACCGGGGACTGGAGGATGTTTGGATCATGGAATCAGGATGCTCTCGCCACATGACGGGACATCGCAAATGGTTCTCCAGTCTCACTCCCCCGAGCTCCAAAGAGTACATCACATTCGGGAACAGCGGTCAAGGGAAAGTAAGTGGCATAGGCTCAATTAGCATTTCAGATCATTTCTCTTTGAAGAATGTTGCTTTGGTTAAAAATTTGAACTTCAACTTGATTTTTGTGTCGCAACTTCTTGAGGATGGTTTGGAAGTGCGTTTTAAGAAGGGCAATTCTTCTGTGGTTGATTCTAGAGGGTCTTTGGTTTGTCAGATTTTACCCTTCGGTAAAGTTTTTCGAATTGACTTCTCTAGTTCTTTTGGCCCTTCTCGCTGTTTGATTGCTGGATCTTCTTCTGAGCTCTGGAAGTGGCATAGGAGGTTAGGTCATTTGAGTTTTGATCTGCTTGTCAGGTTAAGCTCTATGGACCTCATCCGAGGATTGCCCAAGCTTAAGATGGAGAAGGATCTAGTTTGTCATCCCTGTCGTCATGGGAAAATGGTTGCCGCTTCTCACGCACCTGTGACTCAGTTGATGACTTCGTATCCGGGAGAGCTTTTACATTTGGACACTGTAGGTCCAGCTCGGGTACGCTCAGTCGGTGGGAAGTGGTATGCACTTGTGATTGTTCACGACTTTTCTCGATTCTCGTGGGTTTTCTTTTTGGAGTCTAAGGATGAAACTTTTCAATTTGTCCATGACCTGATTTTGAAGCTGAAGAATGAGAACAATGGTCGGATGCGAGCAATTCGCTCCGACAATGGCTCTGAGTTCAAGAACTCTCAGTTCGTCAACTTCTGAGGTGATCAGGGTCTGGACCATCAGTTTTCTTCTCCTTACACTCCCCCACAGAACGGCGTTGTGGAACGAAAGAACCGCACGCTAGTTGAGATGGCCAGGACGATGCTCGATGAGCACAGGACTCCTAGGCGTTTTTGGGCTGAAGCCATGAACACGGCTTGCTATCTGGCCAACCGCATTTTTCTTAGAGCTTACATTGGTAAGACATCATATGAGTTGCGTTTTGGCAGACAACCCAAAGTGAGCCACTTGCGAGCGTTTGGCTGCAAGTGCTTTGTGCTCAAGAAGGGAGGGCATTTGGACAAATTTGAGTCTCATTGCTGGGATGATGTTTTTCTTGGTTATGCATTGCATTCTCGAGGCTTCCGTGTTTGGAACCTCGAATCCCAGCTGCTTGTCGAGACTTGTGAGGTTTCTTTTGATGAGTCATTGCCTTCTTTGAATCCTTCTTTTGAGCTTTCTGGTGATGATGAGCTCGGAGAGTCCATCTTTGAGGAAGATGAGGATACTCCAGCTGCTGATGAGGGTGGGCCTTCTGCATCCCCCGCAGAGCCCACACCTTCTGAGACTTCGACTGATGATGAGGGCGGACCTCTGATCACTTCATCCACTTCGATCGAGCCCCCTCAGTCAAGTTCAGAGGTGCCAGCTGCTGACTCTGGTGAGGTGACTTCAGATCACCAGGGAACCCGAGCAGTTCAGCGTGACCATCCCTCGGAGCTCATCATAGGTGATTTGACTGAAAGAACTTTGCGTTCTTCTGCCTCTCTCGCTGTGTTTGCTGAATCTGCGTTTGTTGCATCTTTTGAGCCCAGAGACATTTCTTATGCTCTTTCTGATTCTAATTGGATTAATGCTATGCAAGAAGAGCTTGAGAATTTTGTCCGCAATCGGGTTTGGACACTAGTTGAGCCGCCACCTAGATGCAACCCCATAGGTACCAAGTGGGTATTCAAAAACAAACAAGGTGAAGATGGGGTTGTGTTGCGCAACAAGGCTCGACTAGTTGCCCAGGGTTATTGCCAGAAGGAAGGTATTGATTTTGAAGAAACCTTCGCTCCTGTTGCCCGTCTTGAGTCCATTTGTATCCTTCTAGCTTTTGCCGTTTCAAAGGGTTTTAAGCTTTTTCAAATGGATGTTAAGAGTGCTTTTCTGAACGGGTACATAGAAGAGGAGGTTTATGTTAGGCAACCCCCCGGTTTTGAGAATCCTAAGTTTCCTCGGCATGTTTTTAAGTTGCACAAAGCTTTATACGGGTTGAAGCAAGCCCCCAGGGCTTGGTATGACCGGTTGAAGCAATTTTTGTTGGGGAAAGGCTTTGTGATGGGTTCTGTGGACAAAACTCTCTTTTTGCTCAGAGTTGCTTCAGATTTCTTAGTCGCTCAGATTTATGTGGACGATATTATCTTTGGCGGTACTACTGATTCTCTTGTGTCCAAGTTTTCTGAGCAGATGCACAGTGAATTTGAGATGAGCCTCATGGGTGAGCTTAAGTACTTTTTAGGGCTCCAGATCAAGCAGACCAAGGACGGCACCTTCATCCACCAAGGTAAGTACACTCGTGATATGCTTAAGAAATTTGACTTTGGTGGTGAATTGAAGCCGCAGATGACCCCGATGGGCACTTCTGGGGGTCTGGACAAGGACGAGAGCGGTGTCAAGGTCAATGAGAGAGAGAGTTTCGAGGGATGATCGGTTCGCTGCTGTACTTGATAGCAACGAGGCCAGATATACAGTTCGCCGTAGGTCTGTGCGCGCGTTTTCAGTCTTCACCACGCGCGTCTCATCGGCAAGCTGTCAAGCGTATCTTTAGGTATCTTACCTATGCGCCTGATCTTGGTCTTTATTATTCAGCATCATCATCTCTTGATTTATCTGGCTTTTCGGACGCCGACTTTGGTGGGTGCCGGTTGGATCGCAAGTCGACTTCCGGTACTTGCCAGTTTCTTGGTTCTTCCCTTGTATCTTGGTCTTCTCGAAAGCAATCTGGAGTTGCTCTTTCGACCACAGAGGCTGAGTACGTAGCTGCTGCTAGCTGCTGCTCACAGTTGGTTTGGATGATTTCCACTCTACGAGACTTTGGGTTATTCTTTCCTACCAGGGTTCCATTGTTTTGCGACAGCACTAGTGCTATTAGTGTAGGGAAAAACCCGTGTCTTCATTCAAAAACCAAACACATTGATGTGCGCTTTCACTTCTTGCGGGATCAATATGAGAAAGGTGTCATTGACCTTGTTCATGTTGATACCCATCATCAGTTGGCTGACATTTTCACCAAACCCCTAGATCAGTCTACATTTGAGCGTTTACGAGGGGATTTGGGTGTTGTATATCCTTTCTAGGATATTTTGCGTCAATTTTTCTTTCTTCTTTACTCTTTTCTTGAGTCCTTTTGTGTGTGTTCATATCATACATATTCACATATCACACTTTTGGGCCTGCTTCTGTTATATGATTGAACTGCTTTACTTATTGTAGCTGGTACATGCTTTTGATTACTTGTCAATGATCATGCTTTGGTTCAGTTCACTTGATATATCTGATATCTGTCATATGCGTGGCTTTTATGCTTTAAAATTGAAAAATGATCACCATTGCTTCTGGTAACTAGCATGCGTAGGCTGAATGTTCTTGCTATCTGTTATATGCCCTGTAGCTAGTTTCTGACTTAGATGCAAATATGCAACTTGGACATCTTTCTGCTTTAAAACATGGATACGTGCTATAACAATGATGACAAATCAAGAAACATGAAAATTCCATGCCTTTTTATGCATACCTTGAAAAGATCCAGGTGGGTTTGCTTTGTCGCATTACATTTGTTCTGGACTGCATACCATAGCACTTGGGTATGAACTAGGACAGTGTAGTGTATGCCAAGACCAATGTCTTAAGCTTCTGATGGTCCAGTTCTATCCTAGGCTTGACTTGGTCGGTCAGCATAAGGTTTGACATGCAAATAACCCCTGGCATAAATGAAAAAGGAAAATTGAACAAGCCTGAACATTTAAAAGATAACAAGTTTGCTGAAGCACTTTGGTTTGGACAATGCTTAACTTGGTAGATTTCAGTTAGCTTTTGCATCTCATGTTTTACCTTGCTTGTTTTACTGGACAATGTGGTGATGCTTTTTGTTTGCAAAAACTGAACAATGCGTGCTAAATGACTTTCTTTAGATATCATCTGTTGCACTGATCATGTCATGTGTCTTAGACAGTATCTCTTTTGCTATACCTGTTAGATGTTGTAACTGCAGTCAATCATATCTGAGAAGCATGCTTTCTACACTCCTTATGCACTCCAGTTGAATTCACTGCATATTTTGAGGGGGAGTTGCATTTCAGGGGGAGTCTGTGTCTCTTTTGAGTGCTTGATGAGTTCACTTGTCAACAAGGGGGAGAAAATTTGGGATCAGAGTTTAAGGGGGAGTTCTTACTCTGTCGATATCCTTGTTGTTCTGAAATCGCACTCATTTTGAGCCTTTTCGTTTTTGGTTAACCATAATGACCGCTTCTTACTTTTGTTTGGCTTTTGGTCATTAAGGTTAAACTTTTACCCTATTCTTCTTCTTCTTATTTGTTTTCTTGTATTTTGTTTTTGTGTTTCCACATTTGTTTTCAGGTGCTGAAGAGCTGAGAATTGAGGAGTGTTGACAATGCACTCATCAAGGGGGAGATTGAGGAGCCATGCTGAATAGCGTGGGCCTCATGGCTCCATAAGTGATGAGTCATTGTCAACGATAGTCAATGAGGACCGAAGAAGAGAAGAGATCTGCTGTTTCATGGGCCGCGTGTGACTCAGGTACACGGGTAGCGAGCGACTGTCGGGCAGAGGAGGCTGCGAAGTCGGGCTGGCCCAATCCGGGTGCATGGGCCAGAAGCAGTGGAAGACCCACTGGGCTGTTGACCAGGACTGACTCAGGTACACGGGCGGTGAGCGATTGCTGGGCTGAGAGAGCTGCGGAGTCGGGCCGGCCCAATCCGAGTACCTGGTGCAAAGCTGGTGGAGGCTTTGTCAGTTTCGGCGTAAAACTGACAACCATTGATTCTGTATCCGACTGTCCAGAAGAGAAGCCGTAGTCGCTACGAAAACTTAGCTTCCGGATATGTCATCTGTAACTCTAGGCCCACAGTCAGTCAGTTGTGTCTGTAAAAATTCCGAAGGGCAGTAGAGTCTTTTCCTTTATTTTTGAGTCTGTAAAAACCCTAAGGGGCTGGTAGAATATTCCTAGTGTTGGGCTGCCTATAAATAGGACCCCAATCCCTAGGGTTTGGACTACCCCTTTGTGCTGAAATCAAATCCACTATTTGGGTCACTTTTTGTCTCCTGCTTTGTCTCTCTCCTCTTTACTCGTTGCTTGCGCCGCCAGGGAGTGTTTGCCCCTGTGTTTAATCCCTTGCTTTTAATGTTGCAGTGAATGCTCTATTTCGTTGTGTGCTGCATCTGCAAAGGTTTAAATGGCTTCATTTCATTAGCATTGCAAGTTTTTCCCGTGATTTTTGAGGCTTTGGAGGCTTCGGCTGAGTGTGTTCTTCATTCTAGTAGTACTAGTTCTTGCTGTTGCAAGTAGTACTACTTCCCTGCAGCTACAGTGTACTGTGCAGCTTTTCACCTTCTACTGCACAGCTTTTTGATCGAAGCTGACACGGTCTATTACCTTTTCTGGCTGTCTCTGGCGAAGTCTTTCTCTGTTTGAAGCCCCTCAGCTCCGTGAGACACGCTTCGACTTAGCATCTTCGAAGGCTTCGCTCAAACTTCGATTTTCGGTGTACGGTGTGTGTTGATAAGCTTCGAAGCATTCTTGTGAACGGACAACATCGCATACTTCGAACAACATACTCCGAATCTACCCTTTCGAAGTCCACACTTCGGTAGGTTTCGAAGTAGGGTTCGAAGCTTGTCTTTTCTGATAGACTTCGTTTGGATTTCTTTGTGGCGTGACAGACTTCGCTTCTTTGTTCGAAGGTTGTCCTTTTGTGTGTTGTGTTCGAAGCTTTCTGTTCGAAGGTTGTGCTTCGAAGTTTTCGGCTCAAAGTTGTGTTCGAAGTTTTGTCTTCGAAGTGCTCACTTCGAAGCAGGCTCCGACTCTGTTACTTTGCTCCGAAGCTCTTGGTTCGAAGCTGTGTTCGAAGCTTTGACTTCGAAGTACATACTTCGAACCAGGCTCCGGCACTGTCTTACTTCGCTTCGAATTACACTTCGCTTCTTGCCACTTCGAACTAGGCTAGACCGTGACACCTTCGGCATCTCGGACAGACTCCGTCACCAACCTCCGAAGCAGACCTCGACGTGCGAAGGGGGCTTCGCCAAGTTCCGAACAGGAGACAAATTTGGACAGTAACTTCTCTTTTCATCTTATACATACTTAGATCATTTCATTGAGAAGTTTAGGCCTGTTACATCTTGTTCATCTGTCTAGTTGCACTGCTTTAGTATCACACTGTTTATCATCAGTTGCTTCTAGGATAGAAACCTTTAGACTTAGGCCTTCTGTTTATTTTCTGCTGCGTAGTATTTTTGAGGTGCGTTGGGTATTGGGAACAGGCCATTGATTCGAAAGAATTTTTAAGGCGCCCATTCACCCCCCCTCTGGTCGCTACTTTCGGTCCTACACCGTTGTCCAATGTGAGCTGCTTGGGTACTCTGAACCGGCACACGATGTTCTGCCAGAAAAATTTCTGGACGCTTCGGGATGTAATGGTGGTCAATGGCTCCGCTTCAACCCACTTGCAGAATTATTCGACGGCGACCACGGCGAAGCGCAGGTTTCCCCTTGCTCTGGGGAGTGGCCCGATGAGGTCCATACCCCAGCGGGCCAGAGGCCACACGGGGGGGATAGGTAGCAGGCTTGCTGGAGGGTGGTGACTGCGTCGGCCCATCCACTGGCAACCCTGGCAGGTGCGGACAAGTTCTTCGGCATCAGCGATGATAGTGGGCCAGTACACGCCTTGCCGAAGAGCCTTGCCTGCGAGGGCCCGCGGAGCCAGGTGACTCCCGCACAGCCCCTCGTGGATCTCTCGTAGCATGGCAACTCCGTTCGAGTGCGAGACGCAGCGGAGGAGTGGGGAGCATACTCCAGATTTATACAGAACTCCATTGATAACCTCGAATGACCTCGCGCGGAGCTGCAGGCGAGCTTGTTCTGGGCTGGGATGGCTGTCCTCGACACCTGCTAGCGTGCGCAGGATGGGCTCGCGCCAATCGGCGTTGGCCGTACACAGTACTGGAGCTGGCCGTGGTGACGGTTCGGGCTCTTCCGGGGCGGCGGAGGTGGACGCCTCACTGCGAGGGGGCACCGAAGGTTGAGCAAGTTCCTCGAAGAAAGCCCCTGGCGGTAGGGCTTGAGCGCCTGCCCCTGCTTTGGCGAGGGCGTCTGCTTGGGCGTTGTCACCTCGCGGAATATTCTGGACGGATATACCCTTGAAGGATACTTCGAACTTGCGGATGGAGTCGAGGTAGGAGGCGAGGTCCGGGTGCTTGGCCCGGAAACTCTTGTCGATGTGCCCGGCGACCACTTGGGAATCAGTCTTGACGACCACGCGCGCGGCTCCCAACGCATGCGCCTTGCGAAGTCCCAAGAGGACGCCTTCGTACTCAGCGATATTGTTGGTGGCCTTGAAGCTTAGCCGAGCAGAATACAGGGCCTGCTGGCCGGACGGGGAGACAATGACTGCTCCGGCCCCAGCCCCTGAGGCCTGGTACGCACCGTCCGCAAAGACGGTCCAGATCCCCTCGCCTGCGTCGGTGCTCGTGTGCTCTCGGGCCCTCGTCCACTCCGCGACGAAGTCAGCGAGGATTTGGGACTTGATGGCTGTCCGGGCGACGAAAGAGATCCCGAACGGGGCCAATTCCACTGCCCATTTCCCGATGTGGCCGGTGGCGTCCTTGTTTCGGAACATGTCGCCGAGCGGGTAGGCGGTTGGGATGACGATGTCGTGGGCCAGGAAGTAATGTCGGAGTTTTCGGGAGGCCATGACGAGGGCGTAAGCCACCTTCTCAAGCTCGGAGTACCTAGCCTTAGCTTCGGCCAGAGCCTCGGAAACGAAGTAGACGGGGCCCTGGATCAGCTTCCCGCCGAGCTCCTCCTCTTGAACCAAGGCCGCGCTCGCCGCATTGCCGGAGGCGGCGAGGTAAACCAACAAAGGGCTGTCGGCCCGGGGTGTGGCAAGGGCTACGAGGCCGGAGAGGTAGTCCTTGATTTGCTGGAAACAATCTTGGCACTCGGGGGTCCATTCAAAATGCTTAGAGCCGCGGAGCGCCTTGAAGATGGGCAAACTTCGTTCTGCTGACTTTGCGAGAAATCGACCAAGGGCGGCCAACCGCCCGGCTAGCTTTTGTGCTTGCTTGAGGTTCTGGGGGGGAGCCATGTTCTGCAGTGCTTGGACTTGCGTTGGACTAGCTTCGATGCCCTGGCTGGAAACGAGGTACCCAAGCAGCTTCCCTGCGCGTGCTCCGAAAACGCACTTGTCAGGATTGAGGCGGATTCCACACCGCCGGAGGCTGTCGAAGGTCTCTGCTATGTCCGAGCCGTGGTGGCTTTTGGAGGCGCTTTTGATGACGATGTCATCCATGTAGGCTTCCACATTGCGCCCTAGCTGATGGCCTAGGGCTTTGGAGATTAGCCTTGAAAAGGTGGCGCCGGCATTGCGGAGGCCGAAAGGCATTCGGAGGTAACAGAATACTCCGGCTGGAGTGACAAAACTGGTCTTCACTTGGTCTTCGGGCCTTAGCCAGATCTGGTGATATCCTGAGTAGGCGTCGAGGAAACTGAGGAGTTTAGCTCCGGCTGTGGAATCAACTAGCTGGTCGATGCGAGGCAGGGGGTAGGGGTCACGGGGACAAGCTTTATTCAGAGAGGTGAAGTCGATACACATGCGCCATTTGCCAGATGTTTTCTTCTGGACAAACACAGGGTTGGACAACCAATCAGTATGACTCACTTCCCGGATGACCCCTGCGCGGAGCAGCTTTTCGGTCTCTGGTTTGGCGAGCTCGGCCCGCTCGGTGGAAAGTCTCCGGAGCCCTTGGCGAACTGGCCTTGCCTTCGGATCTACGGCCAGCGAAGGCTCGATGATCGAGCGGTCGACGCCGGGAATGTCTTCGTCAGACCATGCGAAGATGTCGAGGTTACTGCAGATGATGGCCTCGAGCTGCGCTGATACCTCCGGCTCCAAGCCCCCGCCGAACTTGATCGGGTACTCTTTCCCTCCTTGGGTCAAGGTCTTGGTGACGATCTCCCCCTCCGGGAGAGGTTTGGCGGGGCGCCCCTTCTGCCCGGGGTCCGCGCTTCCTGTGAAGCCGGCTCCGTTGGCGCCTTCTCGAACATTGTGGATTTGCCGCGGTTCCAACGGCGCTGAGTGGCCGTACTTGACCCGGCGGGCTGCGGCTTGGTCGCCAAGGACTGACAACACTCCTCCGGGAGTCGGCATCTTGAGGCAGAGGTAGTTGTGGTGGGCGATGGCACCGAAGCGGTTGAGTATCCCACACCCGAAGATAGCATTGTAGGCGTATGGAGCGTCGACGATGTCGAATAGGATCTCTTCGCGGCGCTGGAGGGGTGCGGTGCCGAAGGATACTTCTAACAGGACCTGGCCTAGTGCATCGAGCGGGGGGCCCGCGAAACCTTGGAGCGGGCGCGAAGCTGGCAACAGGTGCTTGCGCGATAAGTACAGCTGGTCGAAGGCCAGCACGAAGATGATGTCAGCGGAACTCCCCCCAGTCGACCAGAATGCGACGCACCTCGGCCCCGGCGATGTCCGCCGAAATGACGAGTGGATCGGCATGCGGGAACTTGACTCCGGAGGCGTCTTCGGCGGTGAAGGTGATGGGGACATGAGACCACTCCGGGAGGATCGAGGGGCCGGACGTGCCGATATGCCCGACCTCCCGAACGTAGTCTCGACGCTGCCGCTTGGACAGAGCTCCCGGGGCTCCCCCTCCGGATATGGGGAGGACCACTCGCTTGCCTCGGTCCGGGGCGGCTTCCAGCTTGGGGGCCGGGACTCCGCCGAACTCCGCGACCGGGGTCGCGGCTTCCGGCTCTTCGCGGCGCCCAACTACTTGGACCGCTTCTGGCCGAGGGGTAGGGTTCCCCCGGTCGGAGGAGCCACGACCGACATTGCGCTCGAGGTAGTCGCTGCGAAGGGCGAGTATGGTCCGGCAGGAGTCGGTGTCGTGGCTCCGGTTCGCGCCGTGGACGCTGCAGTAAAAGGTTCCTCTGGAAGGCGCTCGGGGTGGAGGCTTGGCTCCGACCTGGCGATTTCCGCCGGGCGTATGTAGGTGCTTGGCGGGTGCTTGGGGGGTGATACTGAGGACTTCCCCCCGAAAGTGCTTTCGGCTTCGCCGAGAGTCCCGAGGGACGAGATCCTGCCGAGCGGGCTCCGGCCGGTGGAAGTCGGGAGCGTGACGCTCGCCCCGGCTAGGATCCGGGGGCGCTTCGTATGTCCTGGCGCTCGGGGCCCGGACGGGGACTACCATCGCTTGCCGGCGTATCTGGCCCTCTTCGGACCGAGCGTACTCTTCAAAGTATGTCATGAGCTGTGCCACCGAAGAGATAGGCTTCCGGTGGAGCTTATCAAGGAGGCCTGGGTGGGTGACGCCTTCTCGGGCCGCATCGATGACGGAGGAAGCCGAGAGCCCCTTGATCTGGGCCTTGGTGTGTGCGAAGCGCTGGGAGTATTGCCGCAAGGTTTCCCCGGGCTGCTGCTTCACTTGGAAGAGGCTCCCGGTGGACATGGGGGCCACGAAGGTCCCTTGGAAGTTGTTGACAAACTTCTTCTTCAGCTGCTCCCACGAGTGAATAGTCCCTGGCCGGAGGGACCAGAACCACCGGAGGGCGATCCCTTCGAGCGCCAAGGGGAAGCATTTGGCCATGGTGTCACGGCTTCCCTCGGACGCCTCTATCGCCAGGGCGTATGAACAAGAGAACTCGCCGGGGTCGGAGTCCCCGGAGTACTTAGGGAGCTTGGCGGCGCGAAAGTTCGAACCGAAGCGCACCCTCTGTAGATCCGGGTGCAGGGGAGAATCCTCGTCGTAAGACGCGTTCTCCTCATCCGGAGGGTTCTCGTCATCGCTTAAATCCGTCACCGCGGCTTTCACGGCGCGGAAGGGCCCCGGAGGGGCCGGGGGTCGGAGCGACGCTTCCTGACGCCATAAGGCCAGTTCCGCCTTCAGCCTGGTGTTCTCGGTGGCCAGGGCATCAGCTTGACTTCCGCTTCCTCCGGAAGTGGTGTCGGGATCCCGCGAGCGGACGTAGTCTGTCCGAAGGGACACTACTGGAGGTCCGTTGGGGGGACGCTGCTCCGGCGGCCCACCCGGCGACCCGACCAGGTTGGCGGAGGTCGGTTCGGGTAGGCCGTCAGTGCCCCGAGCTTCGAGCGTCTCTTCCGGTGCCTGGATGGGCGCCACCGAGAACGCTGTTCTGACGGGCGTAACGGTGGGGGCCGGAGGGCTGGGGTCGATGGCTGGGGCGGGCTCGGCCCCGGCGGCACGAGCTGACCTGCGCAGGGGGGCCGCGCTCGCTCCCTTCCGGCTTGACATGCTTGGATGGATGGGTGTAGAGGACGCTAGCTTTTCGGACTAGAGTCCCCACGGACGGCGCCAACTGTTGGGACGACGGATCGAACCAGCAGGTTTTCTTAGGAAAATGAGAGTAGAGTATTCAATGCCCTGTTGAGCATTTTTATACAACTGTAGTTGGGGGGGTATTTATAAGGCGCCCCGTCCAGAGGGCCAAGCACCTCTGGACCGCCAACGGCTACCTCGCCGGACACTGGTCGGTAGTACAGACAAAACAAACGATGCGTAGTACAGACAAGAAGATCCGACTCTGACAGCGTAGCAGCCGTGTCGGGCGCCGCCTGCGCCGCCTGACACGACCCAGAAGATTGCGATCCCGCCCCTTCGTACGGTCGCCCGGTCCTTTTCTTGCTAACGCTCTCCTCGGCTTCGCCGCTCCGGGTCGAGGGGGGGGACCCCCGATCTCTTACTCCCGGAGGATGGCCTCTGGTGTCCTCCTGCCGGAGGGCGGCCTCCAGCATCTTCCTTCGGAGGATGGCCTCCGACACCTTCTTGCCGGAGGGCGGCCTCCGGCATCTTCTCCCGGAGGGTGGCCTCCGATGTCTCCATGCCGGAGGGCGGTCTCCGGCATCTTCTCCCGGAGGGTGGCCTCCGATGTCTTCATACCGGAGGGCGGTCTCCGGCACCTTTCCTCCGGAAGGAGGCCTCCAGCCTCTTGCCTCCGGAAGGTAGCCCCCGGCGTTAGGCTTCGGGCCCCCTGGCCGAGGGCCCTCCTTCGGCTTCCGGGATTATCTCCCCCAACAATGTGTTTTGTGCGAAGTGTGCTTTTCAGTGTGCGTTCGCTCTGTGTAACAGGAGGCTAGACCTCGCTGCTTACTAGTGAAGCCCTGATCGAAGCCCGTTTTTTCTATCGTGTCTAAACTCCTAGCGAAGTCTGTTAGTGTGCGTTTAGATCTTCAGTGTACGAAGCCCAGCACCAGTTGTTGTCGCTAAGTATTTGGTCGAAGTCCTCAGAGGGTAGTCCACTCGTGCGAAGGGTGAAGTGCGAAGCCTGCTCGAAGCACCCTGTGTGCGGAGCCTGCACTGACTTAGCTGAGTTGATTTTTCGGGGTTGTGGGTGGAGCGAAGTCTTCTTGACTTCGAACTTTTGCTCCCTTGCGAAGCCTGTGTTCAGAGCTGTAAACTACCTCCGAACCAGACCTTCGAAGGTTGTGTTCGAAGCCTGTTCCGCAGAAGACAGAATTAAAAAGAGAAGGCTGTTTTTAGCCAGAATTTTTAAAAGCTCCCATTCACCCCCCCTCTGGTCGCCATTTCCGATCCAACATAGTTAGTCGCACCCAGGACACTATAAGCATCGGTCTGCGGGATTCGTCGCAAAGCACTTTCGTACCAACCACAATTCTAGTGGGTAAATCTTAACTAGAGGTATGGGTCGTTCCAATCCAAGGGACTATGTGGAGAGGGACAAGCAGCACCTGCGGGTGGCTTGGGCAATGTGGCACAAAAGGGGGTGCGACGTTGGTCCGGTGCATCGGCACGCCGGCGAAACCTATAGTATGTGTCATTGAGTTGGAGCGATTCATGCTAAAGGTTTCAGCATAAGTTCCTGTGACTTGGGTCATTTGACACAATGCGGTGTGCTGGAATGAGTGTCTTGTGGATACAGTGGTACACCTCTGATCAGAGTTAAATCTTTTTGAAAAGCTGAGCCCACGGTCAAAGGCTAGTGGAGTGACATCTCATAGTTAGTTTATGTTTGAGAAGTGGTGCATGATTGATTGGGCATGTAAGGACTATCGAGAAAGGAGGGCTGACTGTACTCCTTCAGTTAGAAGATGTTGCATAATCCATGATTTAAGTATTTTGTATGAATAAACCTGACTCACATTAAAGGATGCAAGACAAAAATGTACTTTTCCGCATTTTAAGCCATTACCTCCCTTTGTTATTACCTTGCATTATTATTGCATTTCTCGATGGCTTGTTGAGTACTTTGTATTCACCCATTGGAAAAATGACTTCAGAGGAGGATGGTATGGAGTACCAACCTAGTCAAGGAAGCGACCCTGGAGAAGATTTTCATCGAGTTTATCATTTTTGTAGTTTCTTTTATTTTAACATTTGTGTAATAATGTGGTCTACGAGCCATGAATGTTTGACGTATGTGCGTTGTCGTGTGATGAACATCTTGAGGTTATTGATTTTCTATGGAATTTCAATAAAGTCTGGGTTTTATTAAATCTTTGGGTTACAAATATACAATCCATTAACTAATGGACAAAAACCATAGAGCATGCCATTCAAAAATATTGAAAAACTCTTGTTCTTTATTGCAAATTCAAAACCATCTTCCTCTAAACATGAAGAAGAGATAATGTTTCTGCCTAAGGCGGGAATGAAATAACAATTATTTCTATCCAAAATTAGTCCTGGCAGTAGCGACAGTGAATAAACATCGACGGCCAACGCTACAACCTTTACACCATTCCCGACGCGGATATCTTGCTCGCCACTTGCACACTTTCTTACTCTACTTAGCCCCTGCAACGATTTGCATGTATGAATCATTGTTTCGGTATCAAATACCCATGAATCATTTGGACAAGTAGAAAGATTAATTTCAATAACATTAATACCTAAAGCGGAAGCCTCACTTCCCTTCTTGTTCTTCTGCTTGTGGCAATGGTACCTTGCAATTGCGCTTCCAATGCCTATGCTTGTGGCAATGGTGGCACACATCAGAGTTGGCAGGTCTAGACCTGGACTTTCCAGTCTGTTTAGACTTCGTACTAGAGATCGAATCTATAGTCTTAGCCTTTTTCCTCCTCCTCTTTTTACCCTCCTTCTGAACCAACATCACTTGATTAGTAGACTTCCTGATAATCTCCTCAGCAGTTTTTAGCATCCCATGCATCTCAGCTAGTGTCTTCTCCAGTCCAGCCATGTTATAATTCATGATGAACAGCTCAAAGCTCAGTGGGTGTGACTGGTGAATGAAATCAATAGCTAGGTATGGATCCAGTAGAGTGTACAGTCTCTCTAGAGTCTCTACGCAACCAATCATCTTGATCATGTGAGGGCTCACTAGGCTCCCTTCAGCCAGCTTACTATCAAACAAGGACTTAGACACATTGTATCTTTCTGCCCTTGCCTGGTAAAGAAACATGCCCTTAAGACCTACGATCACATCGTAAGTATCACGTTCCTCATATTGTTTCTGAAACTCAGAGGACATGCATACAAGCATCAGACAGCTGACATCCATGGAATCTCTAGCATGCTTCTCATAAGCACGCTTGTCTGCTACAGAAGCATCCTCTCCTGGTTCATCAGAGTGAGGCTCCTCTAGAACATAATCCTTTTTTCTTGTTTGAGAACAATTCTCAAATTTCGATACCAATCCATAAAGTTTGGTCCAGATAATTACTCACGTTCAAGAATAGATCACAAATTAAAAATTGGAGTGCTTTTAACAGTAGAAGTAATTGGTGTCATGATCTATGAAAGATTAAATACAAGGTTTAGCACTATGGCAATGTTTATATTCTATCCAATAAAAGATGTTCCACTATTTTAAACCAAGTCACATTCCATCTATTGACTAATAGTGGAGCAAGATCCTTGGTCATGCTATCTCCTACTGAGCTTTGGCATCACTGCTAGAAGCTAGTTGACATAGGTAAGCAACTCCTTGCTAATCACATCATATGTGACTCTTGTCATTGGAGAAGCATCCAATGATCGACCCCAACTCCTATGCTCCAAGGACCAAAACCGTTTTGATAGCCTTGACAAGTGAACCAATACTATGCGTATAGAAGTCTGACATCAGCCCCAACTAGTCGAGACAAAAGATAGCACCCTGCTTCGGCAGACCTACTATCGATGAGCATGAACCTTGGTGGGTGCATCTATTGGGAAGAGCATCAACACATAATTTTCTAAGGGAAAACTATTCTAGCACTGTAACATCCCTAGCGCACATTGTCAAGCCCGGGAATAATACCTTCCCGAACTCTTTGTGCATTAAGTCCCTTTCCCAGGAAAAGGCAGGGTACACAATAACAAGTAGATACAACAGAGTTCCACACGAATTAAAAGTAATTACACATAGTCATATACATGGCCTAAATGGCCTGAACAGAGATTACTAAGAAAAACACAAGCAACGGATAATGGCCTTTTCCCACAAGCGCTCGAGTGCGGCCAAGCCTGACGCCTCCTCTTCGTCTTCATCGGTGTAGAACCCTTCAACTTCTGGAGAGGTTTGAAATAGTGGGCTGAGTACATTGGTACTCAACAAGCCACCCGAAATGATGCAAATAATGCAATGGAATAACAAGGATGGCATAATAGGGTTCATTTGCGTAAAGCTGATTTCCAGTTAAAACAATTGTAAAACATCTACAAGTAATAAAGTAGATGCTAAGAACAAGTTACAATCCAAATAGTGCACCTGCACTAGCAGGTTACCACCACCTGCAGGATCCTTAGATCCCATCCCAACCATCATACCAGAATTAAAGTGGAAAGTTATTCTAACCATGAAAACATCACTTTGCCCGCCCTTCACTACTACAAAGCGACACTGTAGCGGCGGGCAAAATCGACCTATAGTGGCGGGCATCCAGTCCGCCACTGCTCTAACGCCACTGCTATCGCTGGTTAGCAGTGGCGATCAGAGCGCCCGCCACCGCTGTGTCAACAGCAGTGGCGGGCGCGCTGACCTCATCGGCCCGCCACTGCTATTATCAATATCAGCGGTGGGCAGATGATGTCAGCGCGCCCGCCACCACTATGTCAACAGCAGTGGCGGGCGCGCTGACCTCATCTGCCCGCCACTGCCGTTATCAATAGCAGTGGCGGGCAGATGATGTCAGCACGCCCGCCACCACTATGTCAACAGCAGTAACGGGCAAGCTACCTCATCTGTCTGCCACTGCTGTGTATAAGCCATAACACAGAATGCTGTGATCCCACAAACCAAAACACAGAAATTATATGCTTCACACAGCCATCCACATACACAGCAGCAAAACATCCACATATCCACATACACAGCAGCAAAACATCCACATATCCACATACACATCCACAACAACAACACATCAACACAACAACCATCAATCTCATCAATTTTCAAAAATTTACAAAGTTTACATTCTTCCGGTTTATGTTTCACAATAACCATCCATCAACACAATTCATTGTTTCACAAATACATGCTCATGCGATTTATGTTTTCTTGGAAGGCTAACTCATATCTTAATTGGTTCGCCTTTTCATTCTTCCGGCCCAATCATACAGAGTTGGATGCTTGGCCACTTCACTCTCAGGATCGAAAAATACTCCAAGCTCATGAAGAATCTCATGCATCGTGAAGCGGCACATCCTTGATACGATTTTGTACATTTGTGATTCAGAGAGTTGGCTCTTCTGGGCAACGGTTGATGGACCTGATGCCTGCATACGTAAAATATAAGTACATACGCTGCAAGTTATATTAGATTAACACACAAGAAATCAACTTACTTCTTTAGTATCCTCAGATACTGTCCGCCCAAACTTTCCTAAGTTATTGCTCATGAAATCACAAGTATAGTAGCCACAATGCACGGAACCAAGAGATTGTTTGTGACACTTCAAAATAGACAAAGTTAGAACGATATATAGTTTGGCTTTATCAATTGAATTAACAAATTTAAAAATATAATATTACCGGATAGTTGGTTCTGATAAGCATTTCTTTCGGCCTCTGTGGATCATGTGGGCCACCTAACTTTTCCACGTAGTATCTATATGCACTCTGAATAACATTTAATATATCTTGATATTCTTTTTTGGGTTTGTCGAGCGAGTCGAGCACATAAACCCTTGAGCTCTTTGGGTATATCAGAAGTGCAATCCAATGATCACTATCGAAAGAAGTAATATATGATTATGTTAGTTTCATAATCGATAAAACGTGTTTAAGTGGATATAGTGGGTATACTTACTTAAAGTTATATGCCCCACTTATCATTTCTCTGTCCTTCCATTGATACATGCACCGCGCAATATACAACGCGGCACAACTCCTTTTGTTCTTCTTAAGTTTGTCTTCGTCTTTATTGAACATCTTTCTTTGAAATTTTTTCTTACCCGCAGTCCAGTACTTGCTATCATTCTGGTTTAGTGTCGGGTTCAGCGCACTTTGGCTTATTAATGACGGGTTTAAGTACCCATACAATTTATACTCGTCACCGCGTGAATTACAACTGCATATGTTATAAAACAATAGTCAATATAAGACATTATTTATTTTTGCTTTGTATTGACAAAGTATAAAGTACTTACACGCACCAGAGCATCATGCTTGTGATGTCGGTTCGCTTCAGACGAAGCATCCGATGGAAGTCGTCGAAAAATAGTGCAAGCTTAAACTCTGGGCAGTTGAATATTTCTTGTGGAACCTTCAGTTCTATTTGTGTTACTCCTAACGAAGACGCTTCGAGGTACCAGTCATGAAATGTTTTCATCATCCAAGGCATACAATTAAGTACTCCTTGGGGTAATAATGGTTTGCCTGGTTCGTATTCGATATAATCCTCATCTCCGTAGGTCCTCTTATCAACAGAAAGTGAGCCCACATGCTTTTGTACTGGAGCCTTTATGCGAGCCGCTTCGGGCATAGAACGTGTTTGCCCCAAAGTATTAAAAAATTTATGCATCTCATATTTCAGCGCAAAACACTGCCCAGCTTGAACAGTTATCTTGTGGATTGCTAGGTTTGGGCATGCATCTTGTTTTTCAGGCTCGGCAGCAACTAGCACTGGCACTTTTGTTATGGGCTTGGCCACCGGCACTTGAGGATCAGCCGGAACTGGCACTTGAGGCTCAGTCGGAACTAGCACTGGCATTTGATCTGGCTCTGGCACATTTGTGTTGGGCTCATCAGTGGGCTCAAGCACTGGCACTAGCTTTGTCACTTGAGGATCAGAAGTCACTTTCGATTCTATCACTTCTGCCACTTTATTGGGCACTGGCTCTTCCTCTGCCTTTTCCTCTATTTCACGCTCATCAACAGGTGATAATGATCCTATATTTTGCACATCCTGAGATGAAAGATATGTGGGGGATTGTGATGAGACAATAGGTGATTTACTTTGAGAACTTGTCTGCAGTAATTTGATATCTCGGCTCGCCCATAGGACAAAGTTATTTAGAGCATCTCCGATTGTCTCAATCCACTCATCAGGCATTGGAAGATCCAAGGGGTCATTAATAAATCTGTTGTTGGTGATCTCATTGACCTGAACCTTGGTATAGTCAACAGGAATAGGCCGATTGTGAAATAAATCCCCAGGCATAGCAATGCCTCGTGCAGCCTCTTGGGAATGCCCTTTGCGCCCTATCGGTACATGCAGGCTGCAGGGTCTGTCCTCTTTAATATAATTTACAGGAAATTTGTCTTGTACTGAGCCAACACTGCTTGGTACGTCGAGTCGTACCTCTGGCACAATTATTTGTCCAGCTGCAGCCTGCATTATGTTTGGATTCTCATTAATAAATTCAAAAAAGTGTCGCTCCCACTCTGCACGGCGCTCTGCGGCGTCGTCTATGCGTGCTTGACACTTCTTTTATGTGGCACCCTCCTGTTTCTTGAAAGTATTTTTCCAGGGTGCTATAGAAGAGACACCTCGGGTGCGCCCTCGATGTTCCTCGTTTCCGAGAGCAGATGTAAGCTGGTCATTACATCCCTCGGGCTTGAACTTTCCAGTCTTCTCCAACTCAGCGATTTCCTGTGCTTTCTGGAATACTTCACTAGTCCGTGAGTCGGAGAGCATATATTGTCCCTCGGGTGTTTTTTTAGCTCGACCTAGGAGCCATCTCTTAGTGCGCTGATCAGCACCTGAAAACTGTTCAGGTAACCCAGCCGCACGGTCCTCCTCCTCCTTTCTACTCCACTCATCCTCCTTAGCCTTATATCCACCTGGCCCAAGTTTATGGGGGAACTTATTCTTCTTATTAAGTTCTTTGAACATTATGCTCTCTTGTTTGGCTTCTTTCGAGCAATGCTGCATTTTGAATTCGTTCCATTCATTTGGCGTTATAAAGCCGTAGTCGTTGAGTGGCGACTCATCTTTCTGAAGGTATTGTGTGTTCAATTTAGTCCTAAATGTACGGAGAGCCTTCCCGATAGTCTTCAATGTGGCAGCTTTAGCGTCTTCTAAGCAGTCTTCCGGGAATTTATAATGCGCTTTTATATGCTGCCACAATTCGTTCTTTGTAGCTTCAGGGACAGTCTTCCAATTTTTCCAAACTATCTTACATCGCTCCCTGGCGAGACATCCACAGTCGTTACGCCACTTCGCTGTGATTTCTTTTGGCTTCTTTGGAGCCCCATCAACATGCACTTCTTCAACCTCATAGATAGCTATATACAGCTTGTTCTTCTCCCGTTTCCCTCTCCTCTTCGCATTTGCAGACGATGTTGTGGCAGTGGGCTCAACATCTGTTCGCTATGCTGACTCAATAGCTGGGACAATAGTTGTTCTTTTCTCGACTTGGAATAATCGACGCTTGCTTCCTCGCTTTGGACGATCCTACGATGATAGACAATGTGAGCTTCAGGAATGTAATCCTCGGTTAGAAGCTGCTCTGACTTGTTACTAACGTAATAATTACCTCCGCTTGAGCTTCAGGAATGTAATCCTCATCGGCGTCTTCTCTCGTTCTCTTCTTCCTAGGCTCCATTGGATGTTCATTCTCCGGAGAGTGGTACGAAGATTCGCTATCGGAGGATTCTTCAGATGAACCCTCTTTATTTGTTTTTGCGGGAGACTCGTAGATGAGCTCCTCGATGGAACGTCCTTCTTCCGCCATAGATAAACTATTCTTATTAAGAGGCTAATGTATCAGAATTTTGGTTATGCAAAAAAGGTCTGATGTCATATTAATCCTAAAGTTAGGATGTTGTGTTGTTCTCTCTCTCTAGTGTTGTTGAGGCCTCAGCATATTTTGTGTTGTTTTTCAAAATGTTCATGTCTGCCATGGAACCATGTTCACATCCATTCCCTGTCAGCAACACGAGAAAGAAGAAGCTGTTGACAGGAATGGATGTGTCACATGGTTTGATGACATACATGAGATAACTCAATAACAATTTGCATCATAGGCCCCTAAAAGGAATTGTGGAATCTAATGTTGGCCTTCAGCCGGATGAACATGACGATTAGTATATAGTAGCCTTAGAAATAATAGCAGTAGTAAACTGATCACAGTGTTGTTTAGGCCTCAGCATATTTTGTGTAGCTTTTCAAAATGTTCATGGCTGCCATGGAACGATGAGCACATCCATTCCCTGTCAGCAACACGAGAAAGAAGAAATTGTTGACAGGAATGGATGTGTCTCATGGCTTGATGACATACATGAGATAACTAAATAACAATTTGCATCATAGGCCTCTAAAATGAATTGCAGAATCTAATGTTGGCCTTCAGCCAGATGCATGAACTTGAGGATTAGTATATGTTGGGGGAAGATATCTCATCTTCGGGGATATTGCCGAAGCAGCATAAAGGCAGTCAACCAGTTCGAAGATTGTCCGAAGACCATCTTCGAAGATGCCCACAACCTCGTTCGAAGCCCGAAGACAGGCACTACTTCGAAGTATGTCTTCGAACCAAAGCCCTTCAGGATCTTTTCTGCCAGCTAAGATGGAAGACTTATCTTCTATCTTATTAGATTAGTCTTTTACCATTTTAGCCCTATTAAGGAAACCGAATAGTTTCCTTAATGTCGGTTGTAATAGAGGGGTAAATAGGTCTTTTCCTTAATGTTTAGGCCTATAAATACCCCCCATTTCACCCTGTAATAGGGACCGAATACAAGTGATTCAATACACACTTTCGAACTATTCTAAGCTATTATCCTTTCGGAGGCTTAGAACAGTTTGCTTCGCAAACACTTCGTTTGTTAGTTTCTTTTCTACAGAAACCTGTTAGCGTAATCTTTTACGCCAACAGTTGGCGCCGTCCGTGGGGAACCTAGTCCAAAAAACTTCGTTCTCTACCAACTTCTTCCATCATGCCTCCTAAGCGGAGCGCACCTCGCAATCCCACTCGGAGGTCCTCTCGGATCTCCGGAGAGATACCCTTCGACACAGTCGAAGTCGGAGGGTCTTCGACTATCCCTCCACCTCAAACTCCGCAAGGGGCTTCTATCCCTCGAGGATACGAAACCTCTCCGCCAACCCCTTCCATACTCCGACCGCCCGGAGCCACTCCGCCACCCTCCATTCCAATTCGAACTGATCATACCAGTTCTCAAGACCCGGAAGGTCCTTCCGGAGGAGATGAAGATAGCCTTGGAGACATGGCCACTCAAATGGCCAATCTTCAAGCTGAGGTAGCGAGGTGGCGACAAGAGGCTGCGAACAGGCTTCGCTCTTAAGCCACCCCAGCTATCCCCGAAGTGCCCGAAGACGACGATCTTGGTTATCCCGAAGCTCCGGAGAACGCCTCTTACGACAATGAATCTCCGTTGCATCCTGAGCTTCAGAAGGTTCGCTTCGATCCGAAGTTCAAAACTTCGAAGCTCTGCAAGTATGTCGGAGACGAAGATCCCAGTGAGTTTGCGCGTTCTTATGCCCTAGCGATTGAGGCTAGCGGCGGAGACAGAGAGACTATGGCGAAGTGCTTCCCATTAGCTCTTCAAGGAGTGGCGTTGAGATGGTTCTGGTCTTTAAAGCCAGGATCAATCATTTCGTGGTCACAGTTGAAGAGGAAGTTTATAAGTAACTTTCAGGGCACCTTCGTGCCCCCCATGTCAACAGGAAGCCTTTTCCAAGTGAAACAGCTCCCCGGAGAAACATTGAGGCAGTACTTCAAGCGCTTCGCTCACACGAAGTCGCAAATTCGGGGGCTGTCCACATCCTCGGTGGTTGATGCGGCTCGGGAAGGCGTCAGTCATAAAGGCCTTCTGGATAAACTACATCGGAAGAGCATCACCACAGTATCACAGCTGATGTCGTACTTCGAGGAGTACTCGAGGTCAGAAGAAGGTTGGCTTCGGAGGACTACTGCTACTTCAACAGTATTGACGGAAGTTAAAGCAGAGTTGAAGACTTCGGCACAGCCGCAAGAACCAGTCTTCGAAGTGCAACATGATAGAAGAAGAGGGCAAAAGCACCCTCGCTCTGAAGTCTTAAACATTGCACCCCCACAGAAGTTTGCACCAAGAGCTCCACAGTCTGCGGGGAACAAGTCCAGCGGCTGGAGGCCGCCAGGGAAAACGGCTGGCAAGGGCCAGACCCTTTTTTGCTGTATTCATGGAGAGAATCGAAGCCATGCAACTGACACTTGCAAGGCTATTCTTACCCTTCGGGGAGAATACTTGGAGAGAACTTCGGGTCGAGGTAGTACCAACCGAAGTCCAGCAGCAGCAGTGCGCCCGGAGCCGGTCCAGGCTGTGGCGCGGATAGAAAATTTTGATGCTGCAAGGCATCCTCCGGTGGCCAATGTTATGCCACCTCCGAAGCAAGAAGAAGGGCAAGATAGAGGAAAGAGAGTAGTTCTCCCTATCTCCGGAGGAGGTACCCTCGGAAGCATGTCCAAGAGACAGCGAAGAGAGTACGTTCGGGAAGTAGGCCATATTGGGACTTCGTCATCTGCAGCTGCAATGCCGGAGTGGTCTCATGTTCCAATATCTTTCTCTACGGAGGATGCAGCTGGTATTAAGTTCCCGCATGCACATCCATTGGTTATCACTGCTGATATTGCAGGGACTGAAGTCCGAAGGGTGCTAATTGACGGAGGTAGTTCAGCAGATATCATCTTTGTGCAAGCCTTCGATCAGTTATGCATTTCCCGGAAGCATCTTCTCCCAGCGGCTCGTCCTCTGCAAGGCTTCGCAGGACCTCCGCTTGATGCACTCGGCCAGATAGGCCTGGAAGTAACCTTCGGAGAAGGTTTACTAGCACGAATTGAAGAAGTTATCTTTGATGTGGTAGATGCCCCGTATGCTTATAATGTCATCTTCGGACGGGGCATGTTGAATCAGTTCGGAGCTGTGGCGCATCACAACTACTTGTGCATAAAGATGCCCACACAAGCAGGAGTCCTGACAGTCTTCGGAGATCAAGCCATGGCTCGGAGGGCAGAATATGGTCATGGTCCTCCTCTTGATCCGAGGCAAGTAAACAGTGTCCAAGATAATGAAGAAATTTTTTCAGCCTCCTCCGAAGCTTCGAAGAAGTCATTTCTAAGACCAAGTCCCGAAGGAGAGATTGCAACGAAGGTCATTGTCAAAGATGGTAAAGAATACACTTTTCAATTTGGTAAAGATTTACCTCCTGAAGTTGCAACTTCCTTGGAAAAGGTCGTAGAAGAAAATTTAGATGTCTTCGCTTGGTCTGACGAAGATATCACCGGAGTCGATCGGGATATTATTGAGCACAGTTTGCTTGTAAACCCGAAGGCCCGGCCTGTTCGACAAGGGCTCCGGAAGATGTCCGCAGAGAGAGCTGCTCTAGCTAAGGACGAAGTTGAAAAACTGTTGAAGGCTGGGATTATCAGAGAAGTGGCCCATACAGAATGGTTAGCCAACCCAGTCTTCGTCAGGAAGAAGTCTTCCGGAAAGTGGCGCATGTGCATTGATTTCACATCTTTGAATAAAGCGTGCCCACGTGACCCCTACCCATGCCCCGAATTGATCAACTAGTTGACTCCACTGCAGGTTCGGAGTTACTAAGCTTCCTCGACGCGTATTCTGGTTATCATCAAATATGGTTGAAGCGCGAAGATGAAATCAAGACAAGCTTTGTAACTCCTTCGGGAGTCTTCTGCTATGTAAGAATGCCCTTCGGCCTAAGAAATGCCGGGGCTACTTTTTCAAGATTAGTTGCTAAGGCTCTAGGTCATCAACTAGGTCGCAATGTAGAGGCCTATATGGATGATATTGTAATAAAGAGTGCTTTAAAGCACCAACATAGCCTAGACTTAGCAGAAACATTCAATAGCCTTCGGGCATGTGGGATCCGTCTTAACCCCGAAAAATGTATATTCGGAGCTAAGGCTGGAAAGTTGTTAGGGTACTTAGTTTCAAGCAGGGGAATTGAAGCTAGCCCTACTCAAATAACTGCGCTGCAGAAGATGGCTCCTCCGGAGAATTTAAAGCAAGTGCAAAAGCTGACCGGACGTCTGGCCGCACTTAGCAGGTTTTTATCAAGGTCTGCGGAGAGGAGCTTGCCAATCTTTAAAGCTTTGAAAGGATCCGAAGATTTTGCATGGACACCGGACTGTCAGAAAAGCTTCGAAGATATTAAAGATTATCTCAGCAATCTTGCTACACTTACGGTGCCTATTGCGGACGAAACCCTAGTTCTGTATCTTGCAGCTACAGGCTCAGCTGTCAGTGCAGTCCTTGTCAGAGAAGCGGATATCAATGGGAAGTTGGTCCAAAATCCTGTCTATTTTGTATCCGAAGCATTGTCAGGAGCGAAGACAAGATACTCCGAACTTGAGAAGTTCGTTTATGCTCTGATAATGGCTTCGAGGAAGCTAAGACATTATTTTTTGGCTCATAATGTAATTGTACCAACTTCGTATCCCATAGGAGATATGCTCCGAAGCAAGATTCCACTGAGGTTGACGTGGGGCAGGAACTAGCACCCTGC